>JANAVB010006800.1:13719945-14113310 GCA_029216955.1 Iris pallida
TCCACCGCTTTTCGTCCAGGGAGGAAGTCCCATCGGCTCCATAGAAAAATCCTACCGGCTCAAGTAAATTTTAAAACCCTAACCATAATTTTCTTTCCCTATTTACGCTATTTTTATATTATTTAATTGTTTGTTTCTACAATTTTCTAATTTTATTTGCGTAGGAATGTGACTATATCTTTTTAGTGACATGAGACGTTGAAATTGCGACAATGAGCGTATGTCCAAACAATAGGACCGGAGACACAAAATCGAGTACGTGGTCAGGGACTTGGTGTGACGTGAAATCGAATGCGTTATCATGTTTCATCATTAAAATTTAGAACATCAATTTGTGTTGATGTACAATGTATTCTTTTTGTTAATAATAGACTTAACTTTGTTTTAGAGTATATTTTATTTTTGAGTTGTTTGTCTAATCTGATGAACATATTATTTTTTTGCTTCAATTTTTTTAGTAAGAGTCCACTTATACTATCTTGGATGAAGAAATTGTGATTTCAGCAGAATGTGGTGGAAAGAAATTAGCTTCTACTTATGGATCAACTAATAATGACTGATTTACTATATTATTAATGACATATCAAACAATTAGGAATGTGGTTTAAATTTTTTTGTAATTTTATTAATGACCCAACATTAGTGACTGACCTATTAATTATTGATAATTTTATTAATGATCAAACAATAATGACATATTTATTATTAGTAATAATTATTAATGAACAAATATTAGTAACTGACATATTAGTTAGTAATAATTTTATTAATGACCAAACAATCGTGACTGACTTATTAGTTAGTAATAATTATTAATGACCCAACAATAGTGACTGACTAATTATTTAATAATAAATATCAAATACTTTTTTTATATTGAAAGATACATACTTATCTACGTGGCATGTTCAATTATAGTGACGGATTTAGGAATTCATCCGTCACTAGTAGTATTAGTGTCGCTCGTAGTAGTGACTGACACTAACTCCGTTATTCATGTGTTTAGTCCGTCACTAATATCATTACTGACAAAACTCAGTCACTATTAATATATATTAGTGACTGATCTTCGTCGTAACTATAAGCAAATTTTCTTGTAGTGATACCACGACCAACCCACGATCTCCCAGCCTTCATACGCCTACACCCTATGCGTCCAAGGCAGGACTATGTGCCCACATGAAAACCAGTGTATTTTCCTCATGTGGGCGCATAACATCATTCCAGCTCAAGAACGACTACAAAAAGGGGCCTCGTCCCTCTTCAAAAGACATGATAGAGGGCATTTTCAAGAGCCAAATTGCTGCACTTCTTGCCATTGAGCCGAGAGTTAGCAATTTTCTTAAGTTTTCTCTCACTTTTGTAATCGGAGTGTCAACGGAGTAAAGGAGCAACTGCCGCTCGATCTCCATCGTCCCATTACCCAGAATTCTTTTTTGTACTCGGGGATCCTCGACGCAGGATCTCTCAGGCGTACTCGATTTGTGGTGCCTTGTGCCAATAAAGAAAAGACATTGTTTTATTCTTCTTTTTTGTGTGTGTCCACAACCGTGACCTAGTTTTCCACGGTACTATGCTCCTGCATGACTATGCTCCCGCAAAATGACAATTTGTGTGCTTTATGGGTGTAACTACCCACTTAGTGGGGGTTACTATCCATTTAATAGGGAGTAACTTTCTAAATTTACTGTTCATTATGGGTTGTGGGCTTCTATGACACGCTCCAATTCTTGGAATGATAATTAAGTCGTCATTGGACGTGATGTCACCCTCTTTTGAGCGCTCAACCAAACCAAGATACGATCCAACATGGGTATGGCCTTATCTACTTTCACTCGAACCTGTAGCCTGTAACACTTTAACTTCTGGTACGTGGTTTGTATTCCTGCAGGATTCTTGAAACTAACTTTTCCCCTAGTTCTTGCATAACTACATGATTTCTTTCAAACTCATCTTTCTTAGAAGAATAATACAACTTATGATGATCCGTTGACCAATGGGACTTGATCTTTTGTGCCAGTACGTACTGTTGGAGTTTTTCCTTTCTTTTACTTGTAGAGAGCTTGCTCTCAAACAAGCCATGTATGTTTAGTCTCACATTGGCTAGAAAAACTCATGGGTATCTCAATATAACTCTGCTTGAGGAGTGGAAAGATGCACATGGGGTGGTGACCCTAAGGAGGGGACCATGTGGGTGATTTTACATGGAGGTAAGGATAAGATACCTATTAAAAGCATTCATACTTTTTGGCCAAGCTTAATTTAATTCCATATAGGTTAAGCCCCTAAGGGGTTTAGCGACTCGAACTCGGACTCAGACTCGGACTCGGACACGGACTCGGACTCGAACTCTGGCTCATAAGGCGTGATGTGGTGTTTTGTTGGCACACTTTGCACTTAGCACGTCAACATCATCTCTAGACGCATAGTGCACTTAAGTTGCACTCGTTGCGCGAGCCTTTTGTGCTGCCGGTTGTGTGTCCAGATGGCATTCCAGTTGGCATGGCCAGATGGCGCGCAGTAGCGTGTGTTGCACGCAGGTGCTGGTGGCACAGGTGCGCGTATGTTGCATAAGTGTGTGCGGGCGCATGTCGCACAGATTGCGCAAGTGCGTACGGGCGCAACTAGCGCAAGTGCGGACTGTGCACACCTTGCACACCCTGCTCTCGTGCACTTAATCGCTGAACGCTAGGCGCGCTCAACCATGTACGCAGTGGCACAACATGGTGCTCGTGCACGTTGGCGCTTAGTGGCTCGCAGGTTGTAACTGATTCGTTTCGTAATGTGCGATAACGGATCCGGTAATTTTGGATCTGACATTCAAACGTCGCGCACATTCCAGATCTGGGTAGTTACAGAGAGAGCCTATATATAAAGTCTTTCTTCTCTCTCAGGGGCTGTACGTTTTTTGACAAAATTTTCTATAGAGAGGGTAAAGAGAGATTCTGTGTAGGCGCCACTTGTGAGTTTACAGTTTTTCGAGGAGTCCGTCCGTGAGCAGATTGGCAGAACGTTCCAGTGTTCTTTTGAACTTGCTGGTTCCTGAAAGCTGACCATGTGGGCGGATCTAGCTTTGAGCACCGGTGTTCTAAACACCCCATCATGCTTTCTTCGATTACAAAAATCTTTTTAGATATCTCGTTTATCACCTTTACGAAAATCTTCTTAGATTTTTCGTTTTCACAATCTTCCAAGGATTTCTCTTTTTCACCTTCTGGTGAAGTGTTGCAATCAAATCAAAAGAGTTTTCTTCTGATATTCACGCCACGCACTTGAACCGTTTTAATTGTCACGCAGTTTACTTAATGAAAAGAAACTTAAAATTAAATTAATGTAACAAAGAAAACTTGATAATAACTGACATACAAGTTGCAACAAGTGATCAATAATGTGTTTAACTTGAGTTTAGAATCTGCTTGACAATTGTGTTTTTATCGGTTTTGGGAATGGTTTTAGCTGAATTGTTTAAAAAAAATAATGTTTGGTAATTTTTTGTAGCACTTGTTTTGGAAAATCCTGTAAAACCAGTATGGTATAATTTGGAATGTATTTATAAACATTATAAACCGGTAGGTTTGGAGGATTTTTATTAACTTCTTCCATTTATACCCTCATAAAACATTATTAAAACATCTTCTTAAAATAAGTCTAATACCTTAATTCCTTTTTCTTGTGTTTGATTTGACCATTAATTTAATATCCATAAATAAGAAATATAAGAACAATTTAGGTTTGTTTTCAATACCTAATCACATAACCAACTGAGGGTGACAATATTTTTTGTTGTGACCTAACAATAAACAATAATATAATCTTTCTCTGGAGGACTTTTGTTTATGTATATACATATAGATAATTTTACATTCTTAAAAAACTAAAAAAGATTACAAAAATAAAAAAAAAATATTATAAAAAAATAAATAATATTTAAAAAATAAAAAAACAATTTTTTAGAAGAACGAGAAAGACAAAAATAGCCAAAACAAAATTCTTAAAAAATGAAAAAAAAAATAAAAGAATTTCTTGAAATAAGTAAAAAGAAATCTAAAAAAACTATAGAAAAAAACAACAAAAAATAGCATTTTTTTTTACCCGGATAAAACCCCCCAATTTTGAATAAATGTGGAAGAAGGAAGAGGAAAATAGGAAAGATCTCTTATTGGTGTAATCATATAGTGGGAGGTAAAGGCCTTATTTATACAAACTAATGGAGGTGTAATACTAATCTATAACCGATATGGAACTAATATACAAAGTGGGAATCCAACCCTTTAGTAGCCCACGTTATAACACTCCCCCTTGGAAGGCCACCATCTCTAAGCCTATTGCCTCATTAAAACCTTGCCAGGAAAATCCATTGGGACAAAACCGGTGCGAAAGAAAATAGTACAATCTTTAGGATGACTTAGATAGGTGTTGGACATGCTTAATGTTGCATCGTTAAAACCATGTCATGAAAAGTCCAATGGGAAAAAAATCCATACACTACAAGAAAAACACCTTTTTATGACGGGTAAAAACCGTCATAAATGACATTTTATAACTTTTTTGTAAGCCCGCAACAGTCATGAAAACTAGTATTATAAATGTTTACTAAAACCGTTATAAATGGTATCTTCTTATATGACACTTATTTTTTCAAAATGTTACAAGTAATATAATTATATATAACACAAAATTTTCAAGTGATATATATTTTTTCATTATATAACATATTTATTTATAAGCGTCATAAATATGATATACATAATGCTTTTTAACCTGTTTTGGTATTCACACACACACACACACACACACATACACACACACACATATATATATCACCTGTCAAAGCTTATAACTCAATGTGTTATAAAAAGCAATGATCAATACTAATTTCCAAAACACGAGACAACATAAATTATGAAATTTAACTAACATTTGAAACATTCCATTCAAAATATCTCAATTCCAAATACCACCATCTTAATTACATTTCAAAATATATCCAAATATATGTATATACATCATTTAATGTTTCCTTTTTCAGGCACCAAGCCTCAAACATTCCTTTTACATTTATGGCATCCATGTCTGCAGCACCAGTTTTTTGTGAAACAACAATGCACCTAGAAAGCGATCAAGGGCATCAGTAAAATTTGGCTTAATAACTGATTAAAGCTTTTGAGATGCCTGCAAGAGTATATAGGATTGAAAGGCCTGCAAGAGTATATGAACAAATATTAACTATCACCCAACATAAAATTGGACAACACTGGAATTAAACTACCGAACATGGTGCAACAACATTTCATGTATTTGAAATAACTTGCACATATTATAAAGCTGACAAATCATGAGATTCATGACAAAGGGATTTACTTCATGCTTTATGTAGGGATACAGATGAGGAGTTTATGGAAAATTGTTTACACAAGGAAACATTCCACTTCTTGATCAATGAACTTCATTAAGTTAATTCTCTCAACAAGGAAAAACTCTTGCTGATAGATAGTAAGAAAATGAAATATGTTCTAATTTTAGATGAACATGATGCTTTGAGAGAGAAACAATACTTTATGAGGAGCTGCTGTCGATCTGACTCTGAAGAGACAAAATCATCATCGTCTTCGGTAATGTAGTGATTTGATCTGCATGCTCGAGTAGAATGGTCATCTGGAGGCTTCATTAACTCTTGGCGTGTTCCACTATAACTTGAATTAGTTGAACTCCTATTCTTTCCAGCTTCTAAAGCTTTCCTCACAGTACCCACCTAAGAAATAGTGAATTTGTAAGTTCCAAGATAACTTTCCATTGATGTAAACAGGATATGAGAAAGAAGCACAAGGAAAAATAACATACTATCAACCTTTTCAAGCAAACTGTACCACGCATATCAAAACATATAACCACACATTTAAAAATTACCTCTGGGTGTCGAATATAAAATAATCATGAAGAACAACTGCCTAATTATAGAAAATTACTTATGGCAGTTGAAAATAAAATAATTCTAATGAATAATTACCTTACTGTGAGCAGTCATAGTCCATTTCTTCTGTTTTTCAAGTTCAACTTCATCAAGGCCATACCGAGCTAGATCCCTTATAGCTACTGCAATGGTCTTGTTCCATTCATCTACCTTTCCATGAAAAAAGTAGCTCGAAATTGAAATTTTAGCAGAACTAATGGGGAAACAACTCTTGTCAAGCAAGAAGCTAAGAGGCAGCAACAGGCAACTACTAATAACATAAAAAAACACAAGAAAGCTTCTAATAAGTAGCAGCATTTGTTTCTTCAGCATGCGTGGTTTTACTATGATATGTTAGTCAGTGGAAAATTGTTCATTAGATTAATAACTCTGAAATTACTAGATGAAGAAAATAGGTAGAAGCATTTAGACACGGTAATCGTAATACCCGCCACTCAATGCTCTCGCAACTAGCAATCAGCTCTCTGGTTAGATGGACATGCTCTCCAGTATCTGATGGAGTCTGTTCACATTAGCTATCACGCAAAGAAAATGATACAAATTGACATCCCAAAGTAAGATACCAGTTACTCTGTTGTGTATAGTTTTTTTTTTTTTTTATCTGTAGAAGCACCTGCAACCTAACAATTCCAGCATTCACTAATTTTAATTAACAATGTGATTCTTCGACAGTCAAGTTATATAAAGATGAGCATTAGCCAAGTTCAGTACTTAGCTCAACGAGAAATCAAAGGAATAATGTGTTATTCCGAAAGTGAACATAGAATCGAGAAGTCTCATCACAAGCCAAAACTTGGAAATTTTAATCATATAAAGTGTGTAAAGAAGGCTAAAGAGGAATAAAATGTATAAAGTATGGAAAAGCTTAAGCCTTATCATAAGTCGAAGCATGGAGAATTTGATCATACTTAAGTACATAGATGACTATCTTTTAGGAAAAATTAAGCAGCTAGTAACAATATCAAGACAAGAATGTGTAACTTCGAATGAGTACAACATTTCCACCTTTTGTTTTCGGTGCTAAATATCATACTTGCAGAGGTTCTCGAGGCCCATGTATTCATGATTTTTAATTTTTTTGATCATCCTCGAGATACCAACTCTTCCTGTCACATACATAAGAAACTCTTAAATTAGTTAACTCTTAGGATCAAATCGCAGTTGATAAGCTACCACAGGTTTGACAAAGAAGAGCTTTCCTTCTATCCTTATGGCCTAGTGATACTGCACTAACCAAATATGCCAATTTCTCCAACGATGGTCGACCCCGTTGAGCACGCGATATATTCATCTTCAGACTACTGAGACAACTATGATAACCTGACGTATGTGAACACGGTAAAAAATTTCTGTTGAAATAAAATGATTCGGTTACTTGAGTTTAATCTATTCATTAAGGTAATAATTATTGCAAGCAACAATATCAGTTACATCCTCAATAATTTTAAAACAAAGAGAGAAAAGGAATAATTTAAAAAAATATATTAAATCCTTCTATATTCATGATGACAACTATATGAGTTATATCCTCAAAATCTGAATCCTTGAGTTATTGTCTATATATGCAAGGTTGTAGGCTCAATAATGAAACCAACTTGACGCATCTAAAATGTTGTAGTTTCAATCATAGCATTAAGCATGCCAAATGGATTGAAGACTTAACAAAACAAAGTGCATGACGACTAGGAGGATTGCTAAATTAATTTATAGGGAAAGTTGTGGTGAGCAAGAGATGTTATTTAACTTACTGTCATAGTTACATTTGTACATAAAGTTAATTAGTTTGTTATGCTATGCACTTTTCAGTAGACATCTAAGTTTCAATATCAGATTGATTTACATGATATATCTTAGATTTATTAGTTGTTCAGCCATACAATTATAGATGTATTAATGTATAAGTCTGTTATTTTCTAAGCTCTGTTACTCTATTATAATTTTTAACACCGATGAGAAATCATGAGGCCTAATCCTTGATCCTAAACCCTTAAATTTGTACCCTGAACTTATTCATCACATCACTTAAAAACATGATATAATAATTTGAAATTTTTCGGTATATAACTACAAGATTAAAAGAATGACATGTTCGAAATCCTTTCAACCAGTTGACGAGGAAGCTATATTCTTCGTTAACTGCATAGATTATTTGCAACCAAAGTCTGGTTAGAAATGCATCTTTGTGTACTTCAAAAGGAATAACACAAGAAAAATATTAAAAAACTGATTACCCACAAATCCACTTTCAAGTCTTGTGAGATCAAAGGATATATTCGTATATGAGAAGACAACTCCAATAGGACACTCCAAAGTAACAAATTTGCCTTTGCAAGGGTAAAAAAAAGTTGTTGAGCACTAATATTGTACCAATTATAATGACAACTTTCAAAAGATAATATCTATAGATTTTAATATTGTAGGAGAGGTTGAAAAGTAGAGCTAGAAACCTAGTTCCATAGTAACATGCAAACTCATGGAAGACAGTATGGTAGGAGAGCTTGCAAAGTAGAGCCTTAATAAGCTGGGATGGTTGATATCTTATTTTAGGATTCCTGGTTGGCTAACACCAAATGAACACAAAATGTAAGATAAAAAAGTCCAAACTCCAAACAAACCAAAGGACCTGGGCTCAATTATACTATTAAAAACATTAGTTTATCTTGGAACGATGTCCATATTGCTTATACTCCCAACGAGAAAACACATACAAATACAAATACAGCCAAGATCAGATGTCAAGTCATCCATTTGGGGAATTGGTTGCTTTTTTTATTTTCATATACAAACTAGATTAGTTGAACAAAACCTGCTATAGAAGAATGTGTTTATGCATATAAAAAGGTGAGTCAAATTAATATAAACAAATTAAATAAAAAGGAAGAAAAAATGAGCTGAGCATTAACACCTGGAATGCATACAAATCAGAGGCCTGAAAGGGGAAGAGCGGTGCAGCGACAAGTAGTTCATTGGCTCCTCGATCTGGATTGTAATCAAGGCAACCAGACAGAGTTGTACAACTTTTGTTTCCTGTGAGGCGATTGTTCTTGCCGTGTGCAGGTAGGGAACAAACAAGGCACAACGAGTTGAGGGCTGGCCTAGCTAAGAGCTCGACTAGAGATTCCAGCTAGCAAAGGTAGATCTCCGATTTGGGGGAGGGGTTGATCTCCTTCACAGCAAGTCGAGGAGGGAGCCTTGTGGCAGTACGCCAAAGCCCTCACCAAACTCGCAACGTAAGAAAACAAAATAAAAATCATAATAAAAAAAGATTGAAGAAAGCATAGGATGAGCAGGGTTTTTAAGAACACTCGCGGTGGCCAGACATGAGCTCGTCGATGTGCATGAGCTTCTTGAGTTAGATCCTTCTCAAGCTTCTCACCGTTGGCCCCTTCAACACGACCACATAGTCGCTGCTATAAGGGAAGGGGTTTGGTGGCTGTTATAGGGGGAGAAAATTAAAGAAGATGAGGAGGAGGAAAAAAGAAGGATCAAAAGGACAAATTAGACCCTAGAAAAAATAGATAAGTCCGTCCTCAAGGATTTGGAGGTGGCTCCACGATGGTGGAGGGAGCAACGAGAGGCAGCACCTCGCCATCGTCTCGATGATGCCTGAAACCGGCGGGACCACTGGACGATGTTGAGGTGGGATGCTGTGGCGAGATGGTACATCTATTGAAATCAATCGAAATGTTGCGGAGGAAAGTTGAGTAGTACAAGTTGATCATGGAAAGTTTCTTAGTTTAGTTGAAGTTATGGGGATGAGTTTTGTTTAAGTTTCGAGGACGAAACTTTTTCTGAGTAGAATATATTGTAGTGTCCCGACCCGCAAGATGCTTTTATGATGGCTAGTTAGTTCGATGAAGGCTTGTTAGACTTGGAAATATATGAAGGATCGCTTCGAAGGCTATGCGATCGAGGCAGAAATCGTCTTATAAAGTGAGTAGTGTTGAACACTTCAAAGATCCTTTAGCTTCACACTTAATAAAAGGGATTGTATGCTATGTTTACTCGTTGATTTGCTGAATAACACATTGCATGAAAGTCAAAAAGATAATGAAAGATAAGTAATCACATGACCCAAAAACTGTGCGAATCAATCTTATGAATTGTGTGCTTGCGTGCTATGAAATAAAATATATGACAGGTGAAGGAAAAGTGCCAAATACTTGGACAGTGAGTATATGGAGTCTCAGCTCGATAAAACGACGGTAAAACAGATGCTAAGTCCCAAGGATAGGGCAGTGAGTATGCTTGAATTATGTCTGAACGAACGTATGCTAAAATAGATGCTAAGTCCCAAGAATTGGACGGTGAGTACGTTGAGTTTTGGTTGGAAAGATGTATGATATCAAAGATGTGAGGAAGATATTGAGTAATCAACATTCTATTATTCTATCGCCGATGTAGAATATTGATTACACTAAGACTCTGGATTTTGCAGATGATAATGTGAGCGTTGGCTCAAAGCAAGATAGCAATACGAATGAGAATGATGGCTTATTGAGAAAGATGGCTTAATTACTTAGTTTTCCTTATCATGAATTATATGTCTCTTCATAGATAAGTTGCATATATTGGCATGGTCATGGACAACTTGTCGACAAGTGGTTCCTCAAACGGTATTCCAAGGCCTTGGAAACCGATTCCTCCTAGGGGGAACCTCGTGCTGAAGTAGTAGCACGGTGATTTGGAAACCTTCCGGACTGGGCTAGCTACTCGCCACTGAAGGAGAGCCGTCTAGCCATAAGTCCAAGATGGCATGTAGTCAGTAACCTCCATATAGATAGATCCAGTGCTAATGATGTCTTATGTAGGAAGAGTAAGTTATTACTCAATTATAGGAATGGATGTCGGCTATTGGTAAGAATCACCTGAATGGTGATAAGTATGATAACATGATATTGTTCCACAATGTCTTGTGCAGGCTGACTAAGTATTATGAATGTACAGAAATTTCTACATGACCATGTATAAGAAATCACCAAAGGGTGATACCATATTACTTTATATTATGCTGGCTATGAATAAATGCATGCTTTAATTATGTCGGATATGAACTGCTAATTGACCCTAAGGCAACGAGAAAGACCACTTTTAATAATGTTCTATAATATGATTACTTAGTGTTGTCTTCTTAGTTGAGTTGGGCCAGCACCGCTTGTCATTACATTGATGATGTACTGACCCACTGTAAAATCTCTAAATTTCTACTATGATTTTTTTTAATAAATATGGTATTAATTATTGTAATTCGTATTTGTACATCGCGTACGAGTTTGCGTTTCGTAAATTTTTCGTCATGTGCGAATAAGTGCGAAGTACATATTTTTATAAAACGTTTTAATTATATAAATGTAGAAAATATTTCAAAATAATAGACGATAAATATTTTATATTGCTTGAAGTTGTAAATGTGTCGTGCCGAGGATTGCCAAACTTTATTTTTATTTAAAAATGCCATTTTATTTTATGGTACTAGTATAACTAGTAATTTAGAAAAATTATGTTTTATGCAAGTATTATTTTTGCATACGAGTGTATATATTTGTATTTTTGAAATTAATTATTATCATTAATATATTATTTTGAAAAAGGTATAATAAATATGGGTTGATTTAATATGTAATTAATTATGGTGATTTAAGTTGGAAAAAAATATTAAGTTATTTAAATACAGTTTAAATTAGAGGTAGAATCTATCTACATTGGATTATATTTGATTGAGTTACTTTTAAATCAATTTGAATTAATAGTGGAAAATCTAAGGGGAATTAAAACTCTTCTTAGTCCTTATCTAGATAAGACTTTTGTAAACCCCCTGATTTTTCAAAATAAATATTTGTAAAATTTTTAGATTTTTAAATAACTATTTATTGACTTATTTTATAATTTGTATTATTTTACATATATTTAGTATAGTGCTCATTAGTGAATTTAGTATAAAAATATATAAAGCTATTTTCTAGTACATTAAGGATCTAAACTATATTATACAATTTTTTCTCAAAATTTTAGGATCTATTTCATAACTTTTATTACTTTTTACATGTTACTTATATTGTACACTATTTACATAATATAGAATAAATGTCAATTTAGTATTAAATATTTCAGCTTGTATAAATGAGATTAGATGAAGGTTGTTTAAATAAATATTAACTCTATTTATTATCTATAGTAATTTTAAATAATAGATAACTTAGATAAATATGAACTATATTTAAGTTAATCATAATCCTAAGTCTAATAGAAAGGCATCCCTATCTATATTATATCATAACAAAATAACTCCTATCAATTTAAATCAAATCCTATCTAATTTAGGAGGTAAATCTGAAACAAGTACCTATATATACCCTATACATTCCCTTCATATAAACCATAATTTAAAATTATTTTTTGTCCAATAGGCACTTAAAAATTTGTCATCAGAATTCAGTCCCGCTTTTTATAGCAAGAGCAACTTGGAACGACGATATCTCCTAGCTCCGAACTTCGTTTCACCTCTATTTTTTTAAAAGAAGCATATCGAGGTAAGCTTTTCAGAAATATATTTTAACAGACAAAATTCATTTTGTAGATTTCTGCAAAACTGTTTGAGTATATAGTGTCCCAAAAATAAACGTGTTTCAGTTTTTTTGCGATTTCGGAAGATTACGGAAACGAAAATGTGATCCGTTTAGTTTTTCGGAAAGCTGATACGAAAACCTATGCCATATCCTAATTTTAGAATCTATTAAATAAGTGTAATAGATGCAGTATTAATTATAATTAGATAATAAACTATTTTTAGCATCCGAAGTTGTTCCTACACCTTTTCCTTTGTACGCTGTTGTTGATTCGTCGCCAGGACATCATCCTACCTCACTCCGGACATCTGGCAAGATACCTTGCATAATTTACTGTTTATATTTAAGTCTATATTTTAGTTATTTGTATATCACTGTTCATTTATATCTAGCTGTACCATTATTTACAGTTTCTGATTACTGCCTGTTCAGTGATAGTAGCATTACATTACTTATTATCTTTTGATTGCATATGGAGTTCGAGTTAAGGGACTACCGTTTGTAGTGTATTGCATAAACCTTGACACAGTTGTACCATAAGATATGTGTGAGATAAGAAGCATGTAGAGGTACTTACGTGTTGGCTGATCACCCGTACGCATGCGTTAGGTCTAACTGCTAATAGAGACATGATAGGAGACTTAACAGTTAGTAGAGGTACATGATCGCGGATGCGACTATGATAGGTGCATCGGTTGGAGAGAATATTTTCTTGTTGTATGGGCTTTTATTACACATTCTCTTACAATCTGAAAGCTCCGCTGGAGATACGGGTACGCTTACCCCTCATATTGGCCATTGACGTTCTTGAACGTTATGCGCTTGGGATAAGACGATCCTCTCAAGTTGACCACTATCATTTTTGAACGTCATGCGTTTAGGTCACTGGTGCCCAAGTGGGGACTATACCAGATCCTATTTACAGCCAGGGCTCATGCGACGAAAGGTTTGTTCTTAACTGCATAAACACATTAGAATGGTTAGGTAAAACCTAGTCAATGTCAAGTCACCCATGTTCCTTTATGTATCTTGATACGATTGGACTATTTTACTTTACTTGTGGCTTGTGACATTTTATATATTCAGATTATTATGGCATGTTCTTCCTGTATCTTGTTACGTTCCTCTAAGGACATGGTTATCTCTCCAGGTGTGTGCTTAGTAACTTTTCACAGGTGTTCTAGCCAAGGCTGTAATCTTCTCCAGTGCTTCGAAGATGATTGCCCTTGGTTTGTCTTATCATTTTTATCTATCATTTTCTTGTATATTTCTCTCTTTTAAAATAGTTGGTAGTGGATTTGTCTCTGTCCAACTACATATATAAATGACAAGTTTCTAATTGACTTATATTATTATTCTCTTATTTAGTGGATGTGATTTTGTTATCATGGTTTACTGCATTTTACACCTTATGTATACATACGGGATTTCCATATATTGGAGTATACTTCGTATGTATGCAGCTGGCATGTCGACATACTTAGTTCGAAGTATTTTGGAATTGGGCATTACATATTTTTGTGGTGGCCCATGCAGGTCAAGTTTATCACTTCGGTTACATTATTGTACGGATGTGAGCCTCCAGATAGGATTAGAGTTTAGGATCTCATCCATATACTTGACATTCTTTCTTGACTCCAAACATCGAACTCTCGTTTGCCTCCCTTGATTGCATCTTGTTTGACCCCTTTCTACTGTGAATCCTTACTTTCTCATGCTTAATGTCGGTTAGGAAGATGACTACACTAGTATATGCTCATAGTTCAAACACGTGACTAGAAGGATTACATTCACAATTAGTATACATTGAGGTCTTATTTAAGATATAGAGGAATTTATTTTTCTAAAAGTATGATCTTAAGGATTAGTTAATTCTAAGTTGGGTAGTAGCAATATTACCAACTTTGAGGACAAAGAGAATTTTAACTTGAGACTACTAGGAGTATTCACCAAAGGATTGATAGAAGATTGAGTAAAATCTATGATTTAGAAGATTTAGAAAATATTTACGATTTTTGGGTTATAGCTATTCATATCTTTTGAGGATATAAATTGATTTGAGAAAAATTTTAAATTTTGAACTGTGTCATACGATCTATGATTGATAAATTTATTTAGATTTTGAGTTTAATATTTCAATTATGAAAAAATATTTTCAAATTTTGTCGCATAATTCACGATTGATAAGATTATCAAAATCTTGGATTTATAGTATTGCGATTTTGTGGAAAATTTATTAAGAGATATGATAAAGCTTATTTTGAGATTGATTAGAGGAATCTAATTTTTTTTAAGTTATGATGGATGACTGTAGCGCCATAGTTCGTATTACGTATTTGGTATATGTGTACGTATTTCAGGCTCGTAATTTAGCTAGTCATGGTTTATTGTGCATGTTGCATTGTCTTGGTTCATCGTAGTATTTCATGGTTCGGCTTGGTTTGGGCAAGCTTTTGGGTTGGTGTGGTTTTGGGCCGGTTCACCTAGACCACCTACCTACCCCCACCACTAACCCCATTTATATCCCACCTACTTTTCTCTCTCCTCATAACTCAGCATTTACTCCTCCTCCTCCTCCTCCTCCTTCTTCTTCTTCTTCCTCCCTAGCGTAGAGCTCCACCTACCCCCCCGGCAAGTGCAGCTTGCTTCACGAGAGAACTCAATTTTTATTGCTTTAATGGCTTCCTTTCTCTATTCTTAGCCTCTTTAGAACTCGGCATTTTTCAGTCTGAAGTTTTAATCTTGTAGTTCTAGTTTAACCCATTTCTTGGTTTTCTAAAGTTTTGATCTAGCAATTAACTTGTTATTTTCAAGTTTTGATGGTTCCATGTTGTAGAGAATTTTATTCTGCTACATTTTGATCTATGGAAGTCCGGATTCTTTCCTTAGATGAAGAATTATTGGAGCTTGGAAGCCATGGCCTTCCATGGTTCTTCTTCTCGGAACAGTTGGAGAAGAAGAACAGTGCTTGACTGCATGGCTTTTTTATGCGGCAAGTCCCCTGCGGTCGCATAGACACTCCAGTCCTCATGAAGCCTTAGCCGTATGGCTTGAGTTGACTTCGACCGCATGGCTTTGCTCGACTTCTAGCCGCATGAACCTATTTTCCTTAGCCGCATGGCTTTGCATCCCCCTGGCCATATGAGCCCATCTCCCCATTGCCGCATGGCACTGCTTGACCGAGCCACATGGCTCTGATTGGCCCGTGCCGCATGAGCCTTTCCCTGGCCGCATGAGCCTGCTCTCCCGAGCCGCATGTCCCTGTCCCTTTCCGAGCCGTATGGCACTGCTTCCCCATTGCCGCATGGCTTAGCTTGTCCTTACAGCATGATCCTATTCTCCTCGAGCCGCATGGCTCTTGGCAGTGCTTGTCGCATGAGCTTGTTTCCACTCCCCGAGCCGCATGGCGTTGGTTTCCCTTGGCTGCATGAGCTTGTTCCCCCACTGCCGCACGCCTGTTTTTCTGAGCCGCATGAGACCCTCACCCTTGCCGCATGGCTCTTTCCATAGCCCTTGCACCCTTTTATTATGTTGGGTTGTTATTTTATGCTTTTGTCTCAGGACCCTTTGTGTAACTTGGGTCCTTTGATAGAATGCTTATACCACGTTAATTCTGAATATGTTGCATGAGCATGATAGTGGCCCGTCGTGGCGCACTCTTGATAAGTAACCTGAAATGATGTAACTTCCTTCCCGAAGTTTTCAAAATTTTTATTACTTATTTTAATTATTATGTTTAAAGAGTATTTTGGATTAATCCTTTTGTCAAAAACGAGTTTCAAATTAAATATTTGGAGAATACTAAATTGTTTTAAATAAAATATTTTATTTAAATTATATTGTTAGAATTACGAATGGTGTTTGGTTACTACTTTAGATTTTATAAAAAAATGATTTCGAAAATGATTTGAGAATATAAATATTTTATAAACATTTTGATTAATAAAATATGTTTTATCGGACATTAATTCGAGATAATCAATTACCAGTTCGATTTAAAACAAAAATATATTATCTGATAAATACTAATTTGTAAATTATTATGTTGATCGCTTAAGTGATACAGATCAATATTCAAGATTACCTAATGTTATCGAATATATATTTAGATATTATCTATATTATTTTGGTGAGATTCACTCGTTTAAACTAAGTCGTTTGATGGCAACAAATATTATCTCGTAGTCATTTGTTAATTAATTTAAATTCTTGGATAATAGAGAATAATATTTTAATATATTTCGTTTACAATATTTGGATTAAATTAATTGGTATTTAAAATGCTTTTGAGTTTCTGTGTAGGATTATCTAAATTATTTTATAATATTAGGAATTACTTAAGATCTTATAGAATATTTGATTAGATTAAATGATTGATTTAAATTGATACTATTATCTACTAACGAATTATGACTAGATTAGATTAGATCAATCTCGTTATTTTATTTTATTTTGATTTAAGAGACTAAGTTATGACTAATTTGAATTTGAAATTATTGCTTTGATTTAAATTATTATGAATCCTTATCTACTAGGTCATAATTCTTATCATCCTTAGACAATTCGTGTATATAGTCCCCTCTCTCTATACCTACATGCCATTCCCTTATCACAAACAATATGCATCTATATTTGTCTACAACCTACTGTAGATTCCCAAACTCCAGTTAACCCCCCTCGCCGTAGCCAACCGCATCGCCATGCCCTGTTCGCTGACCGCGTGTCACCAAAACAACCATGGCACCCTCACCATTCGCCACCACCATCTGTCAATACAGACCACCACAGAAATCATCGTGTCCGGACCCGTGTGTCCGTGTCAAACCCATCTTACTCCATTAGTACAATCCAAATATCGTGTCTGTGTCGACAGGCCGACACAAACATCCCAACCATCACAACCAAACCCCAACCACTCACCTTGTCGCGCCCCCGCTGAGAAGACACGGACAACGGACGCCGCCAGCTTGGTAACCGAGCCAGCCGGCCTCGCCGTGGCTGTGCCCAGTTTCCAAATCCCGACCGACCCGCCGGCCCTTCATCGTCAACGACCTCCTAGGGCAGGCGACCGCCTGCACCAGATCAGCGACGTACCCAAGCCGCACCCAGGGGCGTGTCACCTCCGCACACCGACGTCCAGCCACCGACGTGGTCCTCAGCCGACATTGTGCCGAGCCGGTTTTCCCTCCGGCGCCAGCTGAACCTCCGCCCGCGTGCCGCCCCATAGTAGCACCGAGGTCCCCAAATTCGTGTCGCCACCGGAGAACTCCTCCGCCCGCGCTAATGGCCAGCGAGCCATGGCCGTCGGACCACGCCAACCTCAACGCGGATCCGGGCAGCACCGGAGCTGCTTCCCGTGAGCGCCGCCCGGACGAAACCCTAGATGGGACCGCCGACACGGACGACCCTTCCTTCCGCCTCGTCGATCGTGCGCCACCACTCGACCCCGTATTCCCAGCACTTCGGGCACCTTCGCTCAAACCGACGCCTCCACCGGCCCAGCTCTCGAACACCGTGCTCGCATCCTCCTCCGCCGTACAGTGACAGCCACATCTGGTTGGCGTCGACCCCGATCCGCTCCCTGTCGAGCCGGAGCGAGAGAGCACGAGCTCGCCGCCTCTTTCGAGTGAACGCCCCCTCTCCTCCATGCCAGGCAATGGCGACGACCCCTTCCGCCGAGGAGTTTCCCACTATAAGCCTTTCCTCCATTTCCTTCTCTTTCACTTACTCCCTACACTCGATTGTCCTCTCTCCAATTGCAGAGAACAATAAAGGGTTGGGTTTCAGCAAAGGGTTTGGGCCCTTTTAGTGGGCCAAGGTTTTTAAATTAAAATGCTATAGGTTGTGGGCCTTGGGCCCTATTGTTTAATATTGTAGGTATAATTAATGGGTTTTGTACAATAGTACTTACGGTCATATAGTTAATCTTTATAGGCTTTTGTATAAGATTAATAAAGGGGTTCTCCTTTTATGTGTCTAAAATAAGTTTTGGGTTTATAGTGAACTAATGGACTTAGTTATTAGTATACCTTGGGCTTTGGGCTTATGAGTTAATAATTACATATTGGGCGTTCATATTATTTGTTCATATATATAGTTTATAAATAGTTCCAAATCGTTATAAATATATTTTCTAAGTATATATCTATTAGTCTATTTTATATATATATGGGTTCTCATGTAAAAGATTTCTCTTAGTTTTAAAATAGCTATCTAAATATTATTTGACTAGTAATTAATGAATATTACGAAGTATGTTTTGATAAAGCTTCCTAAAATAATTATGAATATTTATAATATATCTTCAAAAGGGGTATATATATGATTATTACGGACTATACTGGACTCAATGGGCAATTTTGTGCACGGTCCGCCGGAATCCAACTTTGGACATACGGTTGGGTTCGTATCGGATAACCGGATCCGTAGATATGTAGTTTAACGACTTTAGAGATCGTTGACTCTGGCACTCTTTTCGGTGCAAAGCGGGTCCAACGGCGGACATCATTTTTTTCCGAAATTACCGTTTTGCCCCTGTGTCCAGAATTAAGCTTAAGGACAGGCAATCCTAGTTAATTTGACTATTCTGAGAACGTTGGTACTGTTTATTTCAGCATCCGGAGACTTCTGCATGTGTTGACTGATTGTGGCTCTTTGAGTGGTATAGTATTATTGGTTTCTCCAGCTAAGGACCTCAGGCAAGTGCACTTTCTGATTGCTTTTCGATTCATAGTAGTTTTTTTTTATTTCATGCTTATACATGTCTTGCTGCTTGTTGACACGCTCGTCACATGGAGTAGTCGGGAGGGGAAATACTCAGTAAATACTTGAACAAACCCAATTACCATTACCGAATGACGGCTAAGTCATACACACTCACGTATGAGTTAGTCGTACCAATTACTGAATGATAGCCATCGTATGATATGCCGTATTAGCCTAGCCATTCACGTATTAAATGGTATTTCAAACCACCTTGATAGATGTCTTTTATTAGTTTTTCCTTGTTTATTTCTCTATCGTGCTATGTCATCAGTTATCTACCAGTTTTCATATCTCATATGTTATTTTCATGTCTTGTTAATTCTATTGTGTTTTCGCATTGCCGTCGGTTTGTGTACTTGTTCAATTCCTGACTAAAAACCAATATTTTTCAGGTTTAGCCGCGATCACTGTTAGCATTGAGAAGGCTTGGGTATGCTGAAGTCAAACCTAGAAATAGATAGCAGATGTACCAATTTTATTTACTGTAAAATCTTGTATTTCCTTTAACTTTTAAATGATGTAAAGGGTGTAATAAACTTAGAAAATGTGAATGAGCAGCAAATATTATATTTTGTGATTTTGAGCATTTATTACTTGCAGGATTGACAGCGTTCTACCGCCGACTCTGCGGCACAGGCTGGCTTGGACATGTCTCGTATCCGAAAAGCGGGTGCGGGTCGTGACAAGTTTTTATGGTAGCCCATACAGGTCCGTTTTTGTAAAATCGTGCGAACTCGTGGTAGTACCATATTAGTCGTATTACTGCGAGCCTGCGACTAGGAAATGCTCATTCACAACTAGGAGTAAGTCAATTTTAGGAGAATGGTTAGGACTAGGAGTCCCTAATTTAATTTGACAATTCGGTAGTTAAGGTTACTGCATAGGCCTCATTGAATTCTAAATCCTGTTAGATGATTTTTGTAGAAGGATACACTATTGTATTCTGAATCGATAGTATTTCTGAAGGAGGGTAGATTCGTAATCCTCTTTCAGAAATTTTGTTGTTTACTTATTTGAATTAAGTATGATTTTTAGAATTTTAGGAATTTTTTTAATTTAAATTTTTACTATTATGTAATATCTTAGTCATGGGTAAATTTTGGAATGCCAAATGACTAGTAGCGATGGCACGGATATATAGTGCAGTGGCGTGATTTGATTAGTGTATTTGCTGTGGTTGGGAAGATCGAACAATAAGTGAATCGCAACTAGGAAAACCAGACCAAGTTGTGACTTGACCCAAAATATGTTTATTTATTTATTTATTTATTTATTTACTTATTATTAGGATTATTGGCTTTTAGAAATTTCGATCGTTCCAAACTAGCCCGAACCCAACCCAAGCCACGGTAGTCATGTAGTGCGACCAACGACGCCCATGTAGATATATGGGTGTGTATACATATTGGTAGTCCATTTTGGTCTTGTAAATAATTTCTATAAATGGTATATTGAATAACATAGAAGTGTTATTGCTATTTAAATTCGTATTTTACTTGGGAATATGGTAACCTTCCCTTAAATGATATTTCAGGGTTTATTCAGACTATACTTGTGTATAAATATATTCATGATAAGTAGACATAGTGCTTTATACATATTTCCCTCGATCTTGAATATTAGAGAAATAGAGATTAAAGTTTATATTTCTTTTGCCTTCGACCCTTTCCTTTATGATCTTATCATTTGTACAACTTTATCTTATGTCTTCTCTAAACATCGCCATATCATGCGTTTGTATCACTTATATTTTCCTTGGACCCAAGGAATTATATATTTTTAAATAATTTCTCACTCAATTGTCTATACATTAATCTCAAGTTAAGCTTTTTGGATTCAAGAGTTATCCTTCCTAACTAATTATTTTCTTTTCAAGACTTAATATTCATACTTGAAAGACAGATACTTACGCTCTCTTGGAACTAGTTTGAAATTCTAGAACCTCCTTTGAAATTTCATAAGGTATAATTAAAAGAATGTTCGTTGACTTGCGATGGCAAGACAGCAGCGCACTGTCGCCACTTATTTGAATTATCGGGACAGCGGGTTCACTGCAGCCAGCAGCGAACTGGCGTGGCATGATCCCTAAGTTGAAGTAATTCCAGATAAGCGTAGGTAATCGAACGATATTAAAAATATGCCTTGGTTGTCCTATTTCATCCTCAAATTGTTGTCCAGATTGGATAGAGTTGATAGAGTATTCGTTACCGTACGCTTTGAGTCGTGGAACCAAGAGTTTTGCAGCCAGCTGTACACTGGCAAGGTATAAATTCTCGGTAGAGTGACTTGGGGTATGCTTACGAGCTCGAATACAATAAAGGCTATATCTTTTATTGGCATGTGACTATACACCTTCATTTTAACTTGATTTCGTATCCTATTTTTCTGTATGTCTCCTCGATGAGCCTTGTAGTCTCTCTTACCATCCTATTAGTTCACCAATAGTAACCATTTAGTGTATTTTGATTCCACCTTCACAGCCATACGTAGGTCTTAACTCAAACATGCCAAAACATTTTTCCTTAACTTGTTGACCATGCCACTAGTTGATCGTGCATAAACAACTTTTTCTTGTATAACTAATCATATTTCAAATATATTATGACCATTGTGACTAAACCTTTTGATCGTGCCACGTGATATTTTTAAGCCTCAAATCTATTCACGATCTAACTCGGGTTATCATTGGTCATATTATTTTTGATTATATTCTTCTTCATACCAATTCGTGACCTTGAAATTTCGAGGACGGAATTTTTCTAAGGTTGGTAGATTTGTAACTCCCTTCCCGAAGTTTTCAAAAATTTTATTACTTATTTTAATTATTGTGTTTAAAGAGTATTTTCGATTAATCCTTTTGTCAAAAACGAGTTTCAAATTAAATATTTGGAGAATGCTAAATTGTTTTAAATAAAATATTTTATTTAAATTATATTGTTAGAATTACGAGTGGTGTTTGGTTACTACTTTAGATTTTATAAAAAAATAATTTCAAAAATGATTTGAGAATATAAATATTTTATAAACATTTTGATTAATAAAATATGTTTTATCGGACATTAATTCGAGATAATCAATTACCAGTTCGATTTAAAACAAAAATATATTATCTGATAAATACTAATTTGTAAATTATTATATTGATCGCTTAAGTGATGCAGATCAATATTCAAGATTACCTAATGTTATCGAATATATATTTAGATATTATCTATATGATTTTGGTGAGATTCACTCATTTAAACTAAGTAGTTTGATGGCAACAAATATTATCTCGTAGTCATTTGTTAATTAATTTAAATTCTTGGATAATAGAGAATAATATTTCAATATATTTTGTTTACAATATTTGGATTAAATTAATTGGTATTTAAAATGCTTTTGATGTGTAGGATTATCTAAATTATTTTATAATATTAGAAATTACTTAAGATCTTATAGAATATTTGATTAGATTAAATGATTGATTTAAATTGATACTATTATCTACTAACGAATTATGACTAGATTAGATTAGATCAATCTCGTTATTTTATTTTTTTTTGTTTTAAGAGACTAAGTTATGACTAATTTGAATTTGAAATTATTGCTTTGATTAAAATTATTATGAATCCTTATCTACTAGGTCATAATTCTTATCAACCTTAGACAATTCGTGTATATAGTCCCCTCTCTATATACCTACATGCCATTCCCTTATCACAAACAATATGCATCTATATTTGTCTACAACCTACTGTAGATTCCCAAGCTCCAGTCAACCCCCCTCGCCGCAGCCAACCGCATCGTCACGCCCTGTTCGCCGACCGCCTGTCACCAAAACCACCATGGCACCCTCACCATTCGCCACCACCATCTGTCAATACCGACCACCACAAAAATTATCGTGTCCGGACCCGTGTGTCCGTGTCAAACCCATCTTACTCCATTAGTACAATCCAAATATCGTGTCCATGTCGACAGGCCGATACGAACATCCCAACCATCACAACCAAACCCCAACCACTCACCTTGTCGCGCCTCCGCCGAGAAGACACGGACAACGGACGTCGCCAGCTTGGTGACCGAGCTAGTCCGGCCTCGCCGCGGTTGTGCCCAGCTTCCAAATCCCGACCGACCCGCCGGCCCTTCATCGTCAACGACCTCCTAGGGCAGGCGACCGCCTGCACCAGATCAGCGATGCACCCAAGCCGCGCCCAGGGGCGTGTCACCTCCGCACGTCGGCGTCCAGCCACCGGCGTTGTCCTCAGCCGACGTGGTGTCGAGCCAGATTTCCCTCCGACGCCAGCTGAACCTCTGCCCGGGCGCCGCCCCATCGTAGCACCGAGATCCCCAAATTCGTGTCGCCACCGGAGAACTCCTCCGCCCGCGCTAATGGCCGGCGAGCCATGGCCACCAAAATTCTCTCTCTCCCAAGCGCCGAGCCCCTCCGCTCGATCGGGTCGTTCAGATCTGCCGCCTCCAATGCGTCCCCGACCCGTCAGACCACGCCAACCTCGGCGTGGACCCGAACAGCACCGTAGCTGCCTCCCGTGAGCGCCGCCAGGACAAAACCCTAGACGGGACCGACGATGCGGACGACCCTTCCTTCCGCCTCGTCGATCGCGCACCACCACTCGACCCCATCTTTCCAGCACTTCGAGCAACTTCGCTCGGACCGACGCCTCCACCGGCCCAGATCTCGAACACCTTGCTCGCATCCTCCTCCGCCGTACAGCGACAGCCACCTCTGGTTGGCGTCGACCCCGATCCGCTCCGCTGTCGAGCCGGAGCGAGAGAGCACGAGCTCACCACCTCTTTCGAGTGAATGCCCCCTCTCCTCCGTGCCGGGCGATGGCGACGACCCCTTCCGCCGAGGTGTTTCCCACTGTAAGCCTTTCCTCCATTTCCTCCTCTTTCACTTACTCCCTACACTCGATTGTCCTCTCTCCAATTGCAGAGAACAATAAAGGGTTGGGTTTCAGCAAAGGGTTTGGGCCCTTTTAGTGGGCCAAGGTTTTTAAATTAAAATGTTATAGGTTGTGGGCCTTGGGCCCTATTGTTTAATATTGTAGGTATAATTAATGGGTTTTGTACAATAGTACTTACGGTCATATAGTTAATCTTCATAGGCTTTTGTATAAGATTAATAAAGGGGTTCTCCTTTTATGTGTCTAAAATAAGTTTTGGGTTTATAGTGAACTAATGGGCTTAGTTATTAGTATACCTTGGGCTTTAGGCTTATGAGTTAATAATTACATATTGGGCCTTCATATTATTTGTTCATATACATAGTTTATAAATAGTTCCAAATCGTTATAAATATATTTTCTAAGTATATATCTATTAGTCTATTTTTTATATATATGGGTTCTCATGTAAAAGATTTCTCTTAGTTTTAAAATAGCTATCTAAATATTATTTGACTAGTAATTAATGAATATTACGAAGTATGTTTTGATAAAGCTTCCTAAAATAATTATCAATATTTATAATATATCTTCAAAAGGGGTATATATATGATTATTACGGACTATACTGGACTCAACGGGGAATTTTGTGCACGGCCCGTCGAAATCTAACTTTGGACATACGGTTGGGTTCGTATCGAAAAATCGGATCTGTAGACATGTAATTTGACGACTTTAAAGACTATTGACTCTGGCACGCTTTTCGGTGCAAGCGGGTCCAACGACGGACATCGTTTTTTCTCGAAATTATCGTTTTATCCCTGTGTCCAGAATTGGGCTTAAGGACAGGCAATTCTAGTTAATTTGACTATTCTGAGAACGTTGGTACTGTTTATTTTAGCATCCAGAGACTTCTGCATGTGTTGACTGATTGTGGCTCTTTGAGTGGTATAGTATTATTGGTTTCTCCAGCTAAGGACCTCATGCAAGTGCACTTTCTGATTGCTTTTCGATTCATAGTAGTCTTTTTCATTTCATGCTTATACATATGTCTTGCTGCTTGTTGACACGCTCGTCACACAGAGTAGTCGGGAGGGTAAATACTCAGTAAATACGTGAACAAACCCAATTACCATTACCGAATGATAGCCAAGTCATACACACTCACGTATGAGTTAGCCATACCAATTACTGAATGATAGCCATCGTATGATGTACCATATTAGCCCAGCCGTTCACGTATTAAAAGGTACTTCAAACCATCTAGATAGATGTCTTTTATTAGTTTTTCCTTGTTTACTTCTCTATCGTTCTATGTCATCAGTTATCTACCAGTTTTCATATCTCATATGTTATTTTCATGTCTTGTTAATTCTATTGTGTTTTCATATTGCCGTCGGTTTGTGTACTTGTTCCATTTCTGACTGGAAACCAATATTTTCAGGTTTAGCCGCGATCACTGTTAGCATTGAGAAGGCTTGGGTATGCTGAAGTCAAACCTAGAAATAGATAGCAGATGTACCAATTTCATTTACTGTAAAATCTTGTATTTCCTTTAACTTTTAAATGATGTAAAGGTTGTAATAAACTTAGAAAATGTGAATGAGCAGCAAATATTATATTTTGTGATTTTGAGCATTTATTACTTGCGGGCTTGACAGCGTTCTACCGTCGACTCTGCGGCGTAGGCTGGCTTGGACACGTCTCGTATCCGAAAAGCAGGTGCGGGTCGTGACAAATGATATATTCTTTGATATGCTGTTGCGACGGCTAACCTGACATGACAAACACCGTGGGCGATTGTGTTTGTACAAATGAACCAATATTGTCTTGCATTATGCCTAGGATGGGGACCCCTGAGTACCACGGTCAGGGATACCTACTAAAACTGGCTAAGGCTAATAACTAGAATAATCCAGTAGTTATGAGAGATTTCCCCAGTTATCGGCGATCTTGTTATTCCGGCCACCATTGTTGGACTTGTAGCCTACCGACGAGTAGGGCACATGTCCAGACTCACTGATACATGAAAAAGAATGAGGCTTTGCTTAATGAATCAAAGTCACCTGGATAACCTAGATTAGCAATAGGGCTGGTGGCTGGAGGAAAATCTTACTATATATTGCTAGTAACTAGGCTTGTGATAACCCTAGTTAGTTAATGTCGAAAGCCGTAGTCATTGATTGGCCGTGAAGGTATAGATGGAGTCCAATTCTGTCTTGTATGGTACAGATTCAGTACACGAATGTTTCAAGTATAATCGCATGATTGTCACCTCCAACAATAATGGTCAGGGGCCAAGTTCTGTTCAGGCAAAGGGTTACAACCCCGGTCCTTTTTTGGTTTAATTGTTATAACCTGGCCCCCGAGCAGTTCTATGTCCTCTCCTTGTTTATTGTCTTATTGCATCCTACATCATGCTCATCATGTTTTACTTTACCAACAAGAATTTGAGACGGAATTCTATTCAGGTAAAGGGTTACAACCCCTGTCCTTGTTTGGTTTAAGGGTTGTAACCTGGCTACTTAAATGGTTTCCTCATACTCAATTCGCTGTTGTTGTCTATGTTATTATCAGGCTCTTTTATAATGATTTTTAATATTCATTTCTGTTATGCTAGTTTTAGTTCTTAAGGAAGCCTCCTTTGTGGCATTGCTCTTTCTGGGATCTGACCCAGCTGGTTTTGTATGGCTAGATTTCGGAGCAGCTCCAGAGGATCTACCGACCTTCCAGCCAGATGTTGACCACCAGGCGTAACCCTGGCAATGAGTGGATTTTATTTTGCTCTTCCACTCTATTATAAAAATATTCTTTTGAGGTGTTTAGCAAACGAGCACGTGTTAGCTCGATTGTAGTTACTTACGGTCTGCCTACGGGCTGTAGCATGATTAACAAATCCTATGGTTGATCATGTATGACTGAAACTCTTGCTAGTCCTCACGTTTTGTATGACTAGCTTCATGATCATCTAAATATGTAATGTATGGGACGCCTTACTATTGTATATTTGGTGCTCTGACATCTTGTAACTGTTATTACTTGCTTGAGATTGAGATAATAGGCTTGTTCATGACTATAAAAGACTGATGGCTTGTAGTTAAACCCTCATATATCTAGACAGCCGTGACCGTATAGCGAGGTGGATTCCATTTCAATATACGTAGCTGGCTATGTATGCTCCTGCTCTCCAGTATTCTGGTTCTGTGGTGTTATATGGTTTAAGTGTTGGCCCATGCAGGTCTTGTAAATCAAAATATGTGAGGGTTTATCGAATAGATGTCTCAATTAGCACTCGCCCTTGATCTCTGCTCGTATCCTCTGAATCCCTGAATTCTTGACCTGATCACATGCTTATATCTTTGATCTGTCCTGGTCCTTCCTTATTGTTCCCTGTGTCGTTTTCTTCAGCGGCACTACCCCTGGTCCTGCCAATCAGCCGGAAGGAGCTCATCGAGTACCACTGCAACAAGAGGATCAAGTTCAGCACTCAGGAGCAGCTTCCCGGGTCATGCTTTTCGGAGATCCAGAACCCCTAGTGAAGCCAGCCCAGCCTGCACGGTAGGATGATGGAGCCTTGGTTGGACTCATCAGGGAGTTGCTTGCATCACAGGACCGTCGATGAGATGCATTGGACCAGGCAGTGACAGATGCTCTGGTCAGAAGTGGACACCATGGGAACAGTGCAACGAACAATTTTAAGTGCCTGAACCCTCCATTCTTTGACAGCAGTGAAGATGATATCGTTGCTGATGCGTGGCTTCAGGATACATAGGTGATTTTAGAAGCAGCAAAGACCCCAGAAGATGAGAAGGTGGCCGTAGTACGCTTGCAATTATTGGATCTAGCCTGCAGCTGGTAGGCGGCGTAAGCCATTGAATTAGTGGCACCTATTGCCTGGACAGTATTCTTAAGAGATTCCGGACCAAGTACTTTGACGCTGTAGCTCGGTATGATCTACAGACGAGGTTCACTAATTTGAAGCAGGTGGGAAGGACGGTAGATGGATATGCGGCCGAGTTTTCTAGGCTTAGTCGATTTTCTCCCACCTTGGTGGCAACCGAGTTTGACAGAGCTCAGCAATTCCAACATGGACTATATTAGAAGATTTACTGGCGGTGGAGCAGTTTGAGCATCAGACTTTTGATATAGTGTTGAGGGCAGCCAGGAGGCATGAGTATACCTTCTAGAGGATAGTGGACAGGACAGGAGGTCAGAAATGATCCCACAGTCAGATGAATCAGTCGTCAGCACCAGCCCCGGCTGCTAGAACGTTGACTATTGGAGCTCCGAGAAGGACAACTTCAGTTACGTCGGTTCAACATTCAACCCCGACGTATCCTCAATAACAGAAGCAGAAGTAGACTCCTACCGTGGGCTGCTCTTATTATGGGAAGCCTGGACATGTTGTTTCAGAATGTCGTAAGACACAAGGATTGTGTTTGCCTTGTGGAGCACCGGACAATAAAGTAGGGTCCTGTCCGTTTAGGACTGACTCATCACTAGCCATGACCAGTTAATCGGTTAGAGGTCCAGCACCAGTACCAGTTCAGCTATATCAGTTCCTATCCACGAGGCCATTGTCGCCGTAGACCCAAGCTTTTCAACAACAAAGGCCTCAGCAGTATGCCCAGGCCCAAGTTCAAAATAGGTAGAGAGGGTTCCAGTAGAGGGGGCCGGCACCCAGAGGACAAGGACAAGTGCTGGCTTTAACTATGAAAGAAAAAGGAGTAGCGCCAGGTGAGGTAGTGGCACGTACTAATCTCGTTAACACCTTTCCGGCTTTAGTATTATTTGACTCTGTGATCGTATTTATTTATGTCTGTACGATTCGCGACACGGATAGGACTGAAGCCCTAGTCATTATCAGTAAGGCTCAATATACTTACTGGTAACGATCTTGTGGGAGTAGAAAGGGTATTTTTCTCGTGTCGGATCGTAGTTAGCGGTAGAGAGTTCCCCGCTAGATTGATAGGGTTTCCGATGGCCGATTATGATGTGGTCTTTGGGATGGATTGGTTAAGGAACCAATATGCTAGAATAGACTACCATATTGACAGTGTTGTTTTTAGCATTCCAGGCGAGCCAAAGTTTTCGTTCTCCAGAGGCAAAGTTGAATCTCTCCTCCAATATTGCGGATGGAAGTAGCAACAGTACAGTTATCCCGGATAGTCGAGGAGTTTCCAGATGTTTTTCCAGAAGTGCTTCCAAGAATATCGCCGAAGCGAGAGATCGAGTTTACTATCGACTTGATCCCAGGGACAGCCCCAGTGTCGGAGAGAGTCTACAGGATGGCACCGCCAGAGTTAGAGATATTGTACAAGATGATTGAAGAAGTCAGGACCAAGGGATTCATTCATGCAAGTGGATCACCTTGGGGAGCCCCGATGCTTCCTGTAAAAAAGAAGGATGGTACGTCCAGATTATGTGTAGATTATCATACCTTGAACTCAGTGACAATCAAGAACAGATACCCTCTCCCGAGGATAGATGACTTGTTTGATCAACTCAAAGGGGCGTCCGTATTTTTGAAGATTGACTTACGACCAGGATACCATCAGATCAGAGTCAGAGAGCAGGACATCCCGAAGACAGCATTCAGATCCAGATATGGGTATTGGAAGTTCCTGGTTATGCCATTTGGAGCAATCAATGTGCCGGCTATATTCATGAACCTTATGAATCGTATCTTCATGCTTTATTTGGATTAATTCGTGATTGTGTTCATAGACGACATCCTGGTCTACAGCAAGAGTGAAGTAGAGTATGAGCAGCATCTCAGAGTTGTCCTCCAGATTCTCAGAGAGCACCGGTTGTACGCAAAGTTCAGTAAATACGAGTTCTGGCTCGATCATATTTCGTACTTAGGTCATATCATCACCAAAGGAGGAGTAGAAGTGGATCCCCAGAAGATCATGGCTATCGAGACATGGCCAGTACCCCGCATAGTTGCAGAAGTTCACAGTTTTCTTGGATTGGCCAGCAACTATCGGCAATTTATTTCGGACTTTGCTCGAATTTCAGCCCCTATGACCCAGTTGACCCGCAAGGATGTGCATTTTGCTTGGACGGCAGAGTGTCAGGAATCTTTTGAGAAGTTGAAGTGGGGCTCGATGACAGCTCCTATCCTTACACTTCTAGATGGGACTAGAAGATTTTCAGTTTATTGTGATGCTTCAGGCAGAGGTTTATGATGTATTTTGATGCAGCATGGGAAGGTAATAGCTTATGCATCGTGATAACTCTGTGATCATGAGAAGAATTACCCAACCCATGACTTGGAGCTGGTAGCAGTAGTATTTGCATTTAAGCTTTGGAGACACTACTTATATGGAGATAGGATAGAGATTTTTACCGACCACAAGAGCCTGAAGTATGTGTTCACTCAAAAGGATCTTAACATGCGTCAGAGGAGATGGCTAGAGCTACTTGTGGATTATGACATCAACCTACAGTATCATCCCAGGAAGGCTAATGTCGTTGCAGATGCATTGAGCAGAAGAGCTAGAGTTTATTTTCTAACCACGCAGCCAGAGGTATTAGCAGATCTTTAGAAGATGGGTATTGAAGTTGTTCTCCCTTCCAATATGGCATTGATGGCCAGCATGCAAGTTCAGTCCAGTATAGTTGAGAGGATCAAGTTAGCTCAGTCAGCAGATTCTATGCTTCAGCGGCTTAGGGCAGAATATGTAGCAGAACGAAGACCAGAATTATGTATCCATGAGGATGGTACATTTCGACATGAGAGGCGTCTTTGTGTACCTAGTGGTGATATCAGACTGAAAATCATGGCATAAGCTCATAGTTCTCAGTATTCGATTCATCCGGGTAGTACAAAGATGTACCATGATATCCATCAGAATTTTTAGTAGAATGGCATGAAGAGGGAGATAACCCGGTTTGTCTCTCAGTGTTTGGTTTGCCAACAAGTTAAAGCTGAACATCAGAGGCCAGCTGGACTTCTTCAGCCCTTGCCAATTTTAGAATAGAAGTGGGAGAATATAACCATGGATTTTGTGACTAGATTACCTAGGTCCCCGACCGATAGAGATGCTATTTAGGTTATAATCGACAGACTCACCAAGGTGGCTCACTTTCTCCCATTCAGAGTTGGTTAGTCGACAGCTCAGCTAGCAGAGATGTACCTCAGACAGATCGTCAGATTTTCTGGTGTACCAGTCAGTATCACCTCGGATAGAGATTCAAGATTTATGTCACACTTTTGGCGCAGTCTGCAAGAGAGTTTGGAAACTCACCTCCAGTTCAGTTTAGCTTATCATCTGCAGACAGATGGTCCGTCAAAACGTACGATCCAGACTTTTGAAGATATATTGCGGTCATGTACACTCGACTCTGGTGGTTCGTGGGAAGATCATCTGTACCAGGTGGTGTTCTCGTATAACAACAATTTCCAGGCCAGTATTCAGATGGCACCGTTCGAGGCACTGTATGGTAGGAAGTGTAGATCCTCGCTAGCATGGGGCAATATTAGGGAGAGGCAGATGCTCGGTCCGAAAATGATTACTCAGATAGTTGAGGTGGTGAGAACAGTCAGAGATCATCTTCAAGTCGCGCAAGATCGTCAGCGTCATTGGGCCGATTCTCACCGGCGTCCCCTTGAATTTTTTATCGGCGACCACGTATTCCTTAGGATCTCACCTAACCGTGGCGTCATTTGTTTTGGCATACGAGGAAAGATTAGTCCTAGGTATATAGGGCCGTTCGATATCCTTGAGTGAGTAGGTGATTTGTCCTATCGTCTCACTTTCCGCCGTCATTGCGTGAGGTGCATGATGTCTTCCATGTATCCTAATTGCGATGGTATATCCCTGATCCGAGTCATGTCCTTGATCATTCGGAATTAGTTATTGGTTCCAACCTTTCGTATGAGGAGAGTCCCGTATCCATATTGGACTGAAGAGAGAAGATACTCAAGAACAAGACTATCAAGTTAGTCCGTGTTGTTTGGGTCATCACTCTTTGGGTAAGTCAACGTGGGAGCGTAAAGATGATATTCGATCGCGATATTCCGACCTGTTTGACTCGTAAGGTATAATGTCTTTCCTATGCCTTATGCTCTAAATTCCTTGTTTGAATGAACAATTGCAGGGTGGACTGTTAGTATAACTTGTCTGTAATTAGTATATCTTGTTTTTGCCTCTCTAGTCTCTTAATTAAATTCCGAGGACGGAATTCAATTAAGGTGGGTAGAGTTGTAGCGTCGTAGTTTGTATTACGTATTTGGTATACGTATACGTATTTCAGGCTCGTAATTTAGCTAGTCATGGTTTATTGTGCATGTTGCATTGTCTTGGTTCATCGTAGTATTTCATGGTTCGGCTTGGTTTGGGCAAGCTTTTGGGTTTGTGTGGTTTTGGGCCGGTTCACCTAGACCACCTACCTACCCCCACCATTAACCCCACTTATATCCCACATACTTTTTTCTCTCCTCATAACTCAGTATTAACTCCTCCTCCTTCTTCTTATTCTTCTTCCTCCTTAGTGTAGAGCTCCACCTACCCCCCTCGCAAGTGCAGCTTGCTTCACGAGAGAACTCCATTTTTATTGCTTTAATGTTTTCTTTCTCTATTCTTAGCCTCTTTAGAACTTGGCATTTTTCAGTCTGAAGTTTTAATCTTGTAGTTCTAGTTTAACCCATTTCTCAGTTTTTCTCAAGTTTTGATCTAGCAATTAACTTGTTATTTTCAAGTTTTGATGGTTCCATGTTGTAGAGAATTTTATTCTGCTCTATTTTGACCTATGGAAGTCCGGATTCTGACCTTAGATGAAGAATTATTGGAGATTGGAAGCCATGGCCTTCCATGGTTCTTCTTCTCGGAATAGTTTGAGAAGAATAACAGTGCTTGGCTGCATGGCCTTTTCATGCGGCAAGTCCCCTGCGGCCGCATAGACACTCTAGTCCTCATGAAGCCTTAGCCGCATGGCTTGAGTTGACTTTAGCCGCATGGCTCAGCTCGACTTTTAGCCGCATAAACCTATTTTTCTTAACTGCATGTCTTTGTATCCCCCTGGCCGCATGAGCCCATCTCCCCATTGTCGTATGGCACTGCTTGACCGAGCCGCATGGCTCTGATTGGCCCATGCCGCATAAGCCTTTTCCCGGCCGCATGAGCCCACTCTCCCAAGCCGCATGCGCCTGTTCCTTTCCGAGCCGCATGGCACTGCTTCCCCATTGTCGCATGGCTTAGCTTGACCTTGCCGCATGATCCTATTCTCCTCGAGCCGTATGGCTCTTGGCAGTGCTTGTCGCATTAGCTCGTTTCCACTTCCCTCAGCCGTATGGCGTTGGTTCCCCCGGCCGCATGAGCTTGTTCCCCCACTGCCGTACGCCCGTTTCTCCGAGCCACATGAGACCCTCACCCTTGCCGCATGGGTCTTTCTATAGCCCTTGCATCCTTTTATTATATTGGGTTGTTATTTTATGCTTTTGTCTCACGACCCTTTGTGTAACTTGGGTCCCTTGATAGAATGCTTATACCATATTAATTCTGAATATGTTCCATGAGCATGATAGTGGCCCATCGTGGTGCAATCTTGATAAGTAACCTGAAATGATATATTCCTCGATATGCTGTTGCGACGGCTAACCTGACATGACAAGAATGAATGGCCTGGATACCGTGGACGATTGTGTTTGTACTAAATAAACCAGTTTTGTCTTGCATCATGCCTAGGGTGGAGACCCCTGAGTACCACAGTCAGGGGTACCTACTGAAACTGGCTAAGGCTAATAACTAGAATAATCCAGTAGGCATGAAAGATTTCCCTAGTTACCGACGATCCCATTATTCTGGTCACCATTGTTGGACTTGTAGCCTGCCGACGAGTAGGGCACATGTCCAAACTCACTGATACATGGAAAAGAATGAGGTATTGCTTAATAAATCCAAGTTGCCTGGATAACCTGGATTAGCTGCAGGGCTGGTGGCTGGAGGAAAATTGTACTGCATATTGCTAATAACTAGGCTTGTGATAACCCTAGTTAGTTATTGTAGAAAGCCGTAGTCATTGATTGGCCGTGAACGTATGGATGGAGTCCGATTCAGTCTTGTATGGTGTAGATTCAGTGTACGAACATTTCAAGTATGATCGCATGATTGTCACCTCCAACAATAATGATCAGGGGCCAAGTTCTGTTCAGGCGAAGGGTTACAACCCCGGTCCTTGTTTGGTTTAAGGGTTGTAACCAGGCCCCCGGAGCAGTTTTATGTCCTCTTTTCGTTTATTGTCTTATTGCACCCTACGTCATGCTTATCATGTTTTACTTTACCAACAAGAATTTGAGACAGGATTCTATTCAGGTGAAGGGTTACAACCCCGGTCCCTGTTTGGTTTAAGGGTTACGACCTAGCTACTTGAATGGTTTCCTCGTACTCAATTCATTACTATTGTCTTTGTTATTATCAGGCTCTTTTATAATTATTTTTAATATTCATTTCTGTTATATTGGTTTTAGTTCTTAAAGAAGTCTTCTTTATGGCACATGCTCTTTCTGGGATCTGACCCAGCTGGTTTTGTATGGCCAGATTTCGAAACAGCTCCAGAGGATCTACCGACCTTCCAGCCAGATAGTGACCACCAGGCGTAACCCTGGCAACGAGTGGATTTTATTTTGCTCTTCCACTCTATTGTAAAATATTCTTTTGAGGCGTTTAGCCGACGAGCACGTGTTAGGTCGATTGCACTTACTTACTGTCTGCCTACGGGCTGTAGCATGATTAACAAATCCTAGGGTTGATCATTATGACTGAAACTCTTGCTAGTCCTCATATTTTGTATGACTAGCTTCATGATCATCCAAATATGTAATGTATGGAACGCCTTACTATTGTATATTTGGTGCTTTGATATCTTGTAACTGTTATTACTTGCTTGAGATTGAAACAATAGGCTTGTTCATGACTATAAGAGACTGATGGCTTGTAGTTAAACCATCATATATCTAGACATCCGTGACCGTATAGCGAGGTGGATTCCATTTCAATATATGTAGCTGGCTATGTATGCCCCCGCACTCCAGTATTCTGGTTCTGGGGTGCTACAATGACCTCAATCGACTAGAGAATAAGAAAGTTTAGTTTGTACATATTGGAGGAAAAATATATATATTTTTTGTTATACTAAGGGTTATCTTAGGGTTATTAAAGACTTGAATTATTTTTATTATTATGCTTGAATATCGTAGTTTATGTCAAGCTTGGAAATACATATTGGGAACTCAGATTTTGGGATTAAATCTTATCTTGATAGAGAACCGAGAAGCAGGCAAGGTCACCCTAATGAGATAGAGGTACTCTACATTCCATCCATGACCAAGATAGTTATATATACACAAGTATAGTTAGTTTTTGACCAAACCATGTGACTATATTTCAATTTTGACTTACTCGACCTTTCTCCAAATCCAGATCTTTTATTGTGACCTTCTAACCGTTTGAAATTTGAGAAATAATTTATTCATTCCTTGACTATATCCACCTAGGAGACTATATTCTCTCTAAAAACTGTGTCCCTAAATTATTTTACCAGATTTCTTAATTTATTTTATTTCATGCTTCAACTTGATCTTCTTTAATGTTTGTGCATTAGTTGTCACTTCATGAACTCCCACTTTCTATTTTTGATCTTTTGTGTCCTTTACCGTGACTTTGATATTTGGAGTATAATACTAGCTGTTACCTTCCAACAAATTTCATATGTAGGACCTAGACGAGCTCTGTAACGCCCCAGAACTAGAATACTGGAGAGTGGGGGCGTACATAGCCAGCTACGTATATTGAAGTACAACCCACCTCGCTATACGATCACGACCGTCTAGATACATGAGGGTTTAACTACAAGCCAACAGTCTCCTATGGTCATGAACAAGCCTATTGTCTCAATCTCAAGCAAGAAATAGTAGTTACAAGATGTCAGAGCAACAATATATAATAGCGAGGCGTCCCATACATTACATATTGGAAGATCATGAAGTTAGTCGTACAAAATGTCAAGACTAGCAAGAGTTCAGTCATACATGATCAACCCTAGGACTTGTCAATCATGTTACAGCCCTTAGGCAGACAGTAAGTAAAGGTGAAACCGAGCTAACACGTGCTCGTCAGCTAAATGCCTCAAAAGAATAATTTTACAATAAAGTGGAAGGACAAAATAAACCCACTCGTTGCCATGGTTACGCCTGGTGGTCACCATCTGGCTGGAAGACAGGAGGATCCTCTGGTGCTGCTCCGATATCTGGCCACACAAAACCAGCTGGGTCATGTTTGCCATAAAATATAAAAGAATAGAACAATTATCAGAGGACCGAACTTTTACTTCACGTTACAAACTCGCTTGTACAAAGAAAGCCTAGGGACGAAAACCTAGGTACAGCAGTCTAAGTACAATTGTTTATTTTAGATTCTGGGGGGTGACGATAGAGGCTCGGGAAGACGAAGGCAGCCCTGCCTTACTCCTTGGACGATCGGTATGCAGCCTTGGCTCCTTGTGCAAAGATGGTTGGCATTGACGAAGAAATGCTTTTTTTGCTCCTCTGTTGCTCTTCTGGCTTCTCTCTCTCTCTGTGTATTCTTTTCTCTGACTATTGGGGGGTCTCTTTGTATATACGTATTTTTCTCTCTGAAATTGTATATCTTACAAGGGAATGGCACCTTGCTATTTATAATAGTGGGGGATGATCATTAGGGTTGCCAATGATTAGCTCTTGGTGATGGCGGCGGCTTGGAGATTGGTCCATCTTGGCCATTCGTTTTAATTATGATGAATCTGGGCCATTAGGTGTAGATTACACCAAATCCCATGAGCAATTAATGCTGATTGGAATAAATCTTCCTTATACTGATCTTCTGATATCTGCGAATAAATCAGATCTATTCTTCTGCCACGTGTCCCAGATTTATTGGGATCTGACCCAATCTTTAATGGCAGCAAATCTGAGGAATTAATCAGTTTAGGACACGTGTCCTAGGAGCTGCTGGGGGATCTAGACCGCATGACTAGTGAGCCGCATATGAATAGGAGCCGCATATGAATGTGAGCCGCATATGAATGTGAGCCCATGTGTCAGGGCTGCATAGGCAGTGGCCCTCACTTGAGTCCTCTAACCACAGAGGAGTAATCCTTATGGGCCGCATAGGTATATATATCCGCCTGGGCCGCATGGAAAGTCCTTTGCTCGTGCCGCATGAGGCTTTCATGGCCTGAGTCGCATAGGATGGATTCACTTCTGAGCCGCATGGGAAGTCCTCTGCCCAAGCCGCATGAGGCTCCTATGGCCTGAGCCGTATAGGATTTATTCTGAGCCGCATGAGAAGCGAGCCGCATACGAATGCCCACGTGGCAAGGCCACGTGGCATTTTTATAGCTCTCGGGGGATTTGTGTCAGAGATTTCTTTTCTCTTCCCTAGAGATTCATCATTATGGCAGAGCCATAATTACCTGCCTTTGGTGTCAGGACTATCAACTTTTCAGAGGGGTCAGCCGTTATAGCAATTAATGCAGCGTGGATGAAAGGGAGCACTATCAGGCCACGTGTCTTCTGAGCCGCATGTAATGCTTTGGGCCGCATAGCTTCTTATGCCGCATGATTCAATGAACCGCATGAGTTTTCTGAGCCGCATGGGGTTCTTTGACCGCATGAGTCATTTTCTTTAGTATTTTCCATGCTTCTACAGGACCCCCTTCAAAGTTTTCAATTTGTAAAATTGAAACACTTTGAATAAGAAGCATGGCTGTGTTCTTCTAGCCGCATATGGAATCCTGACCGCATAGAAGTCTCGACCGCATGGATTGTTCAGCCGCATAGGTGACTCAGCCGCAGGAGACTGTTCAGCCGCATAGCTTCTTGCCACGTCATTACTTTGCCACGTAGGGCAATCTTTAGTACTTGAATGCTGTTGATTTTTTAAAGGCCGCTTTTTGGTGCGGGATCCGAGGAGCTTGGCCTTCATTTTCGGCGGCTTATTTTGATAACCGAAGAGTCGGTTTACGTGTGTGCACGGGGATCGAAATGCTCCATCTTTGTTTATAAATACGGGTGACTTTAGCCGGAGGTACTTCTTTACCTTATCTTTCGTTCACTTTTTTTCTTGTCTTCTCTTTCTGATCTTCCTTGTCCTCTCGTCGAAGCAATGGCTCCTAAGTCTTCTAAAGTTATTTCTGCCGCCACGAAGGGCAAGAGGGTGACGTCCCCGTCAGTCGTCGAGCGTGAAGCGCCCGAAATGCTATCTGACGTTCATCCAGCCTTTAAGGGTAAGGGTTGCATTTGGATCTTGAGTACCCATGGCTCTGTTGCATATTTATGCGCAAGCCTCCTCCCAAGTTGATGGCCGAGCCGCATATGCTGTATGGGCCGCATGACTTTTTCATGCCCGAACCGCATAGACAATGCCCCCTGTTTGAACCGTAGAAGAAGGATTTAAACACATAAAGTCTCCTCTGAACGGAGCCGCATATGTTTTTAGCAGGCTGAACCGCATAGCGTTTGGCGCCGCATGAGTTCTTCTGTTAGAACTGTGTATATTCGTCCGATCCGCATAAGCTATCGAGCTAGAGTCATATGGAACTTCCATCTGATTTGGGCCGCATGAGACTGTCTTGACTCGAACCGTACAGGCTTCCTCGACACTGTATTTCTTGGGACCCAACTGGACTGGAGCCGCATAAGACCCTATTGACCTGAACCGCATAGGCTTGCGAGAGTTTCTTCATTCAGTAATTTTTTTTTGTATAAGCCATTTTTTAATCCCGTTTCTTCTTTCTCTCTCTCTTTTTTTCTTTCTTTTCAATGAACCTCCCAACCAACCCAGCAGGAGAGCTCCTTGTGGGTTCAGCTCAGTATGCCGCAAACGTACAGCTTGACGAGTTAATCCGTCGTATAAAGGATCAGCTTCCCACCAATGAGCCTAAGGAGAGAGTGGCTACTATTAATAAACAACCTTTCCGCTTTCTTTGTTCAATGATGAATTCGGAGAAGTTGGATGGAGAATTTCTGAAACCAGCTTTTCTCTCTGGGGACGCCCTTTCCATAAAGAACTCCAGATTGCTGGATATCTCGGAGCACTGGGATTTTTCTGTAGACGGGGTAGAGATTCATATCCGTGAGATGGAGCGGCATTATCCTCTCTCATGGTTTAACATGGTACCGTTGGGTAGGACTATGGTGGGCTCCATGACTCTCACCCAACAGAGAATGTTTGTGAGCAAAATTCACTACAACAGACGCACGGGTTTTGTATGTGCGGGCAAGGAATCCGTGAGTCGGACTGTGACGGGGCTGCTCCCGGGCACTTTTGTAAACACAACTGGCCCTAATTTTACCTTCACCCTAGCTGATACCTTTCTGAATCAGCTCGCTCACAAGGGGTCTTATCCCATAGGCAGGTTGTCGCTGCTGAATTGGATCAACCCCATTCCCACGTGGACTAATCTTACCTCATAGATTTTGAGGAAGTATGGGGACTTTCTACAGAAAATTAATCTCTACTACGCCGTCAGGGGTACCTGCTACGGGTTGCCCATTAATAAGCCCTTGTTTATGGCTCTATTGGAGCTATATAATCGGCGTACAGGGACTTTCTTTACCCCCGGAGGAGAACTGGAGCTGGCTCTTCATGAAATGAACACTGTGTCTAGGTTGCCGTGGGGAGGTAAAGCTTTTGAAGTGTATACACCGACGAACGAAGAACTCGAAGCACTGGACCGATAATTTCCTGGTTTCGTTGCCGTATATCAAGAACTGTTGTGTCATCACAGCGCCTGCCATCAGATGGCTATCAAGAAAGTAAATAGTTCGGAAGGTAACGCTCCTCATACCAAGGCCTGGATTTTGTATCTTTTCAAGTTGCGTCCTTCCGGTCAAGTTTCGTCTCAAACTCTTCGAACCCCGGAGGAGGTGGAGGATATGAAGTCGAAGGTCAAGAAGTCGAAGTCTACTCGTGACCGGTTTGGGAGTAGCACTGACTCCCTCAGTTATTTCCACTATTGTACCCGGGAGATGTCTGATAAGGCGATCTTAGCTGGGTTCTTAATGGTGTGGCTACGCAACTGTGTAGTCTCGGGCGGTGCGGGTTCTATAGAAAGGATCAGCCGCCATTTCATTCTTCCTGCTGTAAAATTGGTCTTCAAGGTAAGACTAGCGCTCCTTCCGGCCATGGTGTGTAGCATACACCACGGCCTTCGCACCTTTTCATCCAAAGTTATTGTTCGCGATGTGTGATGGACTTTAATCGGATAGAATTACCCTACCACTACCTCATGGAGTGGTTATTATTGCACTATCGGTCGTTGATGAGGCCGGGACCTGATGAAGATGTTTCTGTTGATGACGCCTTCCCTTTCCGGTATCGTCATCAGCCTTGGGAACATGATACCATGCCGGCCTGTCGGAGGGCGTTGGCAAGAATTGATGGGCCTGAATTCTTCGTATCTCTCCCTGAGTTCACCCCCGGCGAAGTGAGGAGGGTATATGTTGACGGCGTTGACCCCCCAACTTTTATCTGAGAAGATGCTTCTTTGGTTGTGCAACATCCGTCCCGCGCACTTGGTGTATCGTTACCGGAATAGAGTATACCTGGAGCCTTATCTGCCGAGTAGATTTTCCTGTCAATTCGGGTATAGCCAATTGTTCCTGGATCGCCCTAGCGCTTTCTTGAGCTTCGAGGACAGTGTGCTCGATGGTGTCCGGGCTTGGCATTATTATAATACGACCCATACCCGAGCCAGCTTCTCACTCCCTGATGCCAAGGTGGAGGGTGATATCTTGTATATAGCGGCCCTTTATCATGTTGCGGCGAGCAAACCCCCTGTTAGTTTTGATATGAATACTAGCTTCACTACTGGCACCGGTTTGGCTGAGAAGCCAGAAGGGTCCAAGAAGAGGAAGAGGGGACGAACATGGTTCCTGTGCCGGACTTAGAGTCCACTAGGGCGGATGAGGAAGACGACGAACAGGACACTGATGACTCATCTCATTCTTCGGGCGAGGAGGTTGGGAGTCAACCCCCTGTCGTGCAGGTGGAAAGGGCCGTGGGTCAATCGTCTAGTTTGTCTGACGAGGTGGTGGAGGATCAACCGTCTACAATACCCGACCCTTCGCGTAAACGAAGCAGGCGCGTGACTACCGCAGATGACCGAACCCACTCCATGAAGCATACTGCGGTAAGACGTCACAGGCTGCTTCTTGATGATGTGGATGATGTTCCTGAGGTGATTTGGACTTCAGCTGTTTCCTTTCTTCTTCTTCTTCTATGTTATGGCTTAATTGTTTGTTTCTTTTGCTTTTTATAGGCGTCGGATGAGCTCGCCCCTCAGGACCCGATTACCGAGGGTGATCCGGTCCTGTCTCATTTAGTCAGTGGTGTGTGTACCACTATCATCGCTGCTGGGGTACTTCCTGTTGCGACCGAGAATTTCTACCGTACTGGAACCTCATCCAAGGGGGATGGGGGCTTTACTGCGCCCGTCCGTAAAACATCCGAACCCCTACATGATAATTTTATGGGTGGGGAAACTATGCCGGCTGTGAACGAGCCGTCGCCTTCGCGCTCTTCCCCTGGTAATACAAATCGAACCATAGCTCGTGAATAAGCCTATGTGTTCTTGTCATCTTTTCTTTCAGATTATGTCGACTAATGGTTGATTTGGATGTTCAGATCTCAACCCTTCGTTGCCAGTGATTGATGTTGCTAGATCGCAGCCTACCGGAGAGGGCCTGACAGAGCCTCTCCGTGTCGAGGGGCCATTGTCTGGGTCGAGCTCGGGGTCCCGGGTAGCAGTGCAACTGGGGCAAGAGGCGATGCCCCCTGTGTCCTCCCCTGCGAATATAGTTTTGGTGGTTAACCTTTCCTCCCTGCCGAGCATCCAGGCTCTTAGGGTGGCGGAAGAGGAGTTAGCCGCCATCCAAGCATCCTTCCGTACGGAATTTGCTTCCTTGGTGGCGGGTGCAGTAGCTTCTGAAGCTGCTCCTCCGGTATCGTCTGCCATTCTCCCTCTGACGCCGTCCTCTACGGAGGTCTTGGATGACGCGTTACAGGATGTGGTTGCTAGCTTCCATCGTTATTTGAAGAGAGGGGTCGAGGCGGCAGTGGAAAGGGGGACTCCCTTTACTCTGGCCCGTCGATGTGCCGGAGGCCAGATTACCGTCCTTAAGACACTCCCTGGAGGAGGGGAATTGGCTGCGCTGTTGGAGTCGAAGCTATTAGAAGCTGATCGTCTCGTGGCCCAGTTTCGCTTGTTACAACAGACTGATTTACCTGCGGCCATAAATCAAGAGCGTAATTTTCTCATTACTGCGGTGGAGAAGGTGACGGCTGCCCGAGAATCGCTTAAACCGGCTATATTGAAGGACCGCCGGGATCTGACTCGATTGCATGACCAGTGGAGCCGTCGGACTGAAGATTGCTCAATTCGGGAAGTGGATGCTTCCCGCGGGGTAGCCGATACCCGGGAACACATCCTTGAACTCCAGAGAAAACTGGCTTTCCTGGAGTCAGAGCTTAAGACTGCTCCTTTTGAGAAAGAGACTGCTATCCAGGAGACTGATAAGTACAGTAGGGCTTTCGCTAATCTAGAGCTTGCCCTCAAGAAAATGGAGGATAACTGGCAGGCATATACCCTTCTGAATGACGCGGAGCAGTTATCCCAAGAAGCCGAGCGTCGAGCTAGGCAGAGGCTTGATAGGGGGACTGCCATGGTGAAAAATCGTCTCTTGGAGTTGTGCCATGCAGAAATGTAGTCGGCTTTTCCTTCTTGTTTTGTTTCTGTTTTCTTTCTTTCTGAAGGGGACATGATCCCGAAATATGTAATGCTTTTTTCTTCCTTTAAATAAAGTGTACTTTTAATTCTACCTTTTATTTCTATTGCTTGCTGCGCCTGTGATATCGTGGTGATGTTTACCCCCATATAGGAGATATATTTATGGACCTGTTACCCATGGCGTACCTTAGTTTTAGGCAGAGGTAACAAGTTTTGATCAGGGTACCTGAAGCAGCCATAGAGAAGTGGTCATGGGTGCTCTTGGTATTGAGAAAAAGGAATACCGTAGAGCAGTTGGGCTCCCGGGGCCAGATGAGGTGATAGATTTGTGCTGAGAAATTTAGCTGAGGATATTTGTGGGCCTATTATCCTTGGCGTACCCTGGTTTAGGGCACAAATAATAGGATGAAGGGGAACCGACATACTTGCTCAGAGGTGACGAGGATATGGCAAGAGGGCAGGTTTTTTTTAAACGTAGAGTCTTCCTACTCAGAGGTAATGAGAACATGGTAGGAGTGAACTCGACAGAGGATATTGATGGTCAACAGTGGACATTTGCGGACCTATTACCCTTGGCGTACTCCGGTTGTGGGTACAGATAATAGGTCGAAAGGGGATCATCATACTTACTCAGAGGTAATAAGGACATGGCAAGTATGAAGGTTTCTTCGACGGAGCCTTCCCATTCAGAGGTAATAAGGACATGACAGGAGTAGGCTCAATGAAGGAGGGCACATAGAACAACTCAGAGGTAATGAGGACATGGATGTTCTACGTAGCGGGTGATTTGTTTTTGGCAGAAGTGGAACGACTCAGTGGTAATGAGGACATGGCCGTCTTTGAAGTTTGTGGACCCGTTACCTTTGTTGTGCACTGGGAGTGCAGGTATTAGATCATGAGGGAGGATCTCTTCCAGGAAGAAAGTTCAGAGGTATAATAATACGTGACTTACTATCTGAAAGGGTGACCAAAATATGAGTTCAGAGGCACCAGCGGGTACATGACTCGGTAATTTAGAATATTTGAGACAGTGTGAGTTCAGCGGTACCAGCGGGTACGTGACTTGGGAATCTGGAGAATGGTGAGTGTGAGTTCAGCGGCACCGATGGGTACATGACTCGAAAATCTGACAAACTATGAGGGTGAGTTCAGTGGTATCAGCGGATACATGTCTCGAAAATCTGGAAATTTATGGGGTGAGTTCAGTGGTATCAGCAGATACATGACTCGATAATCTGGAAAACTATGAGGGTGAGTTCAGTGGTATCAGCGGATACATGACTCGATAATCTGGAAATTTATGGAGCGAGTTCAGTGGTACCAGCGGGTACGTGACTCAAAAAATTTGGAGAATGTTGTTTAAACATAGTATTTCTTCAGGAACTTGCCGTTGACGGGCAACATGAGCAAGTCTCCGTTTTGTTTTGCGAGGCGGTAAGCGCCGTTGGAGAAAACTGTCTCTATGATAAATGGGCCTTCCCATTTTAGCTGGAACTTGCCGGCGGTCTTGTGAGTCATGACCATCGGCCTCCGGACTGCCAAGACGAGATCGCCTACCTGGAATATTCTGATTTTGACCTTCTTGTTGAAGGCTCCTGAGATGCGTGCTTGGTATAGCTCGATCCTTTGCTGAGCTAGGAGGCACTTTTCATCTAAGGCCTCTAACTCTTGCAGTCGACGTCGGTAGTTGTCATCCGTTGTCAATTGATAAGTGAGGGCAATGCGGAGTGAGGGTATTTGAGTTTCTAATGGGAGAACCGCCTCACTTTCGTACACTAGGGAGAATGGCATATTTCCAGTGGCTGTCCGAATTATGGTACGATAAGCCCATAAGCACTCGCCGAGCTTCTCGTTCCAGTCGCGCTTGTTGGAGGAGACGAACTTCTTGAGGAGTTTGATGATCGTTTTATTGAACGCCTCTGCTAACCCATTTGCTGTTGGGTTGTACGGCGTCGAAGCGATATTCTGAATACAGTATTTATCACAAAATCGATAGAATACGTGGCTTGCAAACTGCGAACCATTATCATGGATGATCCTTCGGGGCAGTCCAAAGTGGTAGATGACGTGATGCTTGAGGAAGCTGATCACGTTTGAAGTCTTGACTTCTGCGAGTGGGACAGCATTCGCCCACTTGGAGAAGTAATCAGTGATCGCAAGTATGAAGCGATGTCCTCAGGAGGAAGATGGGGTGATTGGACCAATGATATCCATTCCTCATGCTTCGAATGGCTAGGACGCCACTGTCGGATGTAGAAATTCGGATGGTTGGTGAATGAAGTCCGCGTGGACTTGGCAGGCTTTGTATTTTATAGCATATTCGATTGCATCTGCCACCATCGTGGGCCAATAGTTGCCCATTCGGCGAAGACGATCTTGTAGTTTTGGGCCGGGCTGGTGGGCCCCGCAGACGCCGTCATGAGCTTCTCGTACTGCTTCTTTGGCTTCTGTATTTGACAGACACCGAAGCAGTAATCCGTCGTAGGAATACGATACAGCATTTTTGTCTCTGTATCGTAGAAGAATCTGAGAGAACGTCGCCTGATGGAAGTGGCTTCCTTTAGGTTCTCGGGCAGGATGTCGTAGACGACGAAGTCGATAAACGGTTGTCTCCAGTCTGTTGCTTCATCGATCGTCTGTGCAGAATAACTTGCCACGAATTATACATTATTTCTGGGACAGACCAGTTCATGTCCTATCACTTCCACTGATTGGCGATCATAATTCGTAACTGCTAGGGAAGCGGCAAGACCAGCTAGGGCATCGGCTTCTATATTTCAAAGTCTGGGGACGTGCTCGATAAAGAACCCCTCAAATGTCGAGATGATATCGATCGCTATTTGGTGATAGGGGATCATGTCTTCGTGGCGGACTTTGTACGAACCCCGGATCTGATTGACGATTAGTTGGGAATCGCCGTATACTTCAAGGTATTCTACCCCCAGCTCTCTCGAAAGTTGGAGGCCAATGACCAGAGCGTTGTACTCGGCCACATTGTTAGAGCATGGTTCTGTGAGGGAATAGACGCGGTTGATCACCAATCCGGAAGGGAAGACCAGCACTACCCGGACTCCGACAACTATATTGCCTTTTGGTCCGGTCCTTGAAGCACCGTCAAAGGACATTTGCCATATAGCCTCGTGAGAGGTTGCATGCGAGTCGGTGACCTCGTCTGGGATCTCTTCGTATATTCTGGAGGACTCCGAGCCTGGGTGGGCTGCTAAGAAGTCTGCCAGGCTTGACCTTTGACTGCCTTTTATGGTACGAAGATCATATGATAAGGGGACAGCAATATTGCCCATGTAGCGAGGCGAGAGCTGAGTGCCCCTGGTTTAGTCATGAGGACCCTTAGAGGGTTTACTCGTGAGATCACATGTATCGTTTGTCCGGTAACGTAGTGCCGCGTTTTCTGAATGGCGAACACCAGGACAAGGCATTCCTTTTCCACAGCGGTGTATCGGTGCTCTGGTCCAACCATCATTCGGCTGAGATAGTATATGGCTTGTTCGTGCCCTACATCGTTGTTTTGTGCCAACAGGGCACCGAGGGAGTGTTCCATTGCTCGTACATAGAGCAGGAATGGTTTTCCAGGGACTGGGGCTACCAAGACCGGAGGATTTGACAAATATTCTTTGATGCTATCGAAAGCACGTTGGCATTCCTCGTCCCATACGAATGAGACTCCTTTCTTCATGAGGTGCGTGAATGGTCGGCATCGCCCGGAGAGGTTGGAAATGAACCTTCTGATGTAAGCTAACCTCCCTTGAAGGCCTCTGAGTTCGCAGAGATTTTTCGGGGGACCCATCTCCATGATTGCTTTTGTCTTTTCAGGGTCTACATGGATACCCTTTGCAGTGATGATGAAGCCTAAGAACTTCCCGCTAGATACGCCCAGGAAGGACTTCGTAGGGTTCATTTTCAAATTATACGTTCGCATCAGGTCAAATACCGTCCTTAGATCCTGCAGATGGTCTCCCTTGCTACGGCTATATCGTCAACGTAGCACTCCACCGTCTTGCGTAGGTGATCTCTGAAGATGATGCTCATGGCTCTTTGATATGTGGCGCCAGCGTTCTTTAAACCGAAAGGCATGACTGTGTAGCAGTACGTGCCAATCGGTGTTCGGAATGATGTATGCTTTTCGTCGTCAGGAGATATTTTGATTTGTTTGTACCGCAAGAAGCCATCCATGAATGACATGCGTTCGAAGCCGCAAGTATTGTCGATCATGATGTCTGTGATAGGAAGGGGAAATTCATCTTTGGGGCACGCCTCGTTCAGGTTGCGGAAGTCGATGCAAATTCAAATCTTTCCGTTCTTCTTGAGGACGGGTACTATATTGGCAACCCAATCGGGATGTTGCTCCTCACGAATAAAGCCGCTGGCTATCAGTTTGTTGACTTCAGCTTCGATCGCGTCCATGATGCCTGGGCGGAAGCGTCGCTGTTGTTGCTTGACTGGCTTCGCATCTGGTCGAATATTGAGTTTGTGAAGAGCGATGTCAGGATTTAACCCTGGCATGTCTTCATAGCTCCAGGTGAACACATCAATGTACTCTCTGACAAGTTCTAACAGCGACTCCCGTTCTTCGTCGGTTAGGCTTTTATTGATAAAGATCGGTTTTGGAGAAGATTCGCTGTCGAGATCCACTTGTATGACCTCATCTTCAGTAGGAGGTTCTCTCAGTTCGAACCGCTTTTTCCATTGTGCGTCTAATTGTTGGGCCCATGGCTCTAGCTCGAGGATTTTAGGGGTGTCTTCGTCTTCCTCGTAAGCGTCGGCGAACGCCATGTTGACTGACATGACTTGTCTGAACACATTTTCGATGCTGGTATCTGAGTCGGAAGTTGGTGATCCGGTTGAATGTGACTGCCGGTCGAATTCTTCATCTGAAATTTCAGGGGTCATAGTAGGTGTTACATACCCTAACCCGCATCGAGTTTTGTTATAGTAGTTCCGTGATTTGCCCGCCGGGACTGACGGCTTCAAAGGTAATCGTCGCCCAGTGCCGTAGTTCAACCCTGGCGTCGTCTCTAGATGATACCCCTATTTCTGCATGAGATATTTGGATTGAGGGCTATAGAGATACAGAGACAGTCTCCCGGCATCTGACCCAAGGTCGACTTCTTCTATGGTGCGGGGATGCGGGTTGTTCGTCCGATCGAAGATGATCGGATGATCCCCTCCTTCGAATATTCGGTAAGCGTCTTCTACTGGAGTAAGCTGGATCGCAGTATACACATTTATCACCTGTGTGTGTAGGTGAGCGCCTATACCGTGTTCCATAGCATACATTGTACATAGCTTATTGAGCTCGGTGTAGTTCAAAAATAACCCTTTATTGATGAAGTAAGGTATCTTTTCTAGGGGGATTACATCATCAGCGGAGGGGACATTGGTGTGGGTAGCCATATACTTGGCTAGCTCCGGTTCCTCTTCGGCTACCCCCTGTGTGAACGAAGACTGAGAGGACGACCTGGGAAGCTTGATTGTCAGTGGTTCAGTTGATGGAGCAGAGCGTAGAGTTGTTGGCAGACTAGCGACCCCCAGTTTGGCACTCGAGGTGGAGCGAGGAGTGGCCGGTTTGCTAGAAGTGTCAGACCTTGCGTCGGGGTAACGACCCTTCTTGGGAAGACGTATCCTCAACGGCTTGTCGGAGGGATTGAGCTTCCCTGTTTGGGGTTGACTTACTCTTGGCAGTCTGATTGTCAGTGGTCCCGTTGTGGATCTCGGCACTTGGCCGGACCTTGGTAGCCGGATTATCATCTGTTCCTCTTGCGCCGAGAGGCTCATCGCGTCCTTCCGCAGAGTGGCGGTAAGGGGTGCAGACTTGCCCGGTTTGCGAGCTTGGAGGTGGATCGTCAGGGGTCCTTCGGATCCCGTAGTCGTTTCGGTACTAGCTTATTCATTTTCTTCATCAAGATGCCTCTTCGACTTTTTGTATAGGCAGGAGTCTGAGTAGTAGGATTTGACCCCCTTGAAGGGATCGATATCAGCAAATTCTGTCTTCACGAAGCCGTGTTTGTCGACATATTTGAAGCACTGGTGTAGCGTGGAAGGCACGATCATGTAATCGTGTATCCATGGACACCCCAAGAGGATGTTGTAAGAAGTGTCTGCATCTATGACGTAGCAGGTGACTTCGGATTGGAGGTCGCCAATTTGATACTTCAGACGAATCTTTCCAATAGGGTAGCTCCTGCCCGAATTAAAACCGTTGATGGCGGTGCTTGTATGTGTCAGGAGGTGCATTGGGATGCGGAGATGATGTAGCAGACCCTTCAGGATGATGCTTATGGAAGAGCCAGGATCAATGTGCATCCGATCCACCTTTACATCGCCGATGTATCCCGTGTAGTATAGCGGGCGATCATGTAGGTTGGTTTTGATGAGCATGTCCTGCGGAGTGAAGACGATGTTGGGCATTGCTCCCGTGCAGGCACTGTCTTGGAGATCCACGGGTGAGTCCTCCCCGATGAGGTTGGATTGAGCGAGATAGGCATCGGCATTTTGGAGTGCTTCGCTCAATACAATATGAATGTCCTAGGAGAGCCTTAGGAGTTCGTATAGTGACAATTTAGCCGGAGTGTTAGCCAATTGTGCTAAGATGTCAAAGTTGTAGGGCCTCTCTAGACCTTGGGCTGCATCTTTTCGGAGAGATTTGTCGAAGCGAGTCTCCTTCGGCCTAGGCTTGTCGGTCGTCGAAGGCTGAGCCGGTCCCAGAGCATCAGTTGTAGTGGGTTGATGATTTTCGGTTGGGTTGTTAACCACAGGTTGGGATTGCGCTCCGGACCGCGTGACGACGGCTGTAGCTTCCTCATTGTCTGCTAAGATTGTGTGGCAGGTCCTAATTTTTTCACTCTTTCTTTTGTTGGTGGGAGATGGTGTGGGCCGAGTTACTTCTGGTACCAAGTCTGGATGGATCCACATGACTTCCCCTCGTGATGTGGTGAGGGGTACTAGACCGGCAGCTTGATCTCCGGGAGGTGGAAGATTGGTAATCTTCATTGTTGCCAGAGGGACGGGAATCACCCCGTCTTGAGTCTCCGTCGGAGGGAAGCGGCCGAATTGTACGGACACCATATTGGCTGCTACGGTTACCTCTTCGAAGTCGATGGCCAGAGCGTTCGAATCGATGAGGCTTTAGATGTACCTTTTTAGTTGGTAGCAGTCGTGTGTAGCATGGTGTACATAACGGTGATAATAGTAGAACTTTGGGTTCTCCAGATCAGCCGGCCGAGGCTCCCGTCTTAGTGGAGGAAGCTGAATTCTACCTCCTTGTATGAGCATGTCCAAGATAGGCTTGACGTGGCCATCTTCGAAGGAGTAATCGATTTGCGGCCATTGCTTGTCTGCTGGCTGTGACTCGAGCTTCTGGGCCGTGTCGGCCACCATAGCCTGTTTTCTCTTGTTGTCCCGATTGTTGGAGGGGTTACCCCCATTATCGTTGTTGGGACGCTTGCCCTTGTTTTCTCCTTATGAGATGTGCAACCCCAGTTGGCGAGCCTTCTTCAGTCGTTCTTCGGCGCTTGTGGCGCTGATGATGAACGCCTTCCAATCTTTGAATTGACTTTCGCCCATCGAGAGACTGATCGTTGGAAGTAGTCTCTTTTGGCAAATTTCAATCAAAGAAGAATCTGGATTTCTGGAACGCAGCTTCATGGCAGTCTGGCGGAATCGCTCGATGTAGTTCCTTGTCAACTCCTTCTCCCCTTGGACGACGTCCATGAGAGTGGACATAGTGACGTCCTGTCCTACTTCATAGAATCATTCCAAGAACAGGCGCTTGAAGTCGGCGAAGGAGTGGATGCAGTTGTCCGGTAGATTGCGGTACCAATCGAAGGTGACTCCTTCCAATGCCCCAATGAATAAACGTGTGAGGATCGCATCATCATGGGCCAGATGGTCGGTGGTGACCTCAAAGTAAGTGATGTACCGACTTGCTGAGGTTTTGCCATCATACGGGTTGATATTGAACGGCTTATATCTTGGTGGGAATGGAACATCCCTCCATTCAGCAGGGTATGGTAGCCGTATTCTGAGATCTTGAGCATTTTCTCGGGCATGGAACATGGCTCGGAGCTTCTGGACCTCTCTTCTTACTTCTCGGGTCTCATCTGTCGCGGTAGGGGCTGTTATTTTGGGAGGATTATTGCCCGAGTTTGGTGCCGCTGAGTTCGAATCTATATTGACCGCAGGGCCCGTGCTTGTTTGACCAGGCGTCCCTCCTTGTAGAGTTGGAAGGGCCGCTTTAATCTCGTCTACCGACTTGACCAAAGCCAGTAATATGGCTTCGAGACTATCAATACGCTGGCGATCACTGGAACCACCTTGATTGCTGTCTGTCATGAACACCGTCCTTACGTGAGGAGGGATGTAAGTAACGGTGGAGGATGTGCCCTCCGAGTCGTACCCATGCACCGAGAAGTCATCGGGATAGGTGGGAATGTTCTCTTCGGGCTCGGACTCGGAGGGAACGGTATCCCCAGCTTCAGAGCTTGCTTCGTCTCGAGAATCATGGATGTCCTCGGGGACATCGGTGCCTGTCGTACCTGCAGGAAGAGTCGTTTCCCGGGGCTCGGCTCCTTGAAACATTAGATTGTTGCGGATATTCGGAGGAGTGCTACCCCCAACCCCCAGCGATGCGGATGATGAATTTCCCACTGCAGCAGATTTCGTCTTTAAACGGGTGTGTTGGAATACTCCGGTAGAAGACAACCGTTTAGACGACAGTTTCATAGCTGTAGTGGTTGATATCTTAGGACTGGAGATGCTTGTCTTTTCCTCCTCCTTTCGGTGGGGACCTTTTGAGCGGAATTGCAGGAGACAACCGGAGGTGCCTCATCTTCTGAGCTCGGGTGCTGTAGCCTTTGGAAGACGGACGATCGATCTTCCGTTACTGCCGCGTTGTTGCAGCAGCAATTGACGATAATTTGGGTACAACGATGTCCAAGCAAGGACTCTTTGCACGCCGACACTCCTTCTCTTTTCTTGCGTTTGTGGAGGATCGCCTCCCGCAGGTCAGAGGAACCACTCTGTCCATTTGCCGCCGGGGGCTGGACTCGAGCAGTTGCATACAACTTCCCATCCGAGGCCCGTGTGATAGTCAACGGGACATCCTGATAGTTAGAGGTTGGGATAGCTGACTGGACCCGATGAGTCCGTGCTGTCCTAGACTTCCTCCTTTTAGCACCTACGGGTGCGTAATAGGAGGAGTCCAAGTTGAATAACAGAGAGTCTGGCTTATCATCCAGAGAAGTATCAGGGTCAGGACCGCATGAGAGACGGTCGAAGACTGATCTAGAGAAGCGTGAAACAGATGCTATGCGGCTAGGGTTGGGTACCGTGCAGGCTGACTGCATGCGGTTGTCTTCTGCCGTCAGATGAATTATTTTTGTGCGGCTAGGAGTCACGACCGTACAGGCTGGCCGCATACGGTTGGCAATTATGGCTGTATGGGTTTTCTGCAAGCGGTTGACTCCCATAGCCGCATGAGTTTCCTCCGTGCGATTGGCAACTGTAGCCGCATAAGCTATGCGGCTGACAGATATGGCCGCATGAGTTTTCTTCATGCGGCTGGAGGACGTAGCCGCATGAGCTTTCTTCCTGCGGCTGAAGGATGTAGCCGCATGAGCTTTCTCCCTGCGGCTGATGACCTTATGCGGCTCGGATCTCATAGAGTTCCTCTTTGCCCCTGCAAGTCCAGCATCATAGTATTTTCTTCTGCCAGACTTGGGGACAGCAAAGTTGTCTACGATCTGAAGTGGGGCCGCAGGAGAATCTTGCTCGCCGTTTTGAACAACGGAGGGTGTCTCCGTAAGAGCTTCAGTAGGAACGAAGGATCGGGGTCTCCACTCCTTACGGGCCTTCTTAGTGCGGGTTCGCTTCTGGACCGGGCCAGTGCGCTTGTCGGAGAGCATCTCTTCGAACGCCTGTTAGTCGAACCGGGCGACCAACTTTTGTTGAGTGGAGCCAAGCTTGGCTGCATCCGATTGCGTCACCAACTCCTCAGCCGTAGAGAAGTTAGTCCCCAACAGAGTCGCCATCGTGTTTGCCATAAAATATAAAAGAACAGAACAATTATCGGAGGACCGAACTTTTACTTCACGTTACAAACTTGCTTGTACAAAGAAAGCCTAGGGACGAAAACCTAGGTACAACAGTCTAAGTACAATTGTTTATTTTAGATTCGGGGGGGGTGACGATAGAGGCTCGGGAAGGCGACGGTAGCCCTGCCTTACTCCTTGGACGATCGGTATGCAGCCTTGGCTCCTTGTGCAAAGATGGTTGGCGTTGACGAAGAAATGCTCTTCTTGCTCCTCTGTTGCTCTTCTGGCTTCTCTCTCTCTCTCTCTGTGTATTCTTTTCTATGACTATTGGGGGGTCTCTCTGTATATACGTATTTTTCTCTCTGAAATTGTATATCTTACAAGGGAATGGCACCTTGCTATTTACAATAGTGGAGGATGATCATTAGGGTTGCCAATGATTAGCTCTTGGTGATGGCGGCGGCTTGGAGATTGGTCCATCTTGGCCATTCGTTTTAATTATGATGAATCTGGGCCATTAGGTGTAGATTACACCAAATCCCATGAGCAATTAATGCTGATTGGAATAAATCTTCCTTATACTGATCTTCTGATATCTGCGAATAAATCAGATCTATTCTTCTGCCACGTTTCCCAGATTTATTGGGATCTGACCCAATCTTTAATGGCAGCAAATCTGAAGAATTAATCAGTTTAGGACACGTATCCTAGGAGCTGCTGGGGGATCTGGACCGCATGACTAGTGAGCCGCATATGAATAGGAGCCGCATATGAATGTGAGCCGCATATGAATGTGAGCCCACGTGTCAGGGCTGCATGGGCAGTGGCCCTCACTTAAGTCCTCTAACCACAGAGGAGTAATCCTTATGGGCCACATAGGTATATATCCGCCTGGGCCGCATGGGAAGTCCTTTGCTCGAGTCGCATGAGGCTTTTATGGCCTGAGCCGCATAGGATGGATTCACTTCTGAGCCGCATGGGAAGTCCTCTGCCCGAGCCGCATGAGGCTCCGATGGCCTGAGCCGCATTGGATTTATTCTGAGCCGCATGAGAAGCGAGCTGCATACGAATGCCCACGTGGCAAGGCCACGTGGCATTTTTATGGCTCTCGGGGGATTTGTGTCAGAGATTTCTTTCCTCTTCCCAAGAGATTCATCAGTATGGCAGAGCCATAATTACCTGCCTTTGGTGTCAGGGCTGTCAACTTTTCAGAGGGGTCAGCCGTCATATCAATTAATGCAGCGTGGGTGGAGGGGAGCACTATCAGGCCACGTGTCTTCTGAGCCACATGTAATGCTTTGGGCCGCATAGCTTCTTGTGCCGCATGATTCAATGAACCGCATGAGTTTTCAGAGCCACATGGGGTTCTTTGACTGCATGAGTCATTTTCTTTAGTATTTTCCATGCTTCTACAGGTCAGACCCCAGAAAGAGCAAGTACCACAAGGAGGCATCACTTAGGAACTAAAACCAGCATATCACAATAGAATATTAAAGATAATAAATAAAGAACTGATAATAATAGATATAACAACAGTAAACTGAGTACTAGGAACCCATTCAAGTAGCCAGGTCACAACCCTTAAACCAAACAAGGACTGGGGTTGCAGCCCTTCACCTGAATAGAAACCCATCTCAAATACTATTGGTACAGTAAGGACAATAAATGAAGAAATGACACTGAACTGCTCCGGGAGCCAGGTTATAACCATTAAACCAAACAAGGACCGGGGTTGTAACCCTTCGCCTGAACAGAACTGGACCCCCGATCTTTATTGTTGAGGCCGGTATAAATAATCATTGATAAGGTAACAAGACAATAAACGAAGAGAGGACACAGAACTGCTCCGGGAGCCAGGTTACAACCCTTAAACCAACCTAGAACCGGGGTTGTAACCCTTCACCTGAACAGAACTAGTCCCCCGATCTTTATTGTTATGGCCGGTATAAATAATTAATCATGCTTGTTGAAGTAAGGTAAAACATGACGAGCATGGCATGGGGTACAATAAGACAATAAACGAAGAGAGGACACAGAACTGCTCTGGGAGCTAGGTTACAACCCTTAAACCAAACAAGGACCGGGGTTGTAACCCTTCGCCTGAACAGAACTGGACCTCCGATCGCTATTGTTAAGGCAAGCATCAATCATCATGTCATGTCACAATCTTGCACAGGATCAGATAAGACTAAGCTGAAATAAACTCCACCCAATCAATCACGGCCAATCAAGAGTACGACTTGATACTTTAACTAACTAGGGTTATCACATGCCTAGTTACCAGCAAGATGCAATGAGAATATCCCAACAGCCACAAGCTCTGCAGACCATCTGGTTATTCGGGTCGAATGTTCGCTATGAGGAATGCAACACGTGACTGTGTGCTAGAAATGTGCCCTACTCATCGGTAGGCTACAAGTCAACTTAATGTGTCCAGATAACGGAATTGCCTGTAGCTGGAAATCTCTTCATGTTTACTGAATTATTCTAGTTTATTAGCCTTAGTCAATTACTGTAGGTATCCCTGACCGTGGTACTCAGTTATCCCTATCCTAGATATTATGCAAGACAGTACTGGGTTATTTGTACAAACGCAATCGCCCACGGGGTCCAGATCTTTCCTACTTGTCATGTCAGGCTTGCTGTCGTAACAGTATGTCGAGATATATCATGTCAGCTTACTTGTCAAGAGTGCGCCATAGTGGCCCACTATCGTGTTCTATTCTTACATTATCATGAATGAGAAAATTTTCATAAAATAACTAATAACATATTCTTGAAGCCAAGTAAAAGATCTACAACTTTTGTGTTGGGAGTTGGAAGAAATTTTGGCCTCAATTTAGCCAAACAGGACTTAAAACAGCCAAAAACAGCCAAAATAGGCACTATGCGCCACTATTCAGCACTATACGGCACTCCCATATGTGGATGGACACTATGCGGTACTATGCATCACCCTTATGCGGTTGGACACTATGCAAAACTATGCAGCACCCTCATGCGGCTGGGCACTATGCAGCACCCTTATAAGGCTGGACACTATGCGGCACTATGCAGCACCCTCATGCGGCTGGACACTATGCGACACTATGCAGCACCCTTATGCGGCTAGGCACTATGTGACACTATGCAGCACCCTCATGCGGCTGGGCACTATGCGGCACTATTCATCGTTCCTGCCAGAATCAGCACAGATAAAAATTGCCAAAAATGCTTTTGGCCATAACTTCCTCACCCGAAGTCGAAATCAAGCGAAACAAAATCCAAAACCGCATGAAATTGAATTCTCTAAAACATAGAACCAGTAGTTTTCGAAAATAACTAAGTTTTAGAGATCAAAACTAAGAAAACCAAAAGTTACAAACTTAGATCTACAAGAACCCATCCATCAAATCCAAAAATGTCAAGTTCTAAAGAGGCTTAGAATCAAGTAAGAAAGAGAATGGAACAATAAAACTTGAGATCCATCATGAAGCAAGTTTGCACTTGCCTAAGCTCTCTTTCTCTCTTCCTGGTAGGTGTAGAAGTAAATGTGGAGAAGAAGAAGAGTAAATGAAGAGAGAGAATGAGGGAATGGGTTAATAAAGGATGATGGTGGTGGTAGGTAGGGGTTCTCCCCTTGGTTCATGATGAACCAAGGTAACCCAAGCCTAGCCGAACCAACCCAAAATAAACCGAGCCATGCCAAGAGATATGCGATACAAGATAAAATACATACATGTATTCCAAGATAAGTAATATGAACTACAGGCATTACAACTCTACCTACCTTAAAAGAATTTCGTCCTCGGAATTTAATCAAGAGGTTAGAATTGCAAGGACAAGCTATACTAATCACAGGCAAGCTATACTAATCAAGCGATCAAGAAATTATTCATGCAAGCACGAAATCGAAAGTATGAGGCATAAGAAAGATCTTATACCTCACGAGTCAAACAGGTCGGAATATCATGATCGGATATCATTCTCACGCTTCCACGTTGACTCACCCAAAGAGTGATAACCCCAAGCAACTCAGACTAACTTGATAGTCTTGTTCTTGAGTGTCTTCTCTCTTCGGTCCAATATAGACACGGGCCTCTCCTCATACGAAAGGTTGGTACCAACAACCAATTCTGAATGATACAGGATGTGGCTCGGGTCCGGGATATATCGTCGCAGTTGGGATACATGGAACACGTCATGTACCTCACGTAGCGATGACGGAAGAGCAAGACGATAGGACACATCACCTACTCGCTCCAGAATATCGAACGGCCCTATATACCTAGGACTAAGCTTTTCTCGTACACCGAAATGAATAATGCCGCGGTTAGGCGAAATCCTCAGGAATACATGGTCGCCGACAGAAAACTCAAGAGAGCGCCGATGAGAATCGGCCTAATGACGCTGGCGATCTTGGGCAACTCGAAGATGATCTCTGACTCTTTTGACCACTTCAACGGTCTGAGCAGTCATTTCCGGACCAAGCATCTGCCTCTCTCCAACATAATTCCAGGCTAGCGGGGATCGGCACTTCCTACCATACAGTGCCTCGAACGGTGCCATCTGGATACTGGCCTGGAAACTGTTGTTGTACGAGAACTCCACCAGGTGCAGGTGATCTTCCCACGAACCACCAAAGTCGAGTGTATATGACCGCAACATATCTTCAAGAGTCTGTGTAAGCCCACTTCCCAATTTTGTTATATTTGATTATAATTTACTTTTATGGTCATTTGGACCTTAGTAAGCATTATTTAGCTATTATATAGTTTATCATAATTTTTAGATAATTTTTAAATATCTATTTTGTGAAGATTTTTATATTTTATTGAATTTCATGATTACCATATAGCCGTTCGGGGTTATTTTTGGGACCCAGTATTTTATTTAGGTTCTAGAACCACAAAAACTATTTACTAAATTTTTTGGATTTTTTTGGTATTTTCTGGAATTACTTTGATAATAAAATATAGGAAAAACATATTTTCTAGGACTTCTAGAATTTATTGTGCTAGCCTAAGAGCAAATATTGACTCAAAATATTTTTCTAGGGTTCATTATGCTATTTTATATTTTCTAAAATTTTTACATAATTTTTGGCAACATTTAAGTATTTATTTATTAGGGTTTATATATTTTTAAAGGCTTCTAATATTTATTATGAGGCCATTTGGGACTAATATGAGACTAAGTATTTTTATTTTGACTCTAGGGGGTTAATTATAATTTCTATAATTTACTACGATTTTTCAAATTTTTTTAGATATTTATTTGGAATTATTTGGAGTTAAATTAATTTTTAAAACAGTTTTTCTGAATTTAATTAACCAGTCAACTGCCCTGTCAGCAGGCCGGGCCCACCTGTCAGCCGCTGGGAAGAACGGAGCGGGCCTAGCTGTCAGCTGCATCAGCAGCTGACTGTGCAACTGATGAGCCATTAGGAAACCGACTCCAAGTCGGCTTGGCCCTAAGCAACTCGGCCATCTGGCCGTTCATTTATTTGAGCGGGGCTAAGGAGATGCTGCCACGTGTCCCTAGCCGCCCACCAACTCAGCCATGCTGCATATATATATATATATATATATATATATATATATATATATATATATATGGTGTTTTTTCGAGAAACCCTAGATTAATTACCAGCCGACTTTTGGAGTTTTGATCCCGGTGATCCCCCAACTTCCCGAGGTGATTCCCGCCAACCCCGACCTCCTTTTAGCGTGCCGTTTTTTTTGTTGGATTTGTATCGAGGTAAACTTTCTAAATACGTAATTTATTTTTATAATTTCTGAACCTAAATTTCTGGAAAATTCGTAGAGTGTCGGTTGTCCGAAACTTGACATGTTTCGGTATTTTCGAGATTCCGGGAGAACCAGAAATCAAAATCATGAACCGTTTGAAGTTTCGGAAAGCTAACACAAAGCTCTACGATATATATTTTTTTCTAAAATTATTTCATTAATTTAGTATTTTATTTATTCTTTTGAACTCAGAACTGATCGGTTGATCCCCGTTTTGGTCATGATTAGCCATAACGGCGATATCTTTTGACCAAAGCATGATTTTGTAGCACGGTTGATTCCAGCGCACCCGTGGAGCTGAAATCTACCAAGGTGAACTTTCAAAATCTAGAATTCACAGCATTTGACTAAAAAGTCAACGGTATATCTCGATTTGCGTGCCATAGTTTCCAAATTTGAGAAACACGACTTTTAATGGCCAAACTTACATTTTAAATTATATTTAGATTATTATTAGGTTAAATTAGGTTTTTAAGTAAATTATTACAGAATTAATTATTATTAGATTAGTAACCCAACTAGCCACTATTTAGAACTAGAACATTAGAATTGATTTGTGGTTTTCGTGCACGGTTCGTGGTGCAAGATGTGTTATAGGTTGACAGCTTATAGATCGGCATCCTCTCATCCTCGGCTTGTGACTATGGTTTATGCAAGGATTCAGGCAAGTACAATATTGCATTTATGTTTTAGTTCATTATAATGTTTACTCTATAGTTTTCTTGTTTGATATCACGTTGAGTCATTGCTTGATATTTCATTAAGACACGATTGTGACACTGTAGTTATCGTATCCTTCTTAGTGTATCATTGACCGTTATCGATTGTTAGAGAGTCGGAAGGAGAAATACTCAGTAAATACGTAAACAAACCCAATTACCGTACCGAATAATAGCTAAGGCATACATACCCACGTATGAGTTAGCCGTACAAATTACTGAATGATAGCCATCGTATGATGTGCCGTATTAGCCCAGCCATTCACATATTTAAAAGGTATTTCACACACACATAGTGGTTCCTATTTTTCCTTATCTTGTCTATTATCTTGTTAAGTTCACATCTTGCCAGTTCATATCTTGTTAGATCACATCTTGCTAGTGCTAGTTTATATTCTGATAGTTCTTGCCTTGCTAGTTCTTTATATATTCTTTACCTTCATGATTTTTTATTGTTCTAACTTATTTTGGACTATCAACATTAATTGCAATATGGTTGTACACTGCTCCTTTCCTGACTGGATCGTTGTTATAGGTGAGGATGACATGTCTACTTTTGCACTATGGACCATATGAGGGAGAGATAGAGACTCCAAGGCCAAACCAAAGAAGACTAGTTAGATATGTGGTAGTTTTCTATAATTGTAAAAGCTTACATTCTTCTTCAAATTTAAAACTTTTATATTTTGTAATGTTGATTTAGTTGTTGTGAATCAGCAGTTAGTATTTACGAGTACTTTGTTTATTGTGGACAAGACAGCGTACTACCGCCGATACCGCGGCGTAGGCTGGGCTTGGACACATCTCGTATCCAAAAAGTGGGTGCGGGTCGTACAGTCTGGATCGTACATTCCGACTCGCCATCTGTCTGCGGGTGATAAGCTGAACTGAACTGGAGGTGAGTTCCCAAACTTTCTTGCAAGCTACGCCAAAAGTGCGACATAAATCTGGAATCTCTGTCCGAGGTGATACTGACTGGTACACCGTACAATCTGACAATCTGTCGGAGATACATCTCCGCTAGCTGAGCCGTCGACTGACCAACTCTGAACAGGAAAAAGTGAGCCACCTTCGTGAGTCAGTCTATGACAACCCAAATAGCGTCTCTGCCAGCCGGGGATCTAGGCAATCCAGTCACAAAATCTATAGTTATATGCTCCCATTTCCACTCGAGAATCGGCAATGGTTGAAGTAGCCCAGCTGGTCTATGATGTTCAGCCTTAACTTGTTGGCAGACTAAACAATGAGAGACAAACCGGGCTATCTCCCTCTTCATGCCATTCCACCAAAAGTGCTGGCGGATATCACGATACATCTTCGTGCCACCAGGATGAATGGAATACTGTGAACTGTGGGACTCTGCCATGATCTCCTGTCTGATATCTCTATTGGGTACACTAAGACGCTTACCATGTCGAAGTGTACCATCTTCATGAATGCATAACTCTGGTCTTCGTCCTGCCTCACACTTTGCTCTGAGTCGCTGAAGCTTAGAATCTGCTGACTGCACCATCCGGATCCTCTCGACTATAGTGGACTGAAATTGCATGCTGGCCATCAATGCCACACTGGAAGGGAGGACAACTTCTATTCCCATCTTTTGAAGATCGGCCAACAGCTCTGGTTGCGCTGTTAGGAAATAAACTCCGGCTCTTCTGCTCAATGCATCTGCAACAACGTTGGCCTTCCCAGGATGATACTGCAAGTTGATGTCATAATCCACAAGCAGCTCTAGCCATCTTCTCTGACGCATGTTGAGATCCTTCTGGGTGAAAACATACTTCAGGCTTTTGTGGTCGGTGAAAATTTCTACCCTATCTCCGTACAAGTAGTGCCTCCACAACTTAAGTGCAAACACTACTGCTACCAGCTCCAAGTCATGGGTTGGGTAATTCCTCTCATGATCACAAAGTTGTCGTGACGCATAAGTTATTACCTTTCCATGCTAACACATCCTAAACCTCTGTCCAAAGCATCACAATACACTAAGAATCCTTCGGTTACATCTGGAAGCGTGAGAATAGGAGCCGTCATCAAGCCTTCCTTCAACCTCTCAAAAGAATCTTGGCACTCTGCTGTCCAAGCAAACTGTACATCCTTACGGGTCAACTGGATCAATGGTGCTGAAATTCGAGCAAAGTCTGAAACAAATCGTCGGTAGTAACCGGCCAATCCAAGAAAACTACAGACTTCTGCAACTGTGCTAGGCACTGGCCACGACTCAATGGCCACGATCTTCTGGGGATCCACTTCTACCCCTCATCTGGTGATGATATGACCCAAGTACGAAATGCGATCGAGCCAGAACTCGTATTTACTGAACTTGGTATACAACTGGTGCTCCCTGAGAATCTGAAAAACCACACGGAGATGCTGCTCATGCTCCGCCTCACTCTTGCTGTAGACCAGGATGTCGTCTAGGAACACAATCATGAACTGATCTAAACAAGGCATGAAGATACGATTCATGAGGTCCATGAATACAACAGGTGCATTGGTTGCTCCAAATGACATCACAAGGAACTCCCAATGCCCATATCTTGATCTAAAAGCTATCTTCGAAATGTCCTGCTCTCTGACTTTGATCTGGTGGTATCCTGACCGTAAGTCAATCTTCGAAAATGCTGACGCCCCTTTGAGTTGATCAAACAAGTCATCTATCCTCGGGAGAGGGTATCTGTTCTTGATTGTCACCGAGTTCAAGGTACGATAATGAACACACAATTTGGACGTACCATCCTTCATTTTCACAAGAAGCATCGGGGCTTCCCAAGATGATCCACTAGCACGAATGAATCCCTTGGTTCTGAGTTCTTTAATCATCTTGTACAATATCTCTAGCTCTGACAGCGCCATCCTATAGACTCTCTCTGACACTGGGGCTGTCCCGGGAATCCAGTCGATAGTAAACTCGATCTCTCGCTCTGGCGGCATCCCTGGAAGCTCTTTTGGGAAAACATCTAGAAACTCTTCGACTATCCGAGGCAACTGCACTGCTGCTACTGCCATCCGCAATACTAGAGGAGAAGGTTCAACTTCGCCTCGGGAGAAAGAAAACTCTGGTTCTCCGGGAATGCTAAAAATAACCATGCCAATGTGGCAGTCTATCCTAGCATACTGGTCCCTCAACCAATCCACCCCTAAGACCACATCATAATCGGCCATCGGAAACTCTATCAATCTAGCGGGGAATTCTCTACCGCTAACTACGATCTGACACGAGAAAAACACTCTATCTACTCCCACAAGTCCGTTACCAGTAAGTATATTGAGCCTTACTGATAATGACTCGGGCTCCAGTCCTACCTGTGTCGTGAATCGTATAGACATAAATGAATGCGAGGCACCAGAATCAAATAATACTGAAGCTTGAAAGGTGTTGACGAGAATAGTACCTGCCACCACCTCACCTGGTGCTATTCCTTCTTCTTCCATGGTCAAAGCCAGCACTTGACCATGTCCTCTGGGTGTGGGTCCCCTCTGCTGAAAATTTCTCTGCCTGTTCTGGATTAGGGCTTGGGCTTAGGCATACTGCTGCGGTCTCTGCTGCTGGAATGCCTGGGCCTGCATCGGCAATAGCCTCAGGAACGGGTACTGCAGCTGCTGTTGCTGCTGGACCGGTGCTGGTCCTCTAACTGAAGGACTAAAGAAAGCTGATGAACTCCCCCTGTTCGGACAGTTTCCAACCCTGTGGTCCGGGGTACCACAAACTAACCACAAACCCTGTGCTCTGTGACACTCTGATACCACATGCCCTAGCTTCCCGCAGTATGAACATCCCACTGCGAAAGACTGCTTCTGCTTCTGCTGCTGAGGGTGCGTCGAGATAGAATGTTGAACCGACGTCATTAAGGTCGCCCGCCTCGGAGCTCCAATGGTCAAAGCCCTGGCTGCTGGGGCTGGTGCTGATGACTGATTCATCTGGCCGTGAGATCGCTTCCGACCTCCAGTCCTATCCATGATCCTCTGGAAGGTATATTTATGCCTCCGAGCTGCTCTCAACACTGCATCAAAAGTCTGATGCTCGAACTGCTCCACCGTCAATAAAATCTCTAGGTGGTGCCCTTGCTGGAACCGCTAGGCTCTATCGAATACCAAGGTGGTAGCAAACCGACTAAGCCTGGAGAACTCGGCCGCATATCCATCGACCGTCCTGTCCATCTGCTTCAGATTTGTGAACCTCTTCTGTGGGTCGTACCGAGCTACAGCATCAAAATAGTTGGTCTGGAATCTCTTTCTGAATACTGCCCAAGAAATATGGGCCACTAATCCATCGGCCTGCGCTGCCCACCAGCTGCGGGCAAGATCTAGTAACTGCAGGTACACTACGGCCACCTTCTCGATCTTTGGAGTCCTGGCTGCTTCTAGAATCACCTCTGTGTCCTAAAGCCATGCATCTGCAGCGATCACATCTTCACTACCGTCGAAGAAGGGAGGGTTTAAGCGCTTGAAGCTGTTGGCCATGCTATTACCCCGATGACCTCCTCTGGTCAAAGCATCTGCCACCGCTTGGTGCAAGGCATCTCCGCGACGATCCTGGAAAGCTAATAGGGACCTAATGAGACCCACCAAAATGCCATCATCAAGCTCTGTAGGCTGGACGGGCTGAACTGGTGGCTCTCCTCCAGTAGGCATGACTTAGGAGGCTACTCTTGAATGCTGGGCTTGATCTCTGGGTTGCTGCTGGTCCACGGGAGGTGCTCCGTCTTGTTGATCGGCAGGTCCAGGAACAATGCCGTTGAAGAAGACGACACAGGGAACAATAAGGAAGGACCATGATAGATCAACGATACAAGCATGTGATCAGGTCAAGATTATAGGGATTCAGAAGATATGAGCAGAGATCAAGGGCGAGTAGTGATTGAGACATCAATTCGGTAAACTCTCACATATCTTGATTTACAAGACCTGCATGGGCCCCCACTTAATCCATGTAACGCACCAGAACCAGAATACTGGAGAGCGGGGGCGTACATAGCCAGCTACGTATATTGAAGTGCAACCTACCTCGCTATACGGTCACGGCTGTCTAGATACATGAGGGTTTAACTACAAGCCAACAGTCTCCTATGGTCATGAACAAGCCTATTATCTTAATCTCAAGCAAGCAATAGTAGTTACAAGATGTCAGAGCAACAATATATAATAGCAAGGCGTCCTATACATTACATATTGGATGATTATGAAGCTAGTCGTACAAAATGTCAAGACTAGCAAGAGTTCAGTCATACATGATCAACCCTAGGATTTGTCAATCATGTTACAGCCCGTAGGCAGACAGTAAGTAAAGGTGCAATCGAGCTAACACGTGCTCGTCGGCTAAATGTCTCAAAAGAATAATTTTACAATAAAGTAGGAGGACAAAAATAAAACTACTCGTTGCCAGGGTTACGCCTGGTGGTCACCATCTGGCTGGAAAATAGGTAGATCCTCTGGTGCTGCTCCGATATCTGGACACACAAAACCAGCTGGGTCAGACCCCAGAAAGAGCAAGTACCACAAGGAGGCTTCACTTAGGAACTAAAACCAGCATATCACAATAGAATATTAAAGATAATAAATAAAGAACTGATAATAATAGAGATAACAACAGTAAACTGAGTACTAGGAAACCATTCAAGTAGCCAGATCATAACCCTTAAACCAAACGAGGACCGGGGTTGCAGCCCTTCACCTTAATAGAAATCCGTCTCAAATACTATTGGTACAGTAAGGACAATAAATGAAGAGAGGACACAGAACTGCTCCGGGAGCCAGGTTACAACCCTTAAACCAAACAACGACCGGAGTTGTAACCCTTCGTCTGAACAGAACTGGACCCCCGATCTTTATTGTTGAGGCCGATATAAATAATCATTGATAAGGTAAAAAGACAATAAACGAAGAGAGGATACAAAACTGCTCTGGGAGCCAGGTTACAACACTTAAACCAAACAAGGACCGGGGTTGTAACCCTTCGCCTGAACAGAACTGGACCCCCAATCTTTATTGTTAAGGCCGGTATAAATAATTAATCATGCTTGTTGAAGTAAGGTAAAACATGACGAGCATGGCATGGGGTACAATAAGACAATAAACGAAGAGAGGACACAGAACTCCTCCGGGAGCCAGGTTACAACCCTTAAACCAAACAAGGATCGGGGTTGTAACCCTTCGCATGAACAGAACTGGACCCCCGATCGCTATTGTTAAGACAAGCATCAATAATCATGTCATGTCACGATCTTGCACAGGATGAGTATAAGACTAAGCTTAAATAAACTCCATCCGAATCAATCATGGCCAATCAAGAGTACGGCTTGATACTTTTAACTAACTAGGGTTATCACAGGCCTACTTACCAGCAAGATGTAATAAGATTATTCCAACAGCCACAAGCCCTGCAGACCATCCGGTTATTCGGGTCGAATATCCGTTATGAGGAATGCAACACGTGACTGTGTGCTGGAAGTCCTACAGACCATCCGGTTATCTGGGTCGAATGTCCGTTATGAGGAATGCAACACGTGACTGTGTGCTGGAAATGTGCCCTACTCGTCGGTAGGCTACAAGTCCACTTAATGCGCCCAGATAACGAGATTGCCTATAGCTGGAATCTCTTCATGTCTACTAAATTATTCTAGATTATTAGCCTTAGTCAATTACTATAGGTATCCCTGACCGTGGTACTCAGGGATCCCTATCCTAGACATGATGCAAGACAGTACTTATTTATTTATACAAATACAATCGCCCACGGTGTCCAGATCTTTTATACTTGTTATGTCAGGCTAGCTATCGTAACAGCATGTCGAGATATATCATGTCAGCTTACTTGTCAAGAGTGCGCCACAGCGGGCCACTATCATGTTCTATCTTACATTATCATGAATGAGAAAAATTGTATAAAATAACTAATAACATATTCTTGAAGCCAAGAAAAAGATCTATAACTTTTATGTTGGGAGTTGGATGAAATTCTGGCCTCAATTCAGCCAAACAGGACTTAAAACAGCAAAAAACAGCCAAAATAGGCACTATGCAGCACTATTCAGCACTATGCGGCACTATTCAGCACTATGCGGCACTCCCACATGTGACTGGACACTATACGACACTATGCAGCACCCTTATACGGCTGGGCACTATACGGCACTATGCAGCACCCTCATACGGCTGGGTACTATGCAGCACCCTCATGCGGCTGGGCACTATGTAGCACCCTTATGCGGCTGGACACTATACGGCACTATGCTGTACCCTCATGCGGTTGGGCACTATGCGGCACTATGTAGCACCCTCATGCGGCTGGGCACTATGCGGCACTATACAGACCCTCATGCGGCTGGGCACTATGCGGTACTATTCATCGTCCCTGCCAGAATCAGCACAGATGAACATAAAAATAGCCAAAAATGCTTTTGGCCATAACTTCCTCATCCGAAGTCGAAATCAAGCGAAACAAAAGCCAAAATCACATGAAATTGAATTCTCTAAAACATAGAACCAATAGTCTTCGAAAATAACCAAGATTAAGAGATCAAAACTAAGAAAATCCAAAGTTACAAACTTAGATCTATAAGAACCCATCCATCAAATCCAAAAATGTCAAGTTCTAAAGAGGATTAGATTAAAGTAAGGAATAGAATGGAACAATAAAAATTGAGATCCATCATGAAGCAAGTTTGCACTTGCCTAGGCTCTCTCTCTCTCTTCCTGGTAGGTGTAGAAGTGAATGTGGAGAAGAAGAAGAGTAAATAAAGAGAAAGAATGAGGGAATGGGTTAATAAAGGATGATGGTGGTGGTAGGTAGGGGTTCTCCCCTTGGTTCATGATGAACCAAGGCAACCCAAGCCTAGCCAAACCAACCCAAAATAAACTGAGCCATGCCAAGAGATATACGATACAAGATAAAATACGTACACGTATTCCGAAATATGTAATACGAACTACAGGCAATACAAGCTCTCCTTCATATAGGTATATCATGTCCCACTCAAACACGTCCTTTGGTACTCTATTTTTATAATATGACTTTTGGGTCATAAAGACTAGACTATAACCTTTACCATGATACCAATATATTTTTCGACCAAGGATAGGGACTCAACCTTGACTCAATTCTTTCGATCCGATATGTGATTTTGTTCTACTTAATTCCTTAAACGCTTAACTTTGTGCTTTATCTTGATTGCTTGACCTATTGTCCCATCACACTACTAGTTTAACTCTTGTAAATTGGGTAGAGTATCTCATGACCTAACAATCCTTTGTCCTTGTGACCCATATTGATAAGTTTACTTCGACTATAGAATTCAGAGGACCCTAACTTATCTAGTCAACCAAGCCATAGATAAGAAAATACTAGGACAACTGCATAAGCCCAAACTTCGGACAAGACTTAGATTTTAATGGATCTTCGACTATTTAATTTCCTTCATTAATATTCTTTACTTATATTTTGACTATCTTATGATGCTAATTTAGCCTTAGTTTTGCAAGCTTATTCTTTTATCAAGCTTGTTCACGACATATGTATTATTGTGGACGCCCACTAATACATTGTCTAGTCAGAACCGATGCATGATGGTCTGATCAACCTAGTGCACTTTGGTTCGCTTTTCATATATTGTTCGACGTGGATGGAGACATAGTTAAACTTGGCCTCTAGAATTACATCGCGATTGCCTTGGCAATTCTTTTTGAAAATTTTTAATCGTCTTTGAACTACTTATTCGTATTCGATAATAACTTCTTCGAACTCTTTATTACTTTCGCCTTTCGCCTATATTAGAAAGATAAACACTCGTACTTGATATCCCCTTAGTTGTTCACCATCTATTGCCAAGATAGTTATCCACTGACCAACCAATGTGACTATATTCCCGTCTTGAGTTACCTTTTTCCTCTACCCTAGATTCATTATCACAACCTTCTAATCGTTCTTGAAACTTGAAAATGATTCAAATCATTTCCTTAACCATACCTTAAACCTAGACGACTATATTCTCTCAAGAAACCATTCTCCTAAATGTCTAAATTATTCTCTTTGACCTACTCAATTCCTTTCTATTCTCTAATTCGTGTTATCATAATTTTATTACCTTAATTAGCGACCCTTCTTCAATTCCATAACCATGATGTATTTTCACAGATATCAAAATCACGATCTTCCAATGCATGTTTGTGTCGAACATCGTTTCTTCGCCTAATCCAAAAATTTAATCATATTTCGTTATTGATGAACTCTTTATATCTCCCCTACTCTAGCTATTCCTAAATTTCGAGGACAAAATTCTTGTAAGTTGGGTAGGATGTCAAATCCATAAATTTTGACTACAATTTTTTTAATAAATATGGTATTGATTTTTGTACTTCGTATTGTACGTCGCGTACGAGTTTGCGTTTCATAAATTTTTCGTCAAGTGCGAATAAGTGCGAAGCACATATTTTTTATAAAACATTTTAATTATATATATGTAGAAAATATTTTAAAATAATAGACGATAAATATTTTATATTGCTTGAAATTGTAAATGCGTCGCGCCGATGATTGCCAAATTTTATTTTTATTTAAAAAAGGCCATTTTATTTTATGGTACAAGTATAACTAGTAATTTAGAAAAATGGTGTTTTATGCAAGTATTATTTTTACATGTGAGTGTATTTATATTTGTATTTTCAAAATTAATTATTATCACTAATATATTATTTCGAGAAAGGTATATTAAATATGGGTTGATTTAATATGTAACTAATTATGGTGATTTAAGTTGGAAAAAAATTAATTTATTTAAATACAGTTTAAATTAGGGGTAAAATTTATCTACATTGGATTATATTTGATTGAGTTACAATTAAATTAATTTTAATTAAATAGTGGAAAATCTAAGGGGAATTAAAACTCTTCTTAGTCCTTATCTAGATAAGACTTTTGTATACCCCCTAATTTTTCAAAATAAATATTTATGAAATTTTTGGATTTTTAAATAACTATTTATTGACTTATTATATATTTTGTATTATTTTACATATATTTAGTATAGTGCTCATTTGTGAATTTAGTATAAAAATATATAAAGCTATTTTTCTAGTACATTAAGGATCTAAACTATATTATACAATTTATCTCAAAATTTTAGGATTTATTTTATAACTTTTATTACTTTTTACATGTTACTTATATTGTACACTATTTACATTATATATAATAAATGTTAATTTAGTATTAAATATTTCAGCTTGTATAAATGAGATTAGATGAAGGTTGTTTAAATAAATATTAACTCTATTTATTATCTATAGTAATTTTAAATAATGTTATAGATAATTTAGATAAATATGAACTATATTTTAAGTTAATCATAATCCTAAGTCCAATAGGAAAGCATCACTATCTATATTATATCATAAAAAGTAACTCTTATCAATTTAAATCAAATCCTATCTAATTTAGGAGGTAAACCTGAAATAAGTACCTATATATACCGAATACATTCCCTTCTTATCAACCATAATTTGAAATTATTTTTAGTCAAATAGGAACTAACAAATTCGTCATCAGAATTCAGCCCCGCTTTCTAATAGCAAGAGCAAGTTGGAACGCCGATATCTCCTAGCTCCGAACTCCGTTTCGCCTTTAGTTTTTTTTAAAAGAAGCGTATCGAGGTAAGATTTCTAGAAACATATTTTAATAGACAAAATTCATTCTGTAGATTTCTGCAAAACTGTTTGAGTATCTAGTGTCCCAAAAATAAACGTGTTTCAGTATTTTTGCGATTTTGGGAGATTTCGGAAACGAAAATGCGATCCGTTTAGTTTTTTCGGAAAGCTGATACGAAAACCTATGCCATATCCTAATTTCAGAATCTATTAAATAAATGTAATAGGTGCAGTATTAATTATAATTAGATAATAGACTATTTTCAGCATTCGAAGTTGTTCCTACACCTTCCCCTTTGTGCGTTGTTGTTGATTCGTCGCCAGGACGTCATCTTACCTCACTCCGGACATCAGGTAAGATACCTTTCCATAATCTATTATTTATATTTATGTCTGCATTTTAGTTATTTGTATATCACTGTTCATTTATTTCGAGCTGTACCATTATTTATAGTCCTGATTACTGCTTGTTCAGTGATAGTAGCATTACTTTACTTATTATCCTTTGATTACATATGGACTTAGAGTTATGGGACTACGTTTGTAGTATATTGCATAAACCTTGACATAGTTGTACCACGAGATATGTGCGAGCTGAGTAGCATGTAGAGGTACTTGTGTGTTGGCTGATCACCCGTGCGCATGCGTTAGGTCTAACTGCTAATAGAGGCATGATAGGAGACTTAGCAGTTAGTAGAGGTACATGATCGCGGATGCGACTATGATAGGTGCATCGGGTGGGGAGAACATTTCCTTGTCGTATGGGCTTCTATTATACATTTCCTTACAACCCGGAAGCTCCGCTGGAGATACAGGTATGCTTACCCCTCATGTTGGCCACTGACGTTCTTGAACGTTATGCGCTTGGGGTAAGATGATCCTCTCAGGTTGGCCACTATCGTTTTTGAACGTCATGCACTTTGGTCACTGGTGCCCAAGTAGGGACTATACCAGATCCTATTTACAGCCATGGCTCATGCGATGAAAGGTTTGTTCTTAACTGCATAAACACATTAGAATGGTTAGGTAAAACCTAGTCAATGTCAAGTCAACCCCATTCCTTTGTGTATCTTGATACGATTGGGACTATTTTACTTTATTTGTGGCTTGTGACATTTTATATATTCAGTTTATTTTGGCATGTTCTTCATGTATCTTGTTACGTCACTTTGAGGACCTTATTATCTGTCCAGGTGTGTGCTTTGTGACTTTTTATAGGTATTCTAGCTAAGGCTGCGATCTTCTCCAGTCCTTCGAAGATGATTGCCCTTAGTTCGTCTTGTCATTTTCATCTATCATTTCCTTGTATATTTCTCTCTTTTAAAATAGTTGTAGCAGATTTGTCTCCGTCGAACTACATGTATAAATGATAAATTTCATAGTTGACTTATATTATTATTCTCTTATTTGGTGGATAAGATTTAGTTATCATGGTTTACTGCATTTTACAGCTTATGTATACATACGGAGGTTCCATACATTAGAGTATACTTCGTATATATGCAGTTGGCATGTCGACATACTTAGTCCTAAGCATTTTGGGACTGGGGCGTTACACCCACGTTGTGGGCAATATTACGGGTGCTTGTGTATGGAGGAAATCGTTTGATCAGTGCATGGCATCAATGAATCAGATGGGTGCGCTGAAGCTCTTCTGACAAGACAATATCTTCTGTTATATGGGACATAATGTATGGAACTGGATAACTCGGTTGTACCAGTAAGATTATAGCAAAGTCGGTATGTTCGGTTGTAATGCCTAAATAGCAAGTATATATTCAGTTGGCTATTCAAAAGTATTGTAATCTGTTGTAAATTTTGTATTCAGCTGCATGTCTTCTAATCTATTACATTTGTCAATAAAGAGATATATTTTTTCATATCTTGTTGTAACTTCAATTTATCTACTTGGTGTAGATGTATTGCCCTTTTTTTGACAAATAGCAGGAATTGTAATAGTTTTGTCTTGTACAAGTGCAATCTAGACTTGTACGGCATCACGCCCAGTGGCTGGTTTTGGATCCTCTGGGATCGGGGCATGACATATATAAAGTGTATAAGTATGTGTATCAACTAAAACCCAAGGCAGGGCCCAAACACCTCTTAATTCCTCTAAATTCCCAACCCACATCCCGCAACATCCCAAGTTAGCCTATGGGGTCCGGACCGGGAGAGCGACCACAAACCCGAACCCACTAACCGAAAGCCAAGCACCCACTACCATAATAAGTCATATTAGCGACGCCCAAAAATGTCGCTAAAAAGGTTAAAAATGTCGCTAAGTCCATTTTTTTACGTATTTAGCGACGTTTTTTGTTGTCGCGGAAAACCTAGTCGCTAATAAGTAAAACATTGCTAATCGTCACTCTTACCGACGCAAAAGTACGTCGATAATCCAGGAACATTTATCGACGTTCACCGGCGCATCGTTGGTAATATAGCGATGTTTATTACGTTGGTACACGTCGGTAAATCTTGGAACTGCTAGCGATGTATATAGAATACTTACCGACGTTTACCAATTCCATTAACGATAGAAAATCCTGAAACATTTACCGATGCTTACCGACGCACAATTACTCCGGTAAGCGTCGGTATACCTGATGACTTACCGACGTTTACCGACGTTTACTTGCGTCGCTAAACTGCAGTTTAATAAATAACAATAAATACACAGAAGCACATTTTCTACCTGGGTTCGCCGACCCCTTCGGTGGAACACTCAACACCGATAAATAACAACAGTATAACAATCAACACAAGTAATACTAAAAGTCTACAACCAATATCCAAAGTGCACAACCAAAACAAACACTAAAATATCTAAAGTCTACAACCAATATCCAAAGTCTACAACCAATATCCAAAGTGTATAACAATCAACCCCAGTCTACAACCAACCAACCAATATCCAAAGTTTACACAACCAATACTAAAAGTCTACACACAAACAAACAATCAACATAAATAAACACTAAAATATCATCACATCAAACAGTCCTAACTCGGACTACTGCCGATCTGGAGGAGGAGGGGCACCACCGCGTCTCAAGGATAGAAACATCCCGTACTCCTCCCTTGAAATTGTTACCGATGAAGAAGGTAGTGACGTCGGTGGAGTCGGTGTCGATAAAGAAGGCGGAGTCGACGACGATGAAGGCACACCCAGAGGACAATAACACTCCAACGCTGCTAGTCACTAGTGGTATGAATCCATAGTAGATAACAGTCTCGTACTGCTATCAACCATCGAATCCTGCATCAACGTCAGCCTCTCGCCCATGGACAGCTGTGATGCCTGTAGATCCGTCACTCTATGCTTTATAGATGCTCTAAAATCAGTGACGCCCGACTCTGTCCTCTCATTCATATCCCTGAGCTCCATAATGCTGCGGTCGAGCGTATCCAATTATGCTAGGGGTGCAGCATCATCCGTATGGTGCTACTCCTGGAACCGTCGTAGCAGCTCGTTATAGACAGACTCCACCATCTGCTGGACTCAGGCAGACTCCTGGGAGGGCTATGGGCCATGCACACTAGCAGGGGAGGTCCTAGAGGACTGTGTCGCAACTAGGGCACCATAGGATCCCTTACTGAAGTACGTACCCCTGTGGAGACCACCAGCGGCGGTCACCCACATCTCATCCTCCGACGGAGCTAGAGCGGGATGCGAGGAAGTATCGGCCTCTCCCGCAGCAGATGCACTAGCAGCCGTCCACTCCTTAAGTCGTTGAAACTCGGCTTAGAAAGCATGGATACTCTATAACTTCTAATGTCTAATGTACTTATTATTACTAACTACATGAATATTTATTTGCATGCATATTTACTAACTTATATCAAAACTAACACGAAGTATTAAAATTAATAAATAGAATTGTAATACATACATAGGCCTTCTCGGCCCTCTCGTCAATAATCTTTTCGCCCTTCCGATGTGTTGCCAGGTAGACGGTAAACATATTGGCATCATCACCCCTATTTACCTGTAATTAAATATATCACCTTTTACTAATTTATCGGACTTGCACTAAAATAATATTTCTGAAATAAAAAGACATACCAAACGACAAAAATGTTCCATCATCGGAATCGACCCACCGCACCGCTTTGATCCCTGCTTCCTAGCTGCCTTGCCCCTCTCAGACTTTTCTTTATACCTTGGCTTGTCGAATCGAGCCTTCATCGCAATCCACTGATCAGAGGTGATCCAACCTTGGATCGGCTTTCCAGCACGATCACGAGTCTTCTGATCATTAATAGCGTCACGGTTCAGCTTAGCAGCGACGGTAGAAAACATTCCTTCGATCATCTCAGCCCGGTGCAGTGGATAGAAAAATATAGCCTAGAAGAGTGCAAACCAAATATTTATCAATTATATATAATATGCATAAATTATATGATTCATGTTATAAGTAAATATATTTTAACCTTGAAGCGCGTAAAGCAGTCGGCCTTCCTCTCGTCTGGAGCATCAGAGTAGTTTATCCATGGACCACCATAATTATTCCTCAAAGTGGCCTAGGCATCTCAGTACCGACGGGGGACGATATCTATACAGACATATTATATTCATGAGAAAAGTTAATTTATGATAAACACAAAAAATAAAAAATGATATCGGTTGTGTCCGGTGTCCTGTGCTCGTTGTACGAGAAAGAGAGAGAAAGAGGGGGGTTACCGAGATGGAGCTGCAGGCGATGTAGACAAATAAAGGGGGGTGGAGGTGGAGGAGACGCTGGAGGCGTAGACGAACATGGGGGAGCTTTCGACCGGAGGATGCTGTCTATCGGAGGTGGCGGAAGGGCTGGAGGCGCGCGGAGGTGGCTGAAGGCACGCGGTGGTGGAGGGGAGTTGGAGGCAAAAGGGGCCGTTTCAAAATTTTTTGGGGAACGAGTGGAGGGAAAGAAAAATGTAGTCGGAACCCTATATTGGAAACATTACCGACGCTTAGAAAAGAAGTCGCAAAACATCGCATAATATATAGAATATTACGACTCATAGATATGAAAGTCGCTAAACGTCACTGATTGCAAAAATATAGCGATGTTCGGCGACTTCTCGACGATGTCACTTTCAAATATGCTAACTGTAGTCACTAAATATCGCTTAAAGTCGCTATTATTCCCACACAGTGACGTCTAGCGATGTTTGTATTTTACGTCGCTAATATTCAAAATATTAGCGATGTTTTAACTATGCGTTGCTGATTACGTCGCAGATTTGACTTATTTTGGTAGTGACCGAACCAAGCCCCCCAAGCTTTAGATGGGAGGGTTCGGGCGAGTGACCCCATACCCGAACCCACAAACTCTACATGAACCATCAATTCAAAACCAGCGGCTACATGTACTGTTCATTGTCTTCACCGTTGAGTCAAACGCTGCGACCGTTCTCTACAATAGAAGACCATGCACCCGTACGGCCTACGGCCACACCCAACTCGCACAGCCCTCCCCTCCTCTATATATATACAACATATTTTGCTCCTCTCTCCTGTAAGAGAAGCCCTAGCGCCACCTCGCCGTATTCATTCCACCATAGTGTTGCGCATGTTCTGCCGCGAGCACAACTCACCCCATCAGGCCCCCAGGATTTGATCGGTAGACTACTGCACCGGTGAAACCTCGTCGCCGGTAACCCTCCTCGTCAGGCCTCCTCCCTGACTGCGTCAGCTCTGATGTGACGTGACTCGTGTTCATCACACGTCACCTCTTCCCCTTAACCGCTCGTCGAGCACCTGCAGGTTGACTTGCCGTTATTCACGCCTGCAACCAATGACCTCCCGCACGTCCAAGGATCGAGTTCAACCTCCTTCTTCTCGCTGTACCCTTCATCCATCATCAGTAAGTCTTGACACCTTTTCGTTAGTAAAAACATGACATGTATCATTGTTCATATCCACCTATGATCTTCCTCTTTCTATCATAGCAAGTAATGAGCTAGGGTGCCTGCATACACTTTCTGGTAGTGTAGTGGATGAGTAATAGAGATACGAATGATGGGGACCTAGATGGAGATCTATGGAGAAATAGATAGGTCCCTTCTATCGTATGTTTAATTATGGGACCATATAAGTAATTCATGGGTAATTTTATGCTAATGTATGATGCATGAGAGTAGTTTTTCTCTTACCATCAGTAGAGGTGTGTGTCTTCACAAATGAATGATGCATAGGAACACTCTAAAAGAAATAAAAGAAGCATTATGTCCATACAGTGTGTAGTGTGGGGATGTTCAAATTACATAGGTGACGGTATGGTTTGGCATGTAAGTATGTAGGTATTGAGTGTGTCCTTACTAAATACAAGGCATGAGTTAAAGGTCTAGATAGAAGGCTACATGGAGGGGACTAATCAGAATACAAGTGTGTTGGTAGAGGGGGTGTTTCCCTCCTACAGCCCATGAGAGATGTTGGGCTAATGGTTGGGTGCATGAGTAAGGAAAACATAGTATGATTAGTAGGAAATATATATATATATATATATACATATATATATATATATATATATATATATATATATTACATAATATACATAATAAATGTGTTGGTAGAGGGGGTGTTTCCCTCCTACAGCCCATAAGAGATGTGGGCTAATGGTTGGGTGCATGAGTAAGGGAAACATAGTATGATTCATAGGAAATATATATATATATATATATATATATTTATATATATATATATATGTATATATATATATATATATATACATATATATATATATATATATATATATATATATATATATATATATATATGTGTGTGTGTGTGTGTGTGTGAGTGTGTGTGTGTGTGTGTGTGTGTGTGTGTGTGTGTGTGTGTATGTGTGTGTTAGAAAATAAACTCATGTATGACACGACCAAAATAATTCACTTTAGCGACGTCATAAAACGTCGCTAAAGGGAAGAAAAATGTTGCTAATGTATATTAGCGACTAATTTTCCTTGTCGCGTATTTTTGGGTTGCTAACATAGGATACGTCCGTATTCGTCGCTATGGCGACGTTTATTTATGACGTAAATACGTCGCTACATTTTCGGTGGATAGTGACGTTTACTTATGCAAATGAAAAATTCATTGCCAAACATCGCTGTCAGTTCCGTGGTTAATGACATAATTTGCGACGTTTAGTGACTTCTTTGCTAACATGGCGAGTTTGCTATGTCAGCAAATTAACGACGTCTGGCGACTGTCACCAACGTCTCCGATATAGGCTAGCGATGTTCGGTTACATGATTATCAACGTTACTATACTACTTTGCTGACAGGCCGAGTTTGCCATGTCAGCAAATTAGCGATACCTAGCAACTGTCTGCGATGTTTACTTTTTTATTTTTGCGACGTCCAGATACATATTAGCGACGTATAAATGTATCGCTATTTGTCGCTATACGTTTCTAACTTGCAAAAAAATTAAAAAAAAATTTAAAATTATGTTTGCTTATCAATCTGTTTAAATTATATTATAGAAATAATGGACCCGGAGCAACCCTCTGTAGAATTTTCTAGGTTCGTCGACCCCTTCGTTGGAACATGAACACCGGTAAACCAATATAGAGACAAATAATAAAAATTCACTACAAATAATCAAATAAATAGAATTCAATAATAAAAAAGACATGAAATAGCTGGGTGGAGACAAATCCACTACCAAACGACTATAAAAAGAGTTGGTCCGATAATATTTCAATAATGAGTCAACATAACACAAACTGTCACTAAATTATAAAATATATACATAACGACCGAACAATGGGTCAACAAACAACAACACAACACATAAAAATAAGTCCAATAAAGGACTACACCTAGTCAGGAGGAGGAGGACTACGACCCTGCATCTGGGATAACCTGAACCTATACTGTGCCGGTGTCAGCATCACCGATGATAACTCATCAGTAGCATGTATAGGAGGCAGTGGAACCTATATAGTCGGTGTGGATGCCGATGCACGATCAGGAAGTGTCTGCTCCAAGGCTAGCAGTCTAGAGTTGGTGGAATCCATAGCAGCCGTCAGCCTCGAAAGTGGATTGCCCATGGCCACCTACGTCCCCTGCACCATCTGAACGGCACAATCTATTATGATATTTATATTTTTAACAATAGTAAGCATTATATTTCTAATTGAACCTATGATATCTAAAGTATGTATCAATTTTGAAACATAAGTTAACTGAACCTATTATATCCAAAGTATATATCAATTTTCAAACATGAGATAACTAATACGTAAATAAACCTATATAAAATTATTACATTCTCCTAAGAATCCAAAGTTTAGTTTCTTTAATGTCATGTCTCAGTGATGTATCTATGCCTCTGTCTGTGTCATGTCATGTCTCAGTGTCGTATCTTTGTGTGTCATATCGTATCTCAGTGTCGCGCCTCACACATGATATTATACTATCACTCATGTGCACTACGTGTCTTAGTATCTTATCTCAGTGTATGTGTTATGTCGTGTCTCAATGTCGTGTCAGGAAAAGGGAATTAGGGTTAAGAGGGTTACCTGAGCCGGAGTCAAACGATCATTGCGGCAGGGGTTTGCTGGCGAAAAGGGTTGCTGAAGACAAGAGGGGAGAAGGGGTCGCCAGAGTCCAGAGGGGCTCTGGAGGAACGAGACGAGAAGGTTGAGGGAAGCCGAGGAAGGAGACGCCGAGGAAGGAGTCGAGAGGGGTGCGGGGGATAGGGGTTCGTCGGAGGGAGGGGGTCGCCGGAGAAATTTGGGGAGAGAAAATTTAGGAAGAGCGCGCAAAGGGAGAAGGGAATTTTTTGTAAAAAAATAAAAAGTTGATTGGCTACCAGGAAACCGTATATAAATTTTTTTAGCGATGTCCGCTTTTGACGTCGCTAAACATCTCTACCTATTAATGAATGACATACAAGCAGACGTATCGCTAAACGTCGCTAAATTATAAAAAATATTAACGTTCTCCGACGAAACCGCGACATCAGTTTCCTAACAATAAACCTTGTCGCTAAACGAAGCTGACTGTCGCTGATAGTGGTGTTCTAAAACGTCGCTATATAAAAACTAGCGATGTTTTTTTCAACATCGCTAATCTCGTTGCCAATATGACTTATTTTAGTAGTATGAGAGGATTACTTTAATAGGCAGGGGTGTGCAAGTATCTATATAAAAGTGAGCATTTGAGCAAATATATGCTTGATATATTTTGCTAGACTTGTGGTGTTTTGAGTTATGAGGATTTTTGGGTTCCTTCCCTTTTGATTCAACCTTATTACTTTTTATAAGGAAACCTAAAACATTCGTGCTATCAAACCTGTGGCACTTTGTTAACAAACTCCAATACTTTTGCCATCAACCCCAAACATTTTTGCCATCCTTAATGTTTATAGCCTAACAACATGGTGGGAGGGAGTAGTAGAAGTGATGTGTATAGCAAGTAGGGTTGCTATTATAGTTGTAATATTGTTTCCTCTACCTTGATAAGCCCTAAATATATGTTTGGTTGAAAAATAGAATGCTAGCTCGAATAATTAATTACGATCCTGATTTAATCCCTAGGTTACTTGGGTTCTTCAGACTCGGGCGTAGGACTAGCTTCTTCCTCCTTATAGCTACTGGGCCCTGGAATGTATACCTTCTCTTTTGATTTACAGTATTTATATGCCAGTATCTTTTTATCAGTCATTCACTCATGATAAACTGATACATGTTTTACCTGCTCTTTAACTTTCTTCCATGATTCCACCTGCTCCATGTTCAGTTATTATATGATTTTACCTGCTGACACACTAGACATGGTATACGAATTCGTGTTGTATGGCATATAGGTGATGCATACTTGATCTTTGATATCACTTGTAGATAGTTTACCTATATACATGATAGACTGGAGTTACCTGTTAGAGTCAGACTAGACATGTCGTGGATGCAACATGGACAATAACATTGGGTCGGAAGGATAGTTACTAGATGCTTGGGCTACTATGAACATACTATATATTACTGATTCACCGGGAGTCTCCATACTAGAGCTACGGTCCTACATCCCGGGAGTCTCTATACTGGAGCTACGGATTTTATATTTGGAAAGTCCACATATCGAAAGTTATACTCATTTGCATATCACACAGCCTAGAGAATTTGCCTAGTAGTAGTGTTACATGATCACCTGTTATTTACTTTGATCGCATGTCTATTACCTGGATCACACGTTACTACTTATACAAGATATTTACTGTACTTTATATCGGCACGTATATTATGTATCTTGCTACATCCCGTTGAGGACCTAGTTTTCTTCCAAGTTGGTTGAGTAGGTTTATAGAGCTCCTTGCTGGATTGTTGCTGGTACTCATTTCCTCTCAGGTATTCACTCTTTCGGAGTTATATGTTTCATTTACTGTTATTTGTTTCTGTTAGTTGTCCAGTATTTATAGACTTATATTATTCTTTTCGAGTCTATTCGGCGAGTATGATTATTATGCTGCAGACTAGTATTTATATTTCCCTTTCTTATATTTCTGTTGTATTGATTGAGATATAGGGTTGATGTAGTGATAGTTACACCTTTTCTAACAACTTATACGTATTCTAATCAGATTAGAGTCTGGCTGAATACGTAGTTGGTCAATGTCACGTAGCTCGATCTCGCATAGAGATAGTTTTTGTGGTGGCCCATGCAGGTCGAGATAAATTTCTATGGTTATATCACTGTACCAAATGAGCCTGCAATGGGATAGTATATTAGGATCTCAATTCACTAATGCTATTGGAAATTCCCTTGACTTCTACTATCGCCTTCGACTTTCGTATTTGTGCTAAATCATACCTTCCTTGAATTCCCATTTATGAACTCTCGTCCATTCCTATCTCGGAAGGATAAAATTTTGTAAATGATCAGCCTTTTGATTATATCTTAATATAGATTATGATTAGGGAACTTATGATATTCTATAGATAATTATTTAAGGTATAAGGGAGTGGATAGACGCCTTTACTAGGTAGACCAATAGGGTATGAATGACATTTCCATCAAGTTTTTAGCTTCTATAGGAAAGTCCTTTGATTGAAAGGGGGACCCCTTGACCAGGACATATGGAATTGAACTAGAGATATACATATTTGTAGATCTGTTGGAAGAAGTTTAAGTAATGATTGAGATGACTACGAATACGAATAGAAGGTTGCATAGATTGACTTAGGACTAGACAGATAAGAATAGAGGTACCGCTATAATAGAATTTTTAAATGATGTAACTTGAGGAAAGAAAAATTCCATGAGTCGTGAATGGGTGATTCGACAACAACATGAAACTTATACCATTAAGGTAGAAAGTTTTACTTGAAGGATATAACAACCCATGCTTTGTAGGACTACGTGATTAGCTAAGTCGGGTAGGCTCTATAGACGCACCCCCAAGATAGGATGTAGAATAGAGTACGGTACCAGGCTTAGCCCTAACAAAAAATATAAGGATCATTGGACTAAACCATGCTATCATTGTCTAAGCTAGACCAAATTTGAAGAATATGAAGATTCTATGATCATAAAAGTTAAGGTAAGTGAGAATACAATTTAAAGAAAGATACAGTTGGTTTCTAGATTAAAGAGTGCCAACCTGAAGAACGATAACAAATAATGTCCGAGGATTCCATCCTCGTCTAGTCCGGAGGGGCGCATGGGGGATTGCTCTGATATGAAGACGGAGTAAGTTCGACCTCCTCCATCTGCTCTTTCATCTCTATAGTACCGTCAGTAGAAGGAACACTGGACGGGGTAGTAGTCCCAGGCCAAGAACTGCCCATCCAAGGAGTACTACCACGTACCGTCAACATAGTCGGAGATGTGACTGGTCGATACACTAGAGTACACAGAGACGAGGGTCTGGAACCATCATCCGATAACGGATGAGCAATCCATTCACCGGTGGAACCGCTACCTAGACAGGGTGCTCCTCTACATCGAGACTGACTGATGTACGATCCTCTTCGTCTTGCCATACATGATAATAATATATGATAAAAAATAGATATATACAAGAAATATAATAAATATTCTAAATCAAATCTGCATGCACTTAACAAATCACAGTTTATAAAAATAGACCCGGAGTAACCCTTCGTTGAATTTCTAGATAATAACTAAATCTAGCTAATAACATCTAGAAACATCAAAGTTTAGATAATAACCACAAAGTCATCCAAAAACATCCAAGTCTAGATAATAACCAGAAACATCCAAGTCTAATCCAGAAATAAGTCTATCGGACATAAATTCGATCAAAAGGCATATCATATAACTCTACGCTCTATGCTAGGGCAGATACTAGATCCTCAGCCACCGCACATAGAAGGGTCTAGGTGATCAAGATCTACTATATGTGCTGGATGACTGAAACTCCATGTGTCACTGCCTTCTTGTGCCAATTCCTTCTTCATAGCAATTTTGACTTTAGGAATCACTTCCTCCTTAATAGTAGGGATACCAATTCCTCATTAATAGTAGGAGGTAGCACTTCTTCCTTAACTATGATCTCTACTTTAGGTATCACCTCCTCAGCAGGAGGAGGTACCACTTGTCACGACCCGTATCCAGTATAGGGGCTCGAGAAGTGGGTACGTCCAGCCTACGCCGCGGCGTAGAACGCTGTCCTAGGTTACTATCTATTCAACAACTCACGTAATTATATAATGTACTTGTCAAATCTCAACTCCGAACGGATGACAAGTATAAATATAATAAAATCTCAATCACAGTCTAAGTACGATAAGATAAAATAGAAGTTTATAACTAAGACTAAAACAACAACAAATATAAACTACTAAATAATAATATCTCAAACAAACTCAAATACAAACTCATATCTCGAGTTATTACAATTCAAGTTATAAAACATGAAAACTAAACCAGTCTACTAGCTAGTCTTCCGATCACTCCTGAGTGTCGGGGCCAAAGGTAGCTAAGCCATCTCCTACTCCAAGACAAGTAGGGCAAATATCCTCAGGGCAATCATCTGTAATATTTTTAACATGTCTAGTCACGACAGGAACGAGTACAACTAATCAAGAAATTCTAAGTAAATGACAAAGAACTATAAAGCAGTTATAGACAGTTGTATTGATGAATATGGCAGTTTGTACGAGTAATGATGTAGAGAAACAGTTAAGGTACAAGGAATGTAAGGTAACTAAACAAGAGAAGAAGCATGGCAAGAAAGACTATAAAATATAATCTAGCTGAACTAGAGTAACATGATATAAGTCCAGACAGTATAATATGTGTCAAGTGTAATACCAGTATGAGTCCAGACAATGTAAATCTAATACCAGATGATTCCTGTCACGACCCGTACCCAGTATTTGGGCATGAACCGTGTACACACCCAGCCTATACCACAGAGTCGGCGGTAGAACGCTGTAACAATATGATGAACAACCACGCAATACAAGGTATATATATCATAAGGAAATTTATAGACTCCAAATCTCAACTCAGCCAATCATAAATATAGATAGAAATATCTCACAATAAATGAAAGCTAAAATCAAAGTAATCTCTACTACATGTCTCAAATCATCTCATAAATCCAATACAAGGTCTCAGCACTAACTAAAAAAGTCTAAGATAGAGCAGCGGGATCAGATGCTGCATAATCCTCCTGATAAACAAGGTCCGTCTCTAAGGCATCTCCCAAATACGGGCCATATTCCTTTGGCACACGATCTCATCGCCATCACCTAAAATTTATTTGGTTACCCAGTCAGGATGGAACGAGTACAATTCACTGAGTACAGTTCCAAATATATGAAAATGACTATATCACAGAGGTTAGCCTTTAGACATATGATTCATAAAATAAAATAAAGAAAAGACAATAAAACTGAATAATAAAAACAGAAAATAAAATGCAATAAAATAATCACCAATTGACCGACTGAAGTACCCTTGATATATGATCGGTCTCGGGACAATTATGCGACACGGCCTACACGGTCTAAAGTTACACGGTCTACAGTTACACAGTCTACAAGTGCACGGTCTACAGGAAATATCGCAATAAATAAATACTATCTACAAAATAGTAGTCACGATCTACATAGTTTAAATGAAGTAATAATAATAATCACGATCTATACGGTCTACAAGATGTAAATGAAATAAAGATCACGGTCTACACGGTCTAAGGTCAGATCACACATCGTTGGTACTTTACTTCTCCCGATACGACAAGGAACAAAATCATAAAACTGAAATCACACATCTATCGACTAATCACTGATGTATAGTAAAGATCAATAATGAAAACAAACAATAAACTGTACTCGCCTGGTGTCCCGGGCAGCTGGCACAGGTCAGTGTCCAAATCGAGATCCAAGGAACCTATTTAATGAATCACCTAGTCAAGACACAAATCCATATGAAAAATTGGTGTTTTATCTACAAATTGCTTTATTGGGTTTAATCTAGTTTTTAATCCCTCTATCCCCCTGTTCATTTGTTCAGCCATGAGGGTTGTCTAGGTGCAGATGGTTTTAGACTCCCTTAATGGACTTACTTGCATAAGTCTACAATTGAGGTAGTCTCACTAACAGGTATAGACTTCTAAGGGGTATACTTAGCCTGTGGTTTCAACCCCATGGGACAAGTAGATTTAACCCCTACTCCTATCCACTGGTTACATGAAAGCAAGGTGTTCTCATCATTATATACCTGTAGCACCAGGATTGGTTGTGACAGGAAACAGAATAGTAAAGGAGGTTCTATGTGATACTCTACTTTATCTGTTACTGAAATTTACCCATGTTCTGACTCTTGTTGTTAGTAACCTTAGGTTTTCAGTTTGGGACTGGTTCTCACTAGCATGTGTGTGTGTGTGTGGACTGATTTTCCGGGTATGAAATCAACCTTGGTTTGATACTACACTGTCTCAGGTTTAGGGTCTCAAATCAGCACTTTAGCACAGGGTCTTAGTTGGAAAAATAGGGCAGCCATTAGGCTTAGCCTCTCCAACCCATATGCCCTCAATACCATATGTTACCATATCCTTTATTTGGTATTAAACACTCTTTGCCCCTTTATATTAAACTAACAGTAGGGGATGGCACCTAGAGTGCTGTCAAACCGTGTGATTCCTGAATATTGACTTGAATTTCAGGTAATGAAGGGTCTATTATGGTGTAACAGGTCCAGGTCAGGTTTCCTATTATTTGTTGATTGCTATAAAAGGGTAATCCAGTATTGCTGTTATGCAGGGATTTGAAATCCACAACAATGAGTATATGCCTGATGTGGCAACTTGTGATAACTTGACAGGAAGTTTGTAATCAGGAAATACACAAGACATTGTGTAATGACTTGCTTGGCTGATTCCACATCAAATCCTTTACTAATGTCTGTCCATAGTGATCAAGAAAACCATAGGCTTCTCCAAGAATGCCTAGTGCACGCACCATCATCAAAGACAGTGAGGTTTGCCTGTATCGAACCCTTTCCAAAATAAGGTAGGGGTAGTGTTTTGATCTATGCTTTCCTAGGATTTCCTGAACCCTGGTTATAAAGTCCGACCCTAAGGTCCATTCCAATAGGTTTAACTTCATCTGAAACTTAACCTTGATGCTCTACAGGTGTCTGATACGATTGAATTAAAACTGGGAGTTCCTATCCTGGTCTTCCTACATGGCAACCTCTAGTTAGATCAATTGGAGAGATTGGTTCCTGGAAATCTGTTAATAGGCCTTGCCCTTAGGTTACCTAGGGCATGTACCACTGCTCGTAGGAGTACATGTCTAAGTTTACCAGATATCAGGATTTCCCCATCAGGGTTTCCACATTATGCCAGGATGCTCTGGAACTGTACCTGTGTGTACAAGGGTTACACCCTATATTACAGCTGAGGGTGTATCAGGAGATTGGTACACTGGTACAGTCTAGGACCTAACAATTTATGTGGAAGACTACTTCCAGGATCCAGGATCTATAATTACCTGTCAAGTACACAGGTCTTAGGCTTGGGAAGTCCTGTCATGATGTGGTGTATAGGGTGTCAAGATGATTTAGATTTAACATCCACCAAATGTCCTTGTATACTAGAAACCAGGATGGTCATCTACCTACATGGATATAGGGGACAGTCCCTGCTGTCAGAGATTATCCCCTTAGGATAATCGTTGAGGACGTCTCGTGATACTGATACAAGTACAGGGCATTGTTCCTTGTGATTTCCTGATTCCCCAAGTATCAGGTACCAGCCATCCCCTAGTCTCATTTATCCCCTGTGGTTGACTCTCTCAAAGGCTCGAGTCCTTAAATCCATGTATCCAAAAATAAATCTAAGTTCCTATGATTTCCCAATTAAACATTCAAACAACTACATTACCTATACCAAACCAAATAAAAAAATGCTGAGTAAGGCTTACCTTTGCTCGTTCCTTCCTTCTGTTTTTCTTCTATGCACAACTGATACAAGAGGAAATCAACACTTAGGTTTTCACAGGGATTGAAAGGGGAATCAGCAGTCTTCTATGCTGGTTTTAAATAGGCTTTGATGGCGGTGGGGTGAACAGATAGGTGTGGTGTTTTAAACTCAGCTTTGGACTGATCCTGTCAGGTTTAAATCCAAATTTGAATCAGTCTTGAAGTCGAATTCCAGGAGGAAATCCCTATTCAAATTTCTTGGAGAGATCCTTTTAGTCGGTTTGGTTTAAATCAGGATTTACCAACAAGATTCTGGGTGTGATCGGAATAGTTTAGAGAGATTCAAAAATGTTTGAGTTTGAATCGAGCCTATCCTTTGCTATCCAATAACAAATCTTTGTTTGAATTCAAGTAGGAGTACAGGCTTTCCCGAGCACTTGTAAGTTGAAAATTTTAACTTACAAAAAGGTCCTTGCAAATAAGACATTTGCAATTAAAACTTTTCTTCTCTAAAGACTGTTATATACATTCACAAATGTGTCTTAGGTGGTCTAAGTGCCTATGTAACCAAAAATGGGGATTTAAAATAATAATTAATAATAAGTAATAAAATTTTTTAGATGGGGCTCACAAGTCTATCCCCCTTAAATTAATTTCGTCCTCGAAATTTAGCTGAAAAGTAATGTAGAACTGTACCTCAGTCCTCAAAGAGGTAGGGATAATGCTCGCGCATCTCATCCTCTCTTTCCCATGCAGACTCGCCCGGGGAGTGGTGTCTCCACACGACACGAACCAAGGGATTCACTTGATTCTTTAGTACCTTCTCTCTGTGGTCTAAGATCTCCACTGGCTGCTCCTGGTAACTGAGACTCGGTCCCACCTCGATCTCTGAATGGTCCAAGACATGGCTGGGGTCCGCCACGTATCGTCGCAGCTGGGATACGTGGAACACGTTGTGTATTCCTTCCAGTGTAGGCGGCAAGGCTAATCGGTATGCTACTGCATCGATTTTCTCGAGAATCTCAAACGGCCCAATGAAACGTGGGCTGAGCTTACCGCCTTTACCGAAACGGATAGTGCCACGTGTCGGAGAAATTTTCAAAAACACCAAATCACCGACCTAGATGCACAAAATGTTAACATGAATCTCATAACTATATACGTAAATAATCTTAAGTAAATTCTATACCTCAAACTCTAACGGCCTACGGTGACTGTCGGCCTAGTGTTTCTGCCTGTCCTGAGCCACGCGAAGCCGCTCTCTAATCATCTTGACCTTCTCCGCAGCATCTACTACCATCTCCAGTCCCAACAGTGCACGTTCTTCCACATCATCCCAAGACAGCGGGGTACGACATCTCCGACCATACAACACCTCAAAAGGGGACATCTCGATACTAGCTTGGTAGCTGTTGTTATAGGAGAACTCCACGAGATGACGGTGGTCCTTCCATGATCCGCCAAAATCTAGCACGCATGTCCGCAACATATCCTCGAGCATCTGAATGGTCCGCTCCGACTGTCCATCCGTCTGCGGATGATAATGAGTGCTGAACTTGAGCACTGTGCCCAAACTGGCCTGTAGGCTCCTCCAAAAATGAGATGTGAACCTGTTGTCACGGTCCGACACGATACTCACCGGAACCCTGTGCAATCAGACTATCTAATTCGCATAGAGCTCCGCCAGCTTCTCCGTAGACAACCCCACTTTAAATGGAATAAAGTGGGCCGATTTGGTCAATCGGTCAACGATGACCCAAATCACATCCTTTTCGCCCAATGACTGTAGAAGACCGAAAACGAAATCTATAGTGATGTGTTCCCACTTCCACTCGGGTATCGGTAGCGGCTGTAACAATCCTCCTGGTCTCTGCCTCTCGGCTTTGACCTGCTGACAAACGAGGCACCTAAAAACGAAATGGGCTACTTCCCGTTTCATACCATACCACCACACGTGGTTGTGCAGATCCTTGTACATTTTATTGGCTCCTGGATGTAGAGAATACTGGGAGCGATGTGCCTCTTGTATAACTTCTTCTCTAAGCTCTCCACTCGGTACACAAAGTCTCGTTCCGTGCCTCAAGGAACCATCCTCTGCAATAGTGAAATCATCTAGCAATCCAGCTCGTGCTTGTGCTATGATGCTCTTCAGCTGCTCATCCTGATGCTGTGCCTCCCGAATCCTGTCCATCAGCCCTGACTGAATCTGTATGCCCAATATCTGTATCTCGGCTCCCGGAATGACAATCTCGATGCCCAAACTCTCTAAATCCGCTAACAAGTGACGATCTCGGGTCAAGCACATTGCCACGGGATACCTGCTCAAAGCATCCGCAACAACGTTAGCTTTTTGCGGATGATACTGTAGAGAAATATCATAGTCGCTCATCAGCTCAAGCCAGCTGCGCTGCCGCATGTTCAACTCCTTTTGCGTGAAGACGTACTTTAAGCATTTATGGTCAGTGAAGATTTTTACTCGCTCTGCGTACTAATAATGTCTCCACAGCTTCAAGACAAAGATCACGGCTACCAACTCAAGATCGTGAGTGGGATATTTCTTCTCATGTGGTCTCAACTGTCGAGACGCATAGGCTATCACTCTCTTGTTCTGCTCTAGGACACAGCCCAGTCCTTTGCCCGAGGCATCACTATAAATGGTAAAACCTCCTGATCCCGAAGGTAAAGCCAAGATAGGGGTTATCGTCAGTCTTTTCTTCAATTCGTCGAATGCAGCCTGGCAATCCTTCGTCTACATAAATTCAACATCTTTCCTGGTGAGCCTAGTGAGTGGCTCTGTAATCCGAGCAAAGTCCTGCACGAACTTTCAATAGTACCCTGCTAGCCCCAAGAAACTTTATATCTCTGCCACCATAGTCGGAGTAGACCATGCTTCTACTGCTGTCACTTTCTTCGGATCGACAGATATACCGTTGCCAGTCACCACATGACCAAGAAACTCTACCTTGTCCAAGAAGAACTTACATTTCGAGAGCTTTCCATAGAGCTTTTCCTTCCTGAGGGTCTCTAGCACGATCCTCAGATGTTCCTCGTGCTCTTCCGGTGTTTTCGAATAAATAAGTATGTCATTGATAAACACCACCACGAACTTGTCAAGGTACGGATGGAATACCTTGTTCATCAAGTTCATGAAAACCGTCGGGGCATTAGTCAACCCAAACGGTATCACCATGAACTCGTATTGTCCGTACTTGGTCGGAAAAGCAGTCTTCGGTATGTCTTCCTTCTTCACTTTCAACTGATGGTAGCCCGACCTCAAATCTATTTTGAAGAATACCCGTGCGTCGCTCAATTGATCGAAAAGATCGTCTATCCTCGGCAGCGGATACTTGTTCTTCATAGTGTGGTTGTTCAAGGTTCGGTAGTCGATGCACATTCGCACCGTACCATCCTTCTTCTGCACAAAAAGGACAGGGGAGCACCATGGCGATGAACTCTCTCTGATGAACCCCTTCTATAGCAATTCGTCTATCTGCTTCTTTAATTCTTCAGCCTCCTTGTTGTTGATCCGATACACTGGTTACGCTATTGGCACTGTGCCTGGCACTAGATCAATCGCAAACTTGATGTCTCGGTCTGGCGGCAATCCTGGCAAGTCTTCGGGAAAGACGTCCATGAACTCCGTGATGATGGGATGTGGGATCTCCTCTCCCTCGATCATAGCTCTGCAAATAGCTCCATGCTGTTGCTCAACTGCTCCTCTCGCGAACTTGAATGCCGGTTCCTCCGGAGGACTGAATACAACACATCCCCGGTGGCAGTCTATACTGGCAAAATTCTTACTCAACCAATCCATACCGAGAATAATGTCAAAACTCGGTAGTAGCATTACGAGTAAGTTGGCATGCAATTCCTTACCTTCCAAGGTGATACACCGCCTCATGCAAATATCCTTGACTAGGATAACGCCTCCGCCTGTCATAATTTTGCAACTACCACCCAAAGATACCGACGCTATACTATGCTTGAATACAAAAGCTACAGAGATAAAACTATAGGATGCACCGAAATCAAACAAAGCTATTGTGGGAATAGAATCGAGAAGTATGGAACCTGCTATCATATCTGGTGTGGGCTCGGGCTCCTCAATAGCCATAGCAAAAGCTCGACCCTGCTGGGGTGCTCCTCTCTGCTGGCGCTGAGCGAACCGCTGCTGCTGAGTGGGTAGCGGTGGTACTCACGGCTGTGGGGCACCAGGTCCTCTCTGTGCTGGAGCTGTCTCTCGTCCTGCTCGGTTGGGAGCCACTGCACAATCCTTCAGCTGATATGAAGGTGATCCGCAGTGCTCTACAATCGTCCCAAACATGTCGTTCTTCCTGCAAAAGGTACAACGTGGGGCCTGCTGAACTGTCTCTGCGTCTGTTGTGTCTGGGCTCTGGCCGGACTTCGGTGCTGCTGATATGCTGGGGCTTTGTCGGTGGATTGGAATTGTTGCTGGTGCTGGAAGGTCCTTGGCTGCAACTGTGGATGTTTCGCCTGTGTTTGTTGATGGCTGCCTCCGCTAAAAGTGTCTCGACTCCTCTTCGGCCTGTAGTTCAGTTCTTCCTCCACTGCTTGGGCGACCTGCAGGATCTCCTCATAGATAGTACCTCGGCTGGTGGCGATGGCTAAGCGAATCTCGTGCAATAATCCCTTCCTGAACTATCGTGCTTTATCTTCCGGGGTGCTGACTAAGTTCTACGCAAAGCGACTGAGGCATGAAAACTCTGATGTGTACTCGTCAACTGTGAGGTTGCCTTGCTCCAGATGCTCGAACTGGCTCACTAGCGCCTCTCGTGCTATATATGGATAGAACTTCTTCTTGAACAACCGCTTGAACTCCTCCCAAGTTACGTTTGGAGCAAAAAAGCGGGGCTCGCCTTGGTACCATATCCGCACGATGTCGAAAAGCTGTCCACTGACTGACTCTATCTTCAGATCTTCCGAGATTCGGGCCATCTTCAGATACCTCTCCACGTTCTCTAGCCATTCATCAGCATAGACGATCCCTTTTGTCCCATAGAACGACATGGGCCTAAAGTCCATGAAGTGCTTGGGATTCCCCGGTTGCTGTCGGAGAGCATCCCTCTGCTGGAGAACCTCTCACAAGGTATCGCGAAAGATGTTGGCCTGCTGTTGCATAATTCCCAGCATAGTAATGTTGTCCAGGGCTGGTGGCGGGGGCAGTGCAGGTGTCGGGTACATTGCTGGCACGGGATGTATAGTAGGTGCTGGGTACATATAGGAAGTCTACTGCATCGTAGGCGCAAAATACATTGCTGGTGCTGGATGCATCGTAGGTGGTGGATAAACTGCTGGTGCCGGTAGAGGAATGGGTGCTGGTGTTGGCGTCTGCGGAGGGAACTGTGGTGGAGGTGGAATGTCATCCCTGCGGAACCTCGAGTACTGTGGCTGGGCCGGTACGCCCTGGTGAGTAAGCTGGCCTCCCTGAGTCGGAGGAGTCTTATAGGTGAAAAACCTGCCAGCTACCGATGGCGTGTTCAATACGGCGTTGTTCATGTCCTGTGGGTCCATTTGCTGAAAACAAAGAAAATCATCAGACGATAGAATGATTCAAACAGGATGCATAAGATACTTGAAATCGAATATAGAAGTCAATGACGAAATTTTCAATTTACGAAGACAGTCCTTAGGTCCTTATTTCTAGTCCTAGTCACAGGCCCGCAGTAGTACGACAAACTTAAGTACTACCACGGTCTCGCTGGCTTTGCGAAACGTCGACCTGCATGGGCCACCATAAAAATGTGTCACGACCCGCACCCAATATTTGGGCATGAACTGTATACACACCCAGCCTACACCGCAGAGTCGGCGGTAGAATGCTGTAACAATATGATGAACAATCACACAATACAAGGTATATATATATATCACAAGGAAATTTATAGACTCCAAATCTCAACTCAGTCAGTCATAAATATAGATAGAAATGTCTCACAATAAATGATAGCTAAAATCAAAGTAATCTCTACTATATGTCTCAAATCATCTCATAAATCCAATATAAGGTCTCAGCACTAACTAAAAAAGTCTAAGATAGAGCAGCAGGGACAGATGCTGCATAATCCTCCTGATAAACAAGGTCCGTCTCTAAGGCATCTCCCAAATACGGGCCATACTCCTCTGGACACAAGATCTCATCGCCATCACCTAAAATTGGTTTGGTTACCCAGTCACGATGGAACGAGTACAATTCACTGACTACAGTTCTAAATATATGAAATGACTATATCACAGAGGTTAGCCTTTAGACATATGATTCATAAAACAAAATAAAGAAAAGACAATAAAACTGAATAATAAAAACAGAAAATAAAATGCAATAAAATACTCACTAACTGACCGACTGAAGTACCCTTGATATGTGATCGGTATCGGGACAATTATGCGACACGGTCTACACGGTCTAAAGTTACACGGTCTACAGTTACACGATCTACAAGTACACGGTCTACAGGAAATATTGCAATAAAGAAATACTGTCTACAAAATAGTAACCACGGTCTACACAGTTTAAATGTAGTAATAATAATAATCACGATCTATACGGTCTACAAGATGTAAATGAAATAAAGATCAGGGTCTACACGGTCTACACGGTCTAAAGTCAGATCACACATCGTTGGTACTTCACTTCTCCCGACACGACAAGGAACAAAACCATAAAACCGAAATCACACATCTATCGACTAATCACTGATGTATAGTAAAGATCAATAATGAAAACAAATAATAAACTGTACTCGCCTGGCGTCCCGGGCAGCTGGCACTGGTCAGTGTCCAAATCCAGATCCAAGGAACCTATTTAATGAATCACCTAGTCAAGACACAAATCCATATGAAAAATTGGTGTTTTATCTACAAATTGCTTTATTGGGTTTAATCTAGTTATTAATCCCTCTATCCCCCTGTTCATTTGTTCAGCCATGAGGGTTGTCTAGGTACAGATGGTTTTAGACTCCCTTAATGGACTTACTTGCATAAGTCTACAATTGAGGTAGTCTCACTAACAGATATGGACTTCTAAGGGGTTTACTTAGCCTGTGGTTTCAACCCCATGGGACAAGTAGATTTAACCCCTACTCCTACCCACTGGTTACATGAAAGCAAGGTGTTCTCATCATTATATACCTGTAGCACCAGGATTGGTTGTGACAGGAAACAAAATAGTAAAAGAGGTTCTATGTGATACTCTATTTTATCTGTTACTAAAATTTACCCATGTTCTGACTCTTGTTAGTAGCAACCTTAGGTTTTCAGTTTGGGACTGGTTCTCACTAGCATGTGTGTGTGTGTGTGGACTGATTTTCAGGGTATGAAATCAACCTTGGTTTGATATTACACTGTCTCAGGTTTAGGGTCTCAAATCAGCACTTTAGCACAGGGTCTTAGTTGGAAAAATAGGGCAGCCATTAGGCTTAGCCTCTCCAACCCATATGCCCTCAATACCATACGTTACCATATCCTTTATTTGGTATTAAACACTCTTGGCTCCTTTGTATTAAACTAATAGTAGGGGATGGCACCTAGAGTGCTGTCAAACCGTGTGATTCTTGAATATTGACTTGAATTTTAGGTAACGAAGGGTCTATTAGGGTGTAACAGGTCCAGGTCAGGTTTTCTATTGTTTGTTGACTGCTACAAAGGGGTAATCCAGAATTACTGTTAGGCAGGGATTTGAAATCCACAACAATGAGTATCTGCCAGATGTGGCAACTTGTGATAACTTGACAGGAAGTTTGTAATCAGGAAATACACAAGACAATATTTAATGACTTACTTGGCTGCCACATCAAATACTTTACTAATGTCTGTCCATAGTGATCAAGAAAACCATAAGCTTCTCCAAGAATGCCTAGTGCACGCACCATCATCAAAGACAGTGAGGTTTGCCGGTATCGAACCCTTTTCTCAACAAGGTAGGGGTAGTGTTTTGATCTATGCTTTCCTAGGATTTCCTGAACCCTGGTTATACAGTCCGACCCAAAGGTCCAGTCTAATAGGTTTAACATTATCTGAAACTTAACCTTGATGCTCTATAGGTGTATCAGGGGATTGGTATACTGGTACTGTCTAGGACCTAACAATTTATGTGGAAGACTACTTCCAGGATCCAGGATCTATAATTACCTGTCAAGTACACAGGTCTTAGGCTTGGGAAGTCCTATCATGATGTGGTGTATAGGGTGTCCAGATGATTTAGACTTAACATCCACCAAGTGTCCTTGCATACTGAAAACCAGGATGGTCATCTACCTACATGGATATAGTGGACAGTCTCTGCTCTCAGAGATTATCCCCTTAGGATGATCGTTGAGGACGTCTCCTGATACTGATACAAGTACAGGGCATTGATTCCTTGTGATTTCCTGATACACCAAGTATCAGGTACCACCCATCCCCTAGTCTCATTTACCCCCTGTGGTTGACTCTCTCAAAGGCTCGAGTCCTTAAATCCATGTATCCAAAAATAAATCTAAGTTCCTATGATTTCCCTTTTAAACATTCAAACAACTACATTACCTATACCAAACTGAATGAAAAAATGCTGAGTAAGGCTTACCTCTGCTCGTTCCTTCCTTCTGCTGTTCTTCTATGCACAACTGATGCAAGGGGAAACCAACACCTAGGTTTTCACAGGGATTGAAAGGGGAATTAGCAGTCTTCTATGCTGGTTTTAAATAGGCTTTGATGGCGGTGGGGTGAACAGATAGGTGTGGGGTTTTAAACTCAGCTTTGGACTGATCCTGTCAGGTTTAAATCCAAATTTGAATCAGTCTTGAAGTCGAATTCCAAGAGGAAATCCCTATTCGAATTTCTTGGAGAGATCCTTTTAGTCGGTTTGGTTTAAATCAGGATTTACCAACAAGATTTTGGGTGTGATCGAAATAGTTTAGAGAGATTCAAAAATGTTTGAGTTTGAATCGAGCCTATCCTCTGCTATCCAAGAAGAAATCTTTGTTTGAATTCAAGTAGGAGTACAGGCTTTTCCGAGCACTTGTAAGTTGAAATTTTCAACTTACAAAAAGGTCCTTACAAATAAGACATTTGCAATTAAAACTTTCCTTCTCTAAAGACTGTTATATACGTTCTCAAATGTGTCTTAGGTGGTCTAAGTGCCTATGTAACCAAAAATGGGGATTTAAAATAACAATTAATAATAAGTAATAAATTTTTTTAGATGGGGCTCACAATTCCAGTACAAGATGAGTCCAGACAGTGATCAATGATTCTAGGGTGAGTCCAGACAATACTCTAACAATGTGTTTTAAGACATCAAAATTGACATATAAACGGCTGTAGGTAATACGACACACCGCACACTCGGCCAAGTGTGGGATGGCTATCATTCCAGTATAATTCCAAGGGAGTGTTTCCAGTATTTAGGAATGTTCACATGTTTACTCCAATATTTCCCCGCCGAACAACTACAAGTGAATCCAAAGTACGACATGAGAATCGAGATGAGTCCAGCCAAACATGATGATACCAGCAAGTGATTTCAGGGTGATTCCAGTAGGTGATTCTAGTAGGTGATGCCAGTAGTAATTCCAGAAATAGAGGCCAGACATGAATAATGATTATCGCATAAAATGGATCCAGCAATATCAATCGTGTTTGTAACAGAGAATCAAATAGAACTAACTAGAACTGAAGTACAGTAATCGACAAGTAAATAAAAGAACTATTAGAAAATGTACTCGCCTGATACTCTGAAAAGAGTAGTATAATATAAGATGTCTGCAACAGAGTCACAATGTCCTAAACAGAGGAATATAGGATATGACATGTCCAGAACGGTAAATAAGAACATACAATGCAATCAACATGATTTTTAGGCTAATCTAGGTCAACTCTAAGTCAGACCTGGTCAACTGTCTAGGTCAAACTAGGTCTAAGACAACTTGGGTCAACCATGGTCAACACTTTAGTCAACTAGGTCAATCTTAGTCTAGTCAAGTCTCACTAGGCCTAACCAAGCCTAGACTAGCAACCCACACAATCACAAGTCATAGAGAACACACATTGTAGATATATACACGCTTACATTTACATTGCATTCATATATATATATATATATATATATATATATATATATATATATATATATATATATATATATATATATATATATACATTGCATTACATAATGGCATACCTACATTATATATGTCATATATATAAATACACATGGCAATACTACAATATGAATACATTATATACATATCTATTCATAAGGAGAGAGCAATTGTGAGTGCCAAAGTACAAAATGAAAGTGTGAGTGTTGAGACATAAGGCAAGGCAATACAAGGTCACCTACATACATTACATGGATATGCATTTCATTTTGCATATACACTATGTATACAATACTAGCATTCACTACATACATATTGCATATATTATCCACACATTGCATAATTACACTAAAATCCTATGGACATTATACATATATTACATATCACATGCTCATACATATATTAGAAGGGAAGGAAAGGAAATTGGTTAAATGTGTGATGTGGTGTGTTTAGATTAACAGCGTCTAGATTTGTGTCTCAGGTATTCAGGGCAATGTGGGTTCAAAACAGTAGGGTGTCTAAGTGTTGCAGGAATCCTAGGTAGGGAGTGTGTGTATAGGATAGGTTTTTGGCAGTTTTCAGGTTTGTGGTTTGTGTGTGTGTGTAATCTGGAAGCAGGGAAGCAGTGATGAATGGGACTGTTTAGTGTGTGTGTTCACAATGGTGTAGGAATATGTGTAAATCTAATAACAGTGAGGGTATTAGAAAATCAGTGTAATGTAGATTATGCACTACCAAATTACGGTACTTTAGCGACGGCAAATTAGCGACGGAAAGTTTCCGTCGCTATCACCGTCGGATCACCGACGAATTTGTGATGGAATATCGACGGAAAGCAGTGGACAATTTTTTTTATTTTTTTATGTCCATATTCGTCGCTATGACGTCGATAGGTAGTCGGCCAAGTAGCGACGGTTTTATATCCGTCGCTAGAACGTCGCATATTTTGGCGGCAAAAGCCTAAAATATTGGCGCGAGATTTACTGACGACTTAGCGACGGAATAATCCGTCGCTACTCGCGCGAGATTTACTGACGCATTAGCGACGGAATAATCCGTCACTACTCCGTCGCTAAATTTACGTTCCAGACTTAAATTGAAACGACGGGAGGAACTTTTTCATTCCCCCCAAATTTCACTCTCTCTCCTCTCTCTCTCTCTCTCCCGCGGTGATCGATCGGCGACCCCCTCTCCTCTCTCTCCCGCGGCGGTGATCGGCGACCCCCTCTTCTCTCTCTCTCCCAAAGGTAATCCCCTCTCCCTCTCCCTCTCTCTCTCTCTCTCGCTCTCTCTCTCTCGCGCGCGCGCGCGGTGGTCGTGGGTGCAGCGGGCCGAGGGCGTCGGGGGCTGCGGGGGCGGCGTCGACTGCGGGGGGTGGCGGTGGCGGCAGTGGCGGGAGGTGTGGAGGGGGCGGTGGGAGGGGGCGGGAAGCGTTGGAGGGATGGGGGCGCGCGGGGGCTGGCCGCGAGGGGCGGGGGGTGTGGAGGGGGCGGTGGGATCGAGGGGGCGGGCAGCGTTGGGGGGGGTACGATGGGGGCGGGGGCTGGCCGCGGGGTGCGGGGGGGGGGGTATGTATGGAGGGGGGCTGGCCGGACACACACACACACGGACACACACACATACGGACATACGGACACACAGACACACACACACACACAGACACACACACACACACACGGACACACACGGACACAGACACACGGATACACACACACACAGACATATATATATATATATATATATATATATATATATATATATATATATATATATATATATATATATATAGGCATAAATTTAAGATGCTTAATTAGTTTACCTTATATATATAAGGTAAACTAATTATGGTAAACTAATTATGCCTATATATATATCTATATATAGGCATAATTAGTTTACCTTATTTTAGAGTATGACTACGTAGCTAGTGTGTAGAGTAGTATATGGTTACTAGATCCTAGTGTAGAGTAGTATGTAGAGGAGTATGGCTACTAGTGATATATAGATATGTAGGTCCATGTGTATCTGTATCGGACTATCGCTATCGGTATCGAACTATCGCTATCGGTATCGGACTATCGCTATCAGTATCGACCGTATATACTTAGTATCGGGCGTAGCGGATTAGTATCGATCAGTATATAGGTTTGGGTTAAGATCAAGGTTCAAAGTATCGGTATCAGAATAGTAGGCCGAATAGGAGGCCGAGATAGTCGAATGTGAAGAAGGGAAGAAGGGAGGAGCAGATGGGTTCAGAGCCATGGTGGAGGAGGAGAAGTAACATGAGAGCAGTTTCCGCCGTAACATCTCCTGGCTCTGCTGGCAACTGAAGTCCAGATGCTACAAAGGACGATCCTTCGCTGAAATCGACTACAACACCCATCAGTTCAAGTTCATTCCTATATGAGTATATTCCAATGCCATAGAGGAAGGTCAACAAACTGATGGCTTCTATGGCATTGGAATCTACTCATATAGGAATGAACTTGAACTGATGGGTGTTGTAGTCGATTTCAGGGAAGGATCGTCCTTTGTAGCATCTGGACTTCAGTTGCCAGCAGAGCCAGGAGATGTTACGGCAGAAACTGCTCTCATGTTACTTCTCCTCCTCCACCATGGCTCTGGACACATATGCTCCTCCTTTCTTCCCTTCTTTTCGACTATCTCGGCCTCCTATTCGGCCTACTATTCCGATATGCGTTTGATACGGTCTACCTAACCTATATACTGATACTAATCTGATACTCTCTGATATTAAGTACATCCGGCTTACTAGCTAGCGGATCCACCAGTTACATGATTATATACTAATTATGTTAGATTGTGATACTAAGTAGCCTCGTCGTAGGCCTAGCGTGTTATCCACAAGTTCAGTTTTTCTTACGATATGAGTATCGGTATCGGGCTATTAATTCTTATGTTTAGTTTGTCTTACGATACAGATATTCACATCAAATCGAGCATGAATCGTTACTTTGTTGATCGTACATGGATGTACAAACGATAACACGAGAGCAGAATTGGTGTGAGTGACGATTTTCAGGCAGGTGTGGAAGTATTTCTTAAGTATGCCATGAGCAAAACTCAGTACATGGACGATAACAAAATCAAGTGTCCATGTGTTAATTGTCACAATAGACGTTTCGAAGAAGTGATGACTGTGAGAGATCATTTGACCCGTAAGGATTTCGTACGTGATTACGGCCTGTGGTCATCGCAAGGTGAATTATATTCAGAAAGACAGGCTGCAGAAGCTGGTACTTATGCTTTTGATGATAATGCTGTAACGGATGTCCTCGAAGACGACGGATGCTCTGTGGATTATTGAGACATGCAGAACCTTGCACGAGATATGGTGTATGCTGCGGCAGGGCCTAATTTTGATCCAGAGGATCCTAATCCCGAGGCAAAGGAGTTCTATGATATGTTTAAGGACGCAGATACTCCTCTATATCGTGGTTGTGAGACTCATTCCGCACTGTCAGTGACGATGTGGTTGTTGAACATAAAGTCTGATTTTAACTTGCCACAAGCTTGCTATGATCGGATCACACAATTAACTAATGAGGTGTTACCGAAGGAATCAAAAGAGCTCCCAAGAAACTTCTACAAGTCAAAGATGATGGTCCGACAAATGGGACTGGGGTACGAGAAGATAGATTGTTGTCGCAACGGATGCATGTTGTATTACAAAGAGAATTGCGTATTAGAAAGTTGTTGGTTCTGTAATGCGGATCGTTACAAGACAGTACAGGGAAAAGAAAAGTCAACTAGAAAACGACGTCCTTACAAGTATATGCATTACTTGTCGATCACGAAGCGCTTACAGAGGATGTATATGTCTCTGAATACAGCAGAACACATGACGTGGCACAGTGAAGATCGCATAAAGGACGAAGGAGAATTGTCACATCCTTCGGATGGGGAGGCGTGGAAATATTTTGATTTGTGTCATCCAGATTTTGCTGCAGAGCCAAGAAATGTACGCCTGGCGGTATGTTCTGATGGCTTCGCCCCTTTCGGACAGTCGGAATCTCAATACTCATGCTGGCCGGTCATTCTTACCCCTTACAATCTGCCACCATGGATGTGTATGAAGACTCCTTATATGTTCTTGACAGCTATCATACCCGGTCCCAAAAATCCGACAAAGAACATCGATATATATTTACAGCCGTTGGTGGATGAGCTGAAACAGTTATGGGAGATCGGCGTCACGACCTATGATATTTCCAGAAAATAAAACTTTCAGATGAGAGCTTCACTCATGTGGACAATCAATGATTTTCCAGCATACGGTATGCTGTCGGGATGGAGTACGCACGGCAACATGTCTTATCCGATATGTATGAAAAATAGTAAAGCGTTCCGCCTTAGACATGGAGGAAAAACTTCTTTCTTTGACTGTCACCGTCAATTTCTGCCAACGAGACATCCTTGGCGAAAGAACAAGGACGCGTTCAGATATGGAAAACAATAATTTTCTGAACCTCCTGCCAGATTGTCGGAATACGATATTGGGGAAGATGTAAAGGAATTGCCCACCGCAATGGAAGATCCATCGAACAATCGTGTCGAGGGGTTCGGACAAAGCCATAACTGGACCAAACGGAGTATCTTCTGGGACTTGCCTTATTGGAAAGATAATCTTATTAGGCATAATCTTGATGTCATGCATATCGAAAAGAATGTGTTCGATAATGTCTTCAATACCGTTATGGATATTAAAGGAAAGACGAAGGACAATCCAAAAGCAAGACAAGACATTGCCGAGATATGCAAACGTCATAATCTAAACTTGATACAAAGGGGAGCTGGTGGACAAGTAACTAAGCCGATAGCGCCATACGCATTGAGCAAGGAAGATAGATTAATAATCTGCAAGTGGATATCTACTTTAAGATTTCCCGACGGCTATGTGTCGAATTTGTCTAGATGCGTTGATCTCAATGAACGCAAGCTAACAGCAATGAAGAGTCACGACTGCCACGTGTTTATGGAAAGATTACTGCCCATTGCGTTGAGAGAGTTTTTGCCTTCTGCTGTATGGGTTCCGTTGGCCGAGCTGTCTACATTCTTCAGGGATATCTGTTCAACTAAGCTCACGGTGCAACATATGATGCAACTTGAGGAGAAGATTGTCTTAACAATTTGCAAGTTAGAGAAAATATTTCCACCGGGTTTCTTCGACAGTATGGAGCATCTACCGATTCATCTAGCATACGAAGCCCGTGTCGGTGCATCTGTTCATTATCGATAGATGTACCCCTTTGAAAGGTAAATAAAAATCGATATAATTTAAGTGGATTTTACAATTCATTATTAATTCTCAAGATAATTTGTCTCTCTAGGTATCTACATCATCTAAAGAAGAAAGTTGGCAACAAGGCTCATATAGAGGCTTCGATATGCGAAGCATATCTTATCGAGGAGGTGTTAAACTTTTGCTCCATTTATTTCGATACTCATGTTGAGACAAATCGAAATAGACCTCAAGGAATGACGAAGACGTTGAGGAAGGAGGTATATTCAATTTAAGGGGCAAGCCTATTGGGGCTAGTAAGAAACGGTGGTTGAGTGACGATGAGTATGATGCCGCTCACCGATATGTCTTGTTAAATTGTGACATACAAGAAGTGAGAGATTTGGAGAAGTAAGTAACTACACCTCGTTATAATCTCTAATTTGGTGAGGTAAGTGACTACACTAATTTTTATTCTCTCTAACAGTGTATTTAGAGATGAAGTCAAAATAAGGACACCCGATATTACCGATGAGGGACTTCAAAGAGAGGTTGATTTTACCTTTCCGTCATGGTTTCGAGATTACGTAAGTAACTGAGATAATATGTTATACGGCTACCATTTAAATATATATATGCCACTAATACATTTAAAGTTTACAGGTTTTATTAGCTGAACCAAGTACACTCACAAATGAGAGCATCCGTTATTTGTCATTGGGACCGAAGAAGCATGCAAAGACTTGGCCCGGCTATGTCGTTAATGGCTTCAAGTTTAAGACAACTCAACATCCTATAAATGCAGAATTTCTCAATGACGACTTCAGTACGAAGCATTCTGGTGTTTGCATAAGAGACACAATCTATGACGACGAGCCGGACTTTGACTATTATGGAGTGCTTCGAGATATTGTAGAATTACAATATAGTGCCCCATTTGATATGCATATTGTTATGTTCAAATGTGAGTGGTTCGATACGACACCAAATATCGGTTGGAGAATCGATAAACAATTTGGATTCGTCGATATAAATCATCGCAGAAGGTATAGAGGGTCCGACACATTTGCGATAGCAAGTCAGGCTGTTCAAGTCTACTATACAAGCTACCCAAGGTGTCGTAGAGATCGCTTTGACTGGTGGGCAGTATGCAAGATTAAATCTAGAAATACATTCAACGTTGGAGACCCAGCATACCAAGAGGACCAGATCGAAAAGCCCCAATATTTGGGACAACAGTCTTGTGACATGGATGTTGAATTAGAGGTTGATATACCTCTTGCTGATGAAAATAGAGGGGAGGAAGAGGTTGATATACAAGACTTAGATGTCAACCAGGGGAGAAAGAGGCGTCTTGTCCTAAGTATTGAGACTGAAGAAGAAGAAGAAGAAGAAGAAGAAGAAGAAGAACTTTATGAGGATGATGATGAGGATACAGATGAATTCGACGATGAGGATGATGATGATGATGAGGCCGAGGCCGAGGAAGAGGACGATGACGATGATTAAATATCGCTATATTTCAGTTGTATCTTGAAGCACCCAATATCTAGTCTCGAATCCTAAATTACCCTATTACATTTAGATTTACAATTACAAGTCTAGTGGAACACAAGATGCCCTTTCATCAAAAGTTACAAGAATTGTACTTTGTTGTATTGGTGCATGATTTTATCAGATTTTATGTATCTAGCTTTTATTCGTACTTCACTTCTGATTGTAATATTTATTTCAGTTTGGGATATTTGCGTATTATTGTATGAGTTTCTTTTTGCAGATGGCACTCCTAGGCCTACTCGTCTGGGCGGCACTCATCGCCCTGCTGCTGGTATGGATATGTTTAGGTTTATATTCATTTATAAATCTATGTTGTCGGTATTTTGTTTATGTGTTCTATTTACAGGGCATGGTTGCGAGCACCCGTACTGGTGGTGCTGGCCGTGGTCGTGGCGGTGGCGACGGCGGCGGCGGTGGTGGTGGTGGTCGTGGGCGTGGGCGTGGGCGTGGTGGTAGCGGTCGTGGTCGCCAGCCGCATTCCCCGGATGTGACCTCCGAGCCCGACTTGGAGAGCCCGATCACAGGCTCTTCCCGCCGTCATTCTTCCTCGGTGCCACCGACATCGTCGTCGAGGCCTGTGACTCCATCCGCTAGCGGATCCGTTCCGCCACAGGTTGTACCAGCGGATACAGCAGCAGATGCAGAAGGGGGCCCAGCAGTTACTGCAGGGTGGGCCTCGGAGTACCCCGGGATTCAGTTTCATCCTGATACCGGGGAGTACATTCACGGACCCGCGGATCCCCCGACGCCACCAGAGAGGCTGGTGGGCGAGTTCCGACGAGAGCTATGGCCCGCTGGTGAATCGTAAGTAAATTTAAGTTAATTTATTAAATTTGTTTCATTTATTCAAGTTAATAATCCAGTCGTTGCTTCTTTATAGGTTTTTCCCGTGGGATGCTGCCCGGATTCTAGGGCGCATTATCCGGGATAACTACCATGGCCCCTACATCAATTTTTCTGAAGTGTCGCAGGACATGAAGTACGTCTGGCTCGACGAGATGAGGGTATAAATCCGTCGGTGAATTATTAATTATTCTTTAAATCATTAAATTTTTTATTACGTGATATTTGAATTTTTATGTCAGAGGACGTTCTGGTGGCCCCCCCATCGCGAGGAGGCGATCCGCAGGACCTACAAAACCGCCGCCGGGAAGAAGATACGGGATGCGGTGTACGACCTTCGTACGGTGCATACGAGAAAGGACTGGATCCGGGCGGAGTACTATGAGAAGATGTTGGAGAAGATGGATACTCTGCAGTTCAAGCTAAAATCGAAGAAAGCTAAGGCTAATCGACAGGGCGCGGGTCTGCATACGGGGGGATCAAGGCCCCACGCATCGACGCGTGCAGATTTGGTGAGATAGCGCAAATTCAAATTTATTCTATTATTTAATTTCGTACTGTTAATATACGAAGTTAATTAAATTCTACGTATGCAGGTCCGACGGGCGGTGAAGCAGGGGAAAGAGGCGGAGACGGTCACCGCTCACGATGTATTCGTGCATACGCACAAGAGGCGGAAGGACGGGAGCTTCGTCGACGCGAGGGCCGAGGAGACTGATGTAAGTACTTACGTTTATGAGATTTATGTTAGAAATATAATTATTGTTAAGTTAATTAGATAAACTTAGGATTCAGACTATAACTTAGGGAAACATAGGATTTATATTATAACTTAGGAAAACTTATAGTACAAACACATTCATTGGATAGGCTGCGTATCGTGAGGCACTTAGTCGACTTGAGATCGAGCCCCCTTCCGAGAATGTCGGCGAAACGACGCCCACCCAGACGCACTATTCTATGGCCGCTCGCTACGACGACGTGTTCGTAGAATCCGTCGGCGGCGTTAGGAAAGGGCGCGTCTACGGCTTAGGTTCCATGGCGCCCTCGTTGCAGCCGTCCCCGAGATATCCACCGCCTCCGCCTCCCCCAGCGCCCCCGGTTGACGATGTGAGGGCGCAGCTTGCGACTCTGACCTCCACGGTGTCAGATTTGCGGGCGATAGTGTTGGGGCGCTATCCGTCTGCTCCCGGTCCGTCTGCTCCCGGTCCGTCTACTGCTGTTGCCGGTGCTTCGGATCGACCTGGTCCTTCTTCCCCCGGACGGTTTTCGTTTAACCGCTCTGCGGACGCCCGCATCATATCGGATAACACCATCTTGACGTTCCTTGACATGTTGTCGCCACAGCAGCTACGCGCGCTTCCAAACCATGTCTTGTCCCAAGTGCCGGCACACACGGTGGAGGAGTAGATACGCAAAGCGGATGCGGCGGCACGAGCACGAGACGATCCGACGGACGGGGTTTGATTTTGTTTATGTTGTTGGTTTTGTAGACATTTGGATACATTGTATGATCGGATATTTTTTTTATGTTTGGATAATTTAATGTTGGATATTGGATGTATTGTGTTGGTAATATTTTGTTGGATATTGGATACGTTGGATATTGGTGTCGGATATGGATATTTTGCATATGGATATATGGTGTTCGATATTGGCTACGTTGGATATTCGTATTGGATATGGATATATGGTGTTGTATATGGATATTTGGCATGTTTGATATTGTGTTGGATGTGTTGTATAAACAGGAAAGAGTCTGTTTGCAGTATTTTTTTTTCAAAAATTAGAAGTTAGCGACGGACAGGCGACCCCTCAGCGACGGATAGCCCGTCGCTAACTGGAGAAACTGAGGTTAGCGACAGATTGGCGACGTAAAAACCGTCGCTAACTGGAGAATTTTACATTGAGCGACGGTTTAGCGACGGAATATCCGTCGACCTGGTTCTGTTTGATATCAATAAATTTTGCAGTTAGCGACGGATTGGCGACTAACTTACGGCGGACTGGCGACAAAGTCCCGACGGACTATCCGTCGCTAACTGTAGGAATTCAATTTTTCGACGGATTGGCGACGGAATATCCGTCGCTACCTGGAGAATTTTACCTTGAGCGACGGTTTAGCGACGGAATGTCCGTCGACCTGGTTCTGTTTTGATGTCCATAAATTTTGCAGTTAGCGACGGATTAGGGACTAACTTACGGCGGACTGGCGACAAAGTCCCGACGGAATATCCGTCGCTACCTGGAGAATTTTACAGTTAGCGACGGTTTAGCGACGGAATATCTGTCGACAGGGTTCTGTTTGATGTCCATAAATTTTGCAGTTAGCGACGGATGTTTTGTCGCTAATACGACGCTAATCCGTCGTACACCTCGGCGGATTAGCGACGGCATAACGACGACCTGCCGTATGGAAAAATCTCTGATACGCTTTTACCGACAAATTTACGACGGATTAGCGACGGATATTGCGTATCAAAAAATCACTGATATGGTTTTGCCAACTCTTTAGCGACGGAGGTTTCCGTCGCTAACCCTATATCCTGATACATGTTTCGACGAAAGCTAGTCGGTAATCCGTCGCTATATATATTTAAATGCGCCGACGGTATTCCGTCGCTAAGTTGTCGCTGAGCGACGGAGTAGCGACGGATATGTTTTAGCGACGAGGTTATTCCCGACGGCTGTTTTACCAAAATATCCGTCGGTAATCCGTCGGTATTTATTTTTGGCGACGGACTACCGACGGATATGGCCGTCGGTAAATCTATGTATTTTGGTAGTGATGGTGTGTGTGATACATGACCAAGTGTGGGTGAATATATGGTACATGACAGTAGCTTGTAGGTTCTCAGCCTAGATCCCAAATCAGTCCAGGTGTGTGTAAGCATATGTGACTGAGTGTGTGAGCCAATCTCAGGAAAATGATTCTCAGGTTAATGACAGTTTTATTAACCCAACCAATCCAACTCAAAATTTAAAATCCCCATTCCTATTTTGAAACCCAAACTCAATAAAATCCTAAGCTAACATTCAAGCAATGCAACTACACATGTATGTGAACCTAACATGATAATTAATCATCAAAGAAATTAATTTAAAATGGAATTAAGATTCAGAAATTCAAAACAGTGCGTAGAGTGTCATATGACAGTTGCATATCAGTCAATCATCCAAAAACCTATCCAAAATCCTAAGACCCTACACTAGCCAACAATAAACATCGTAGTAATCTAATACACATGTGTAGTGATTCTAGCATGGCATTTAATCATTAGAAATTAGTTTAGAAAAAAAGATAAAAAGTTCAGGAATTTAATTCCAGGACTGTGTATCAGTCAACTCATATTCGAAAATCCTAAATAATAACCAATCCAAACCCAAACTCACATGTAACCACCCTAGCAGTAACTAACACATGTGTATGAATCAAAATATGGCAAAATAAACATCAAATAAAATTAGTTTTAAAATAGGGAATGAATTTTCAGAACTCACACTGAAATTGGTATCAGTCGAAATAGGAAATCGACATTCGGACAATAAAAACTCATTAATATCATGAATTAAAGGTTGGTAAACCAACCCACACTCGTGCACATGTCCCACGAGTCATCTCGTGTCCTGGGGAAACAGGACACGACGTGTCTTGGCTCACGAATGCCACAGACACGCGCACAGGCACATAGCGTCGTGCACGCGTATGTGTTACTCTAAGACACAACATGTTGCATGACACATGTCGTGGTCATGTCCACGTGTTCGCCCCATGTAGGGCTACGTGTCTATGGCCCTGTACCGTATCCTAGACACATGTCGTGTCAGTTTTAGTTGCGTATTAGTGGCGATTCCTGCACGCGCTCGTGTCATGCTACGACCAGTACGAGAGTGAAAACTCCCAAACTACTAAACCAAATCGTATGAGACTTTGGAGGCATGTTGTCAGACATTGCCCCCAGGTTCCACCAATTTTGGTGTCCAACCCAGTTGTGTCGTGTCGGATATGGACGTGTGGCAGCAGAATACTGCACGGAAGGCCTCGTACTGCTGATCGTATCCAAATTTGGATACGAAAACCAACCCAAATCATGCTCAATCATATACATACATAATCTATATATGATTAGCTACCCAAATATATAATTTGTTTTGAAAACTAAGAACAAAAAGTTCTAAGAGGCATTTCTTCGAATACCCAATTAAATACACCGATACATGTTCAATACGGACACGAAATGGATACGATTTCCTACCAAACTTGGGCTACACCTAGGAGAACCCTAAATAAATGCATCTATGGGAAGAAATTAGGAATTTATTAGGGTTTGGAGGGTTTTACCTATTGAGTGTTCAAACTCAATGTAAAGAGCCTCGACTTGACGTCTTCCTCGATTTGCTACGGTTTATACGTCCTCCAACCTTACTAGAAAGCACCCACAAGTCTCCTTTAATGTTGGGGATGATGATGCAATTGATTTGACTCAATATGGGCTCAATTTGGATTAATTGGGAGAGGTTTAGGGAAGAACAAGGTAGGGCTCTTTCTAGGTATTAAAAAGAGGCAATGGTTCTGTTTGCCATTGATTATAAAAGAACAAAATAGTTATAGCGGAGGACTAAAATTTTTCTTCACAATACAAACTCGCTCGTACAAAGAAAGTCTAGGGAAGAAAACCTAGGTACAGCAATCAAAGTACAATTGTTTAATTAGTTTTTCTGGGAGGTGACGGTAGAGGCTCGGGAAAGCGATGACAGCTCTGCCTTACTCCTTGGACGATCAGACGTAGCCTCGACTCTGGTGAAGAAATGCTCTTGGGCTGTGCAAAAAGACTCTTTTGTTCGTGCCTTTGTCTCTCTGTGCGTCCAGCTGGGGGATCTTTTGCAAGGGAATGGCACCTTGCTATTTTTGGGGCTCCGATTGCAAGGGAATGGCACCTTGCTATTTATAGGAGTGGGGCGTGATCATTAGGGTTTGCAATGATTGTCCCTTAAAAATTCGGCGGCCAAAAATCTGGACCATTCATCTTGATTGCATCACATCTGGGTAATTAATTTTGATTGTACCAAATCCTATGAGAAATTAATGCTGATTGCCATGAATCTTCATGACAAGCTCAGATCTCCTGCTACGTGTTCAGTCTGCTTAATTGAAATTAATCTGATTTGATCCGGGTAATTATGGTGATTGTATTAAATCTGGTTATTATGATTTGCTAGCAGCTATAACTCCGAGGGGATAAGACCACCACGTGTCTCAACTGCCATGAGGACCGCCACGTGTCTCTCTGTCGTGAGTGGGACATCCTGACAGAGCCGCATGAGTACGGTCTCTAGGTGAACCGCATATGGGTGGGCCCTCAAATTCTAGCTACATGAAGGTAGCAGCCGTATGAAGGAGGCGACCGCATGAAGGAGGCGGCCGCATGACGGTGGCAGCCGCATAAAGGAGGCAGCCGTATGAAGATGGCAGCTGCCTGAAGATGGCAGCCGCATAGGAGTGGCAGTCGCATAGGGGCTTTGGAGTTGGTAGATCGTGCTGACGATAAAAGATTTTCTTCTTTTCCCTAGGAGCACGCCATCATCATTTTCGCTTTATGTCAGAGCTGTCATTCATTGCGTCAGAGCTGTCATTTATTGTGTCAGAGCTGTCATCAGAGCAATTAATTGGGCGGCTGCTTTATGGCCAGCTGTAGAAGCGGACAGCGTTTGGTCACGTGTCTTTGCCTGAGCCACATGGGGCTGTTAGGGAGGTCTGAGCTACATGAAGCTCTGAAGGACTTTGTGAGGCGCATGAGGCTACTCCTATTTTAAGCCGCATGGGCTTTTCTTGTCCTTTTTCATGCTTCTCCAAAACCTCCTTCAAAGTTTTCAATTTGCAAAATTGAAATACTTTGAATAAGAAGCATGGCTATGTTCATATAAGCTCTTCTGGCCGCATGGACTTCCTAGCCGCATGGACCGTCTAGCCGCATGGATTGTCTGGCCGCATAGACTGTCTAGCTGCATGGACTGTCTGCCACGTCTCCTTGCCATGTATGCATCTTATTTATTGCCCTTGATTTGTTTTAGATTTAAAGCCGCCTTTTGGGGCAGGATCCCAAGGGTCGGTTCGGATTTGCCTTGATGACTTAAGAGTCAGTTTTGTCTTTTTATGTTGCACATGGATCGAAGCATCCCCCTGCCTATAAATAGAAGTATTTTTGGATAGAGAGACTTCTTTACTTTCTTCTGCCTTCAACTCTTCTTCCCTAAGTTGCTGTCTTCGTCTTCCTTCTCCACTCATCAGTCGACAATGGCCCCCAAGTTTTCCAAGGCTGCGACTGCGGCGAAGGGTAAGGGAGTGGCTTCTTCGTCAGCCATGGCGCCTGAAGTTCACCCCGACGTTCACCCCACCATTGCTGGTAAGGGTCTGGGAAGATCGTATACTTCGAAACCCTAACAAAGACGGCTCTGTTGCATGCTTTATGCACAAGCCTTTAGTGATCTGTTCAAGTTGTATGGGCCGCATGTACGCCCCATGTCTGAGCCGTATGGGGGTATACCCCATGTCCGAGCCGCATGGAAATTGTCTAGCAACCGCATAAACACTTCATAAACTAAACCACATAATGATCCATCGAACAGAGCCGGATAAGTTTCTCTGAATCGAACCTCATGAAGCCCCCTCAAACAGGACCGCATAAGCTCGTCTGGACTGGACCGTATGAGGCTGTCCGAAACCGAGCCGCATAAGCTCCTCCGAATTGAGCCGCATAATGCTCCGTTAAGAAGAACCGCATAAGCTCACGCTAAACTGAGCCGCATAAGCTTACGCTAATTAGTGCCGCATAAGCTCATGTTCGAACAGAATCGCATGAGCTCTTTTTGAACAGAACCACATAAGCTCGTCTTTAAACAGAGCCGCATAAGCTCGTCTGTAAACAGAGCCGCATAAGCTCGTCTTTAAACAGAGCCGCATAAGTTCGTTTTTAAACAGAGCCGCATAAGCTCATGAAGGCTGGACCGCATAAGCCAAAACACTCGGTGAATCTGCCAGTAATTGCTGCTGGAGAACTTCTGGTGGGGCGCGCCCAATCTGCTATGGGCTATAGGTATGATCATGTAGTCGAGTATGTGACGAACCAGCTTCCAAAAGAGCCTTCGGAGAGGCTTAATGCCATCAAGAAACAGCCTTTCTACTTTCTCTGTACCATGATGAACTAGGGGCAATTGGAGGGAGAATACCTGAAGCTGGCGTTCCTCTTTGGGGATGCTTTGTCTGTAAAGAACACCCGAGTGCTGGTTATATCCGAGAGCTGGGACTTTACTCTTGACGGGGTGGAGGTCCATATCCCTCCGATAGAGCATCATTTTTCTCTCTCATGGTTCAACATGTTACCGCTGGACAGAAAGATGGTGGACTCCTTGACTCTAAGCAAGTCAGGGATGTTTTTGGGAAACATCTATTATAACAAAAATTTGGGGTCAGCGTATACGGAAAGGGAACCGGTCAGTCGATATGTGATGGGAGTTGCTCCGGGTACCTTCATAAACGTAACGGGTCCCAATTTCACATTTTCTTAGGCTGATACCTTCTTGAACCAGCTTGCTCAGAAGGGGTCTTATTCCGTCGGCCGGTTGTCGTTGCTGAACTGGATAAACCATATCCCTACGTGGGCCAATATGACCACATGGATTCTGCAGAAGTATGAGGCTTTCTTGTGTGAGATCGGTCTCTACCACGCCATTCGGGGCACCTGTCATGGTCTACCCATAAATAAGCCATTGTTCATGGCTCTCTTGGAGATGTACAACCGGCGGACGAGAACCTTCTTCACGCCAGGAGGGGAGCTGGGACTCGCTCTCCGTGAGATGTACGTCATCTCCAAGTTGCCCTGGGGGGAAGAAGTCTTTAAAATGTACACCCCTATGAGCGAAGAGCTCGAAGATTTGGATCGGCATTTCTCGAGATTTTTTGTCGTATATCGGGAATTGTTATGTCACCATAGTACTTGTCACCAGACGACAATCAAGAAGGATGGTAGCTCGGAAGGGAATATTCCTTACACTACGACCTGGGTCTCATACCTTTTCACACTAAGCGCCTCAGGCCAGGTTTCTTCCCGAGATCCTCAAACCCAGAAGGAGGTACAAAACCTGGTGTCGACTGCCAAGAGGTCGAGGTCCACGGGCGAGACATTTGGGAGTAAAACTGACTCCTTTAGTTATTGTTGTCATGGTACCTAGCGGCTGTCGGAGAAGGCACTCCTTGCAGGATTTCTGATGGTATGGCTACGGAACTGTGTAGTCTCAGGAGGGGCGGGCTCCATTGAGAGGATTAGTTGCCACTTTATCCTCCCTGCCGTAAAGTTGGTTTTTGGGGTCAGGCTGGCCCTTCTTTCGGCCATGGTGTGCAGCATATACCACGGCCTTCGCACCTTTTTGTCCAAGGTCATCGCCCGTGACACGGCGATAGATTTTGAGCGCGTAGAGCTGCCATACCAATATCTAATCTGGTGGCTGTTAATGATGCTGGTCTTTGATGAGGCCTGGAGCAGAGGACGGCGTTACGGTTGATGATGCTTTTATTTTTCGATTCCACCATCAGCCCTGGGAGTGCAGCACTATGCCAGCCTATCAGAGGGCGCTGGCGAGAGTGGACGGATATGACTTTTTTGTGTCTGTTCCTCGTTTTACCACTGATGAAGAGAGGAGCGTTCATGTTGATGGTACCGAACCTCCTCTCCTTTTGCCCGAGAAACTGCTCCTTTGGCTGCGCAACATCTGTCCAGCGCACCTAGTATATCGTAACTGCAACAACGTCTACCTGGATCCCTACTTGCCCAGCAGGTTTTTTTGTCAGTTCGGGTATAGCCAGCTTTTCTTTGACAATCCCAGCTCTTGCCTGGGCTTTGAAGGAAGCGTCCTGGACGGCATCAGGGCATGGCATTATTATGATATAGTTCATACCCGAACCACCTTTTCGATTCCTGATGGTGAGACGCCAGGGGAGATTTTGTATATGGCGACCCTATACCATGTTACGGCGAGCAAGCTTCCCGTTAATTTTGACCCAAGTACCAGCTTTATTGTGGGTACTGGCTTGGCCGAGAGGCTCAAGGGGTCTAAAACAAGGAAAAGGAAAGCGAACACAGTTCTCGTGCCCGACTCGGAGTCCACCACTGCGGATGAAGAGAATGACGAACATGTTGCAGATAACTCTTTCTTTCCGGTAGAAGATGTTGGGGCGGATCAGCCGCCTGTTATGTCAGATGAGATGGTGGCGAATCAGCCACCTGTCATGCCAAATGAGATGGTGGTGGACCAGTCGCCTGTTGCACCTGGTCCTGTACAAAAATATAGCAGGAAATCTCCTCTGTTGGTAGTATTCCTTATTCTCGAAAATGGGCTGCGGTCAGACGTCACAAGCTAACTATAAGGGAGAGAAACGAGGACGTCGACCCCGCTTCGGAGGTAAATCGAGTTACTACCATCTTTATTCAGTTCTTCCTTTCTTCTGAACTTTGATTTTAATCATTTTCCTTTCCTCTTGTAGGCGTCAGAAGAAGAGAAATCTTGAGAATCGGCCACTGTTTCTGATGTTAATCCGGCCCTGAATACTTTGATCAATGACATGTGTGCCGAGATTATTTCTGCCGGGGCTCTCTCGACGGCGGCTGAGGGATCTCACGTTGATGAGCTCTTGACCCAAGACGACGGGGGCTCTGATGAGCATGTCCCCGAAACTACTGAATTTCAGCAGGGTGATGCTGATCCAGTCGTATCCCCTTCTGGGGTGACTGAGGCAGAAGAGCCAGCTGAATTAGGCTTGGAGGTCGCGGGTGAGGGGACTATGGCGGTTGTGAGCGAGCCTCATCCTCCATAACCCTTTCCTGGTAAGATAAGCCAAATCTTGACTAGTGAGGAGGCTCATCTGCTCTATCATCATATCCTTCGGGTTATGCTGATTGATGGTTGCTCTGGACATATAGGTCCTGCCTCATATGTTGATTGATGGTTGTTAGGAAAGGCTCTACCAGCAAGAATCTGGTGGGAAGGAGTGTGCCGCCTCCTCTTCCTACTTATATTGAGGGGCCTTCCGCTGGATAGAGTTCGGAAGATCGAATGGCAGCACAGCCGGGGCAAAGAGCAATGGTCCAGGCGTCCTCCTCTGCTCATGTGGCTTCGGGGGTTGACCTCTCCGCCTTGTCGAGTACCCAGGTTCTTCGGGCTGCGGAGGAGGAGTTAGCTGCTATCCAAGCGTCTTTTCGCTCGAAATTTGCGTCTCTGGTGGCAGGGGTGGCAAGTTCTGGCGTGTCTCCTTCGACACTGCCAGCTACACTCCATCTGACATCGTCCTCTACGGAAGTTCTGGATGAGCATCACAGGATGTAGTTGACAGTTTCTACCGCTACTTGAAGAGAGGGGTCGAAGCTGCTGTAGAGCGGGGGACCCCTTTGCCTTGGCTCGACATTGCGCTCGAGGCTAGATTGACATTCTTAAAACCCTCCCTGGTGGGGCAGGGATAGTTGTGCTTCTGGAGTTCAAATTGTTAGAGGCTGATCGGCTCGTGGCCCAGTTTCAAGCGCTGAGGCAAGCTGATATGTCTGCAGCAATATATCAAGAGCAGGATTTCCTTACCACTGTCCTGGAGAAGGTGAGGGCTACACGAGATAAGTCCAAGCCGGTTATAATGAAGGACCTCGGTGGCCTATCTCTTCAATATGATCGACTGAGCCACAGGAGCGAGGATTGCATGGCTCGGGAAGCGGTCGCCTCTTGTGGAGTAATTGATACAAGGGAGGAGATTTTTGAACTCCAGAGAAAGCTGGCCTTCTTGGAGTCTGAGCTTGAAGCTTCCCGTACGGACAAAGAGATGATCGTTCAAGAGGCAGACAAGGTCTTTCGAGCTTCTGCTAGTCTTGAGCGCGCTTTGAAGAAGCTCGAGGGTGGCTGGCGGGCTCATGCGTACCTAGAAGACGCAGAGCGATTGGCTCAGAAGGCCGAGCGTAGGGCCAAGCAGGGGTTCAAGCAGTCGACTGTCTTGCTGAGAGACCGTCTCATGGAGTTATGTATCGCCGAACCGTAATCGGCTTTTTTCCTTCTTTCATTTTTGTTCTTTTCCTTTCTTGAGAGGGACGTGGTACCCAGAACATATAATACTTTTGCCTTTCAAATAAAAGAGTATGCTTTATTCTACCTTTCATTTGTACTGCTTATTGTGTTCGTGGTGTTGTGGTATTTGCCCCATTGGGGGACTGTTTGTGAACTTGTTACCCTCGGTATACCTTAGTTTTAGGTACAGATAACAAGTTGATGGGGATACTTGGAACAATTCCACAATAAGGTGGCTATGGACGTTCCTGGTATCGGAAGAAAGAATGCCATGGAGCAGCTGGGCCCCCGGGGCATGATGAGAAGTGAAGGGCATGTACTTGGAGACTTAGTACAACATTTGTAGTCAACAGAGGACATTTGTGGTCAGCAGAGGACATTTGTGGGCCTATTATCTTTCGCGTACCCTAGTTTTTTTGGTGTATATAATAAGTCGAGAGAGAACCAACATACTTACTCAGAGGTAATGAGGACGTGGTAAATATGAGGGTTTCTTCGATGGAGCCTTCCTACTCAGAGGTAAGGAGAACATGACAGGAGTGGGCTCCATGAAGGGTACATAGAACAATTCAGAGGTAATGAGGATGTGGAAGTTCTATGTAAGGGGGTCGTTTGTTTTTGGTGAAAGTGAAAACAACTCAGAGGTAACATCGACTTGGTTGTTGTGGAGAATTTTTGGATCGGTTACACTTTTTGTACACTGAAAGTGCGGGTATTGGATCATGAGGGGGGAGATCCTCTTAGGAAGAAAGTTCAGAGGTATGATCATACATGACTTACTACCTAAAGGATGCGATATAGATTCATTTGTAGTGACCAGAGTGTAAGTTCTGTGGTACCTGCGGGTAAATAACTCGATAATCTGGGAGATTTAGGATCGGAATGTGAGTTCAGCGGTACCAGAGGGTACATAACTCAACACTTTGGCAGATTTGAAGGCGAGATGTGAGTTCAACGGTACCACAGGGTATATAACTCAATAATATGAGAGATTTGAAGTTGGAACGTGAGTTCAGCGGTACCAGAGGGTACGTAACTCATCACTTTTGGCAGATTTGAAGACGGGATGTGAGTTCAGCGGTACCACAAGGTACATAACTCAACACCCTGGAGGATGTCGTTTCAGATGTAATACTACTTTAGGAACTTGCCGTTGATGGGCAACATGAGCAAGTCTCCATTTTGTTTTGCGAGGCAGTAAGCTCCATTGGAGAATACAACGTCGATAATGAACGGGCGTTCCCACTTTGGCTGGAACTTGCCGACAGTTTTGTGAGTCATAACCATCGGCCTCCGAACTGCCAGATCGAGATCGCTCACTTGGAATGTTTTGATTTTAACTTTCTTGTTGAAGGCTCCGAAGATATGGGCTTGGTACAGCTCGATTCGTTGTTGAGCTAACAGGCGCTTCTCATCTAGGGCCTCCAACTCTTGTAGTCGGAGATGGTGATTATCATCTGTCGTCAATCGATAGGTAAGAGCGACACGGAGTGAAGGAATTTGAGTCTCCAGTGGGAGAACTGCCTCACTCCCGTATACCAGAGAAAATGGTGTGTTCCCGGTGGCAGACCGTACTGTAGTACGGTACGCCCATAAGCATTCGTCGAGCTTTTTATTCCAGTTGCGTTTGTTTGATGACACGAACTTATTGAGAAGCTTGATGATTGTTTTATTGAATTCTTCAGCCAGACCATTAGCCACGGGGTTGTATGGTATTGAAGCAATATTCTGGATTCGGTGTTTGTCGTAAAACCGATAGAAGGCGTGTCTTGCGAACTGCGAACCATTGTCGTGGATGATCTTTCACGGCAGTCCAAAGCGGTAGATAACGTGGTGCTTGAGGAAGCTGATCACATTTAAAGTCTTCACTTCTGCTAGCGGAATAGCCTCCGTCCATTTGGAGAAGTAATCTATGATTACGAGTATGAAGCGGTATCCTCGGAACGAAGACGGAGTGATTGGACCAATGATGTCCATTACTCATGCTTCGAATGGCCAGGATGCCACTATCGGATGTACAAACTCGGAGGGCTAGTGGATGAAATCTGCATAGACTTGACAGGCTTTACATTTTCTTGCATAGTCTATCGCATCTGCATCCATCGTGGGCCAGTAGTAGCCCATTCGGCGAAGGCGATCTTGTAGTTTCGGGGCTTCGTGTACAGCTTTCTTGGCTTCTGTATTTGACAGACATCGAAGCATTAATCCATCGTATGATCGTCGATACAGCATTTTCGTCTTCGTATCATAGAAGAATCTGAGTAAACGTCTTCTGATAGAAGTGGCTTCCTTTGGATTCTTTGGCAGAATGTCATAGACAACAAAGTCAATGAATGGTTGTCTCCAGTCCGGTGCTTCGTCGACTGTCAGAGCAAAGTAACTGTCCACATACTGAACATTGTCTTTGGGACAGACCAATTCGCGGCCTATTATGTCGACCAAGTGGTGAGCATGATTCGAAACTGCTAAGGAAGCGGCGAGGCATGCTAGGGCATCGGCTTCAATGTTCTGGAGCCTTAGAACGTGCTCTATGAAGAACCCCTCCAGGGACGAGATGATGTCAACTGCTATTTGGTGAGAGGGGATCATATCTTCATGACGAACTTCATTTGAGCCCCGGATCTGATTGACGATTAGCTGCGAAACGTCGTATGCTTCAAGGTACTCTACCCCCAACTCCTTTGCAAGTTGGAGGCCAATGACCAAAGCATTGTACTCGGCCACATTGTTTGAGCAGGGCTCCGTAAGGGAATAAGCCCGATTGATCACTAGCCCGGAGGGAGAAATCATCACTATTTCGACTCCAGTGACGATGTTGCCCTTGGGCCCAGTTCTAGAAGCACCGTCGAAGAACATTCGCCATACGGCATCATAGGAGGCGACATTTAAATTGGCGACCTCATCTGGAATCTCTTCGTCTATTCTGGTTAACTTCGAACCTGGGTGAGCTGCTAAAAAGTCTGCCAAAGCTTGACCTTTAACAGCCTGCTGTGGGACGAAGATCATGTGGTAAGGGGCACTAGGCCAGCAGCTTGGTCTCGTAGAGGTGGAAGGTTAGCGACCTCCATCTTTGCTCTGGGGACGGGTACTACCCTATCTTGAGTCTTTTTCAGAGGGAAGCTGCCAAATTGTACTGACACCATATTGGCCGCCACGGTCACCTCTTCAAAATCAATAGCTAGGGCCTTAGAATCGATGAGATGTAGGATATATCGCTTCAGCTGGTAGCAGTCTTGTGTAGCATGGTGAACATAGCGATGGTAATGGCAATACTTGGGACTCTCCATATCTGTAGGGCGAGGCTCACGCCTTGGAGGAGGGAGCTGAATTCGTCCTCCTTGGATGAGCATGTCTAAGATGGGCTTGACATGGCCGTCCTCGAAGGAATAGGTCATCTGAGGCCACCGCTTTTCTGCCGGCTTTGGTTCGGGCTTTAGGGCTGTGTCGGCCACCATAGTCTGCTTGCCCTTATGGTTTCGATTGTTGGAGAAATTACCACCGTTGTTGTTGTTGACGTTAGGGCGTTTGCCCTTGTCTTCCCATTCCGATATGTGCAATCCTAGTTGGCGAGCTTTCTTCACCTTATCTTCTGCGCTAGTGGCACTGATGATGAACGTCTTCCAATCCTTGAATTGACTTTCGCCCATCCAGAGGCTGATTGTGGGAAGCAGTCTCTTTTGGCAAATTTCAATCAAGGAGGAATCGGGGCTACCGGAAGGCAGCTTTATCGCAGTTTGGTGAAACCGCTCGATATAGTTTCTTGTCAGCTCCTTTTCTTCCTGAACAACGTCCATAAGGGTGGACATCGTCATGTCTTGTCCTACTTTGTAGAACCTCTCTAGGAACATACATTTGAAACCGGTAAAGGAGTGGATGCAATTGTCAGGCAAGTTGCGGTACCAGTCGAAGACGGCCCCTTCCAAGGCTCCAATAAACAATCGCGTAAGGATGTTGTCGTCATGAGGGAGATGGTCGGTTGTGACTTCAAAGTAGGTGATGTACCTGCTTGTAGATGTCTTCCCATCATATGGATTGATGTGAAATGGTTTATATTTTGGTGGGAAGGGAACATCTCTCCACGCATCATGATACGGTTGTTGTATCCTGAGGTCCTGGCAGGTTTCTCGGGCTTGGAACATGGCCCGGAGCTCTTGGACCTCTCTTTTTGCCACCCTGGCCTCGTCTGCAGTGGTGGAAGCCGATATTTCAGGAGGATTATCGCCCAGGTTTAGTGCACCTGAGTTTGAGTCCGCTTTGACCGCGGGACCCAAGCTCGTTTGGCCAGACGTCATTCCTTGCAGAGTGGGAAGAGCCGCTTTGATCTTGTCCACGGACTTGACCAAGGCATGTAGTATGGCCTCCAGAGTATCGATGCATTAGCGATCACTTGGACCATCTTGGTTGCTGTCTGTCATGAACACCGTCCTTACATGAGGAGAGATGGAAGGAACGGTGGAGGACGTGCCTTCTAAGTCATACCCTTGTACAGGGAAGTTGTCAGGGTACGTGAGAATGTTCTCCTCTGATTCGGACTCAGAAAGAGTGGTATCCCCAGCTTCAAAGCTTGCCTCATCTTGAGAGTTGTGGACGTCCTCGGGGGCGTCGGGATCTGCTGCATCTGTTAGGTGACTTATTTCCCCTGGATTATCTTCTTGGAACACCAGATTGTTGTAGATATGTAGAGGAGTGCTACCTTCGGCTCTAGTGTCTCCCAGAGATGTGGACGACGAATCTCCCAGTGTGGTAGATTTCGTCTTTGAGCGGGTCCCTTGGTAAACTCATCCTGTAAGGGTGATAGACAACCGTTTAGAAGAAAGTTTCTTGGTTACGCCGGCTAAAATTTTTGGGTTAGAGAAATTTGTTTTCTTCTCTCTCCCGCTGCCAGGAATCTTCAGAACAGAATTACAGAAGGCAATGAGAAGCGCCTCATCTTTTGATCTTCAGCGTTGCAGCCGTTGGAAGACGGATCGCTTGTCTTCTTGTACTGCCGCCTTGTTGCAGCAGCAGTTGACAATGACTTGGGTGCATTGGTGTCCCTGACAGGACTCTCTGTACACCAAATCTTTGTCTCTTTCCTTACGTTTGTGAAGAATTATGTTGCACAAGTCATCCATTTTGTGGGCCCGGGAGTTCTGAACGCATGAGTGTGTTGGCATCCTGCCTGCTCCCTGATGTGGGGGTAGTACGAGTACTTGCCCCTGATCATTGTTGGGAGATTCCTAATAACTATCCCGTTCATTGGCCACCGGGGGCTGGACACAGATAGTTCTATACAACTTTCCATCAGGGGCCCGCGTAATAGTCAGCGGGACGCCCTGATAGTCAGAAGTTGGGACAGCTGTCTGGGGTCGACGAGCCCGCGCTGCCCGAGACTTCTTTCTTCTAGCACCTGAGTGTGTATAGTAGGAAGAGTCCACAGAGACTGGCACATGAGAGCATCTGGGGTCAGGATCGCCTGAGAGGAGGTCGAAGACTGACCGAGTGCCGTGTGGAACAGATGGTATGCGGCTGTGTTTGGTGGCCGTACAGGCTGTCTGCATACGGCTGGTATGTGTGGCTGCATTACCCTTCTATATGCGGCTAGGAGCGGTAGCCGCATGATCCTTCGGGATGCGGCTGGAAGTCACGGCCGTGCAGGCTGCCTACATGCGGGTGACTTCTGCGGCCGTATGAGTCTTCTCCATGCGGTTGGCGGTTACGGCCGCATGAGACATCTCCATACGGCTGGCGCCCTTATGTGGCTTGCACCGTATAGAGTTCCTCTTTGCCCCTGCAAGTTCGACATCATAGTGTTTTTTTCTGTCGGACTTGGGGACAGCAGATACCTCTATGGTCTGAAGTGGGGCCACAAGCGAGACTTCTCCGCTGTCTCGGGCAACAGAGAGTACTTCTTCGAGAGCTTGGGGAGGAGCGAATGATTTGGGTCTCCACTCTTTATGGGCCTTCTTTGTCGCCGCTGGACCGGGCCAGCGCTCCCATCGGAGAGCGTTTCTTTAAATGCCTGCTGGTCGAACCGGGCGACCAATATTTGTTTAGTGGAACCAAGTTTGGCCGCGTCCGATTGCATCACCAACTCCTCAGCCATGGAGAACTTAATCTCCAGCAGAGTTGCCATCGTGTTTGTCATTGATTATAAAAGAATAGAACAATTATATTGGAGGACTTGACTTTTACTTCACAATACAAACTCGCTCGTACAAAGAAAGCCTAGGGACAAAAACCTAGGTACAACAATCTAAGTACAATTGTTTAGTTTTTCTGGAGGGTGACGGTAGAGGCTCAGAAAAGCGACGACAGCTCTGCCTTACTCCTTGGACGATCGGACGTAGCCTTGACTCTGGTGAAGAAATGCTCTCGGGCTGTGCGGGAAGACTCTTCTGTGCGTGTCTTTGTCTCTCTGTGTATCCAGCCGGGGGATCTTTTCTAAGGGAATGGCACCTTATAATTTTTCGGGCTCCGATTGTAAGGGAAGGGCACCTTGCTATTTATAGGAATGGGGTGTGATCATTAAGGTTTGCAATGATTGTCCCTTGAAAAGTCGGCGGCCAATAATTTGGACCATTCATCTTGATTGCATCACATCTCGGTAATTAATTTTGATTGCGCCAAATCCTATGAGCAATTAATACTGATTGCCATGAATCTTCATGACAAGCTCGGATCTCCCGTCACGTGATCAGTCTGCTTAATTGTAATTAATCAGATTTGATCCGGATAATTATGGTGATTGCATTAAATCTGGTTATTATGATTTGCTAGCAGCCATAACTCCGAGGGGATAAGACCGCCACGTGTCTCAACTGTTATGAGGACCGCCACGTGTCTCTCTGTCGTGAGTGGGACGTCTTGACAGAGCCGCATGAGTGCGGTCTCTAGGTGAACTGCATATGGGTGGCCCCTCACAATCCTAGCCGCGTGAAGGTAGCAGCCGCAGGAAGGAGGCAGCCGCATGAAGGAGGCAGCCGCATGAAGGAGGCGACCGCATGAAGGAGGCAGCCGTATGAAAGAGACGGCTGCATGAAGGAGGCAGCCGCATGAAGGAGGCTGTCGCATGAAGATGGCAGCCGCCTGAAGATGGCCGCCGCATAGGAGTGGCAGCCGCATAGGGAGCTTTGGAGTTGGTAGATCGTGCTGACTATAAAAGATTTTCTTCTTTTTCCTAGGAGCACGCCATCATCATTTCAGCTTTATGTCAGAGCTGTCATTCATTGTATCAGAGCTGTCATTCATTGTGTCAGAGCTGTCTTCAGAGCAATTAATTGGGCGGCTGCTTTATGGCCAGCTGTAGAAGCGGACAGCGTATGGCCACGTGTCTTTGCCTGAGCTGCAAGGAGGTATTAGGGAGGTCCGAGACGCATGAAGCTCTGAAGGACTTTGTGAGCCGCATGAGGCTCCTCCTGTTTTGTGCCGCATGGGCTTTTCTTGTCCGTTTCCATGCTTCTACAGGTTCTTAAGTAGGATACTTATAGGAGGGGGGTCTTGTATGGATGTTCATCGAAGGGAATTAGGGTTTGTTTAGGTACAGATGATTGGCTAAGATCATTCCACCCAATTCTGAGCCTTCCTATTGGTTCAAGGCTTTCTTTTTCACAAATATCCTAAGAAAATATCCTACCATAATAATATCTAGATATTACTAACCTTGGCACTTAGTAGGAATGTTCTAACCTTGATTCTAACCTTAAGACTAATCTAGGTTAGGTTAAACTTCTAGGTTAAGGTTTAACTAAAAGATTAGCACAATATTTAATTAATCAAAATTATAATTTCATAAAATTGTCAAAATGAACAAAATACCCCTAGGCTAAAAAGTAGTAAAATGACATTCTAATCACATGACTAGACTCCCTTGGTCATGGTTAGTCTCTAGGCTTAGCAAAACTTGGGTTTAACTAGTTAATCATCAAAATCGCAATACAATATTTTAAATAGTTTTAAATTGATTAAAAATGACCAAAAATCACAATATAATTTAAATATCATTATTAAATGATGGTAATCACAAAATTTTAAAATTACTCTCATTTGGAAAATTGTGTGTTACAAGTCTACCCCCTTAGAAGAATTTTGTCCTCGAAATTAAGATGATCATACTCCCTTCTAGGTCAAACCCCCAATCAAACAAGGTCAATATAATATGTAATCACAGTCCTACTGGTCATGATTCCACAATCTCGATCAGGGTAACTACGCTATCTAACATATCACAAGCATATCCTGGCAGGTACTAATGGAATCACACATGAAGGTAAAAAGAAGGACAGGAAAGATAGACCTGCTAACCCGTCATCCATGGTCTCGGTCTACTCAACTGTCAGCATAAAAGCCCTGCCCCTCTGGGATATATCCCTCTGATGGTGCGGGGCACGGTGCTGCGCTATAGGTGGCCTAGCTCCCTCCATCTAATCCATGATACTCAAGTAACATCCACACTGATATTCCATTCCATCATACTAGGGCACCATCTATATGATATCTATTCTAAAATTTGATAATCATGCCCGTCTATCCAGAATCAGGATACCAGAATCCTCGTTACGCCAGTAAGTACTACAGCAATAATCCATAGAGTCCGCGGCTAAGGTACATACCTCTAGAATCATGGTATTTAAAATTTTTGCATTGTCGCTAGCTTGGCTGCGAAAACCTTAAATTACCACAGCCGAGAAATACATTCAAAATTAGACACTATCTCATCGCCAAACCAGCTAATATGGCTGTAGAAGACTCTAAATTCTATGACTGTGGCAACCTAGCCCATAATATTATCTTGGTAGAAAATCAAGTCAAAAATGAATACCAAGAATCAAATTCAATGATGAACCAGGAAGTAGACAGAAACTGTCGGAATCAAATTTCGAGATAGTTTATAATGAGATTCTCAAGGGTCATCCCAGAAATCTTCTCAAGTAGTCCTAACTATGATTGAGTACTCTCTCAACTAAAACCTATTCCTTAGTTCCTATCGCAGGCTGTAGTGATACTCTAGTTCGTATACCATTACATAAACTCGACCTCCATGGGCCACCACTAAAAACGTGTCACGACCCGTACCCAGTATAGGGGCACGAGAAGTGGGTACGTCTAGCCTACGCCACAGTATCGGTGGTAGAACGCTGTCCTAGGTTACTATCTAATCAACAACTCACACAATTATGTAATGTACTTTAAAAATCTCAACTCCGAACGGAGGATAAGTATAAATATAATAAAATCTCAATCACAGTCTAAGCACGACATGATAACACAGAAGTTTATAACTAAGACTAAAACAACAAAAAATATAAACTGCTAAATAATAATATCTCAAACAAACTCAAATACAAACTCATATCTCAAGTTATTACAATTTAAGTTCTAAAACATAAAAACTAAACCAGTCTACTAGCTAGTCTCCCGATCACTCCTGAGTGTCGGGGCCAAAGGTAGCTAAGCCATCTCCTGCTCCAAGGCAAGTAGGGCAAATGTCCTCAGGACAATCATCTGTAATATTTTCAACAGGTCCAGTCAGGACAGGAACGAGTACAACTCATCAAGAAATCCCAAGTAAATGACAGAACCATAAAGCAGTTATAGACAGTTGTATTGATGAACATGGCAGTTTGTACGAGTAATAATGTAGAGAAATAGTTAAGGTACAAGGAAAGTAAGATAACTAAACAAGAGGAGAAGCATGACAAGAAAGACTGTAAAATATAATCTAGCTGAACTAGAGTAACATGATATAAGTCAAGACAGTATAATATGAGTCGAGTGTAATCCCAGTGTGAGTCCAGATAAGGTAAATCTAATACCAGATGATTCCAGTACAAGATGAGTCCAGACAGTGATCAATGATTCCAGGGTGAGTCCAGACAATACTCTAACAGTGTATTTTAAAATATCGAGATCGACATGTAAACGGCTGTAGGTAATACGGCACACCGTACACTCGGCCAAGTGTAGGATGGCTATCATTCCAGTATAATTCCAAGGGAGTGGTTACAGTATTTGGCAATGTTCACATGTCTACTCCAATATTTCCCTGCCCGATAAGTACAAATGAATCCAGAATACGATACGAGAATCGAGATACGTCCAGGTAAACGTGATGATACTAGCAAGTGATTCCAGTGTAATTCCATTAGGTGATTCCGGTAGGTAATTCCAGTAGGTGATGCCAGTATTGATTCCAGAAATAGAGGCCATACATGAATAATGAATGTCGCATAAAATGGATCCAGTAATATCAATCGTGTTTGTAACAGGGAATCAAATAGAACTAACTAGAACGGAAGTACAGTAATCGACAAGTAAATGAAAGAACTTTCAAAGAATGTACTCGTCTGATACTCTGAAAAGAGTAGTATAATATCAGATGTCTGCAACAGAGTCACAATGTCCTAAACAAAGGAATATAGGTTATGACATGTCCAGAATGGTAAATAAAAACATACAATGCAATCTACATGATTTCTAGGCTAATCTAGGTCAACTCTAAGTCAGACCTGGTCAACTGTCTAGGTCAAACTAGGTCTATTTCAACTTGGGTCAACCATGGTCAATACTTTAGTTAACTTGGTCAATCTTAGTCAAGTCAAGTCTCACTAGGCCTAACCAAGCCTAGACTAGCATCCCACACAATCACAAGTCATAGAGAACACACATTATAGATATGTATACATGCTTACATTTATATTGCATTCACATATATATATATATATATATATATATATATATATATATATATATATATATATACATTGTATTACCTAATGGCATACCTACATTATATATATCATATATATATAAATACACATGGCTATACTACAATATGAATACATTATATACATATCTATTCATAGAGAGAGAGAGCAATTGTGAGTGCCAAAGTGCAAGGTGAAAGTGTGAGCGTTGAGACATAAGGCAATGCAATACAAGATCACCTACATACATTACTTGGATATGCATTTCATTTTGCATTTACACTATGTATACAATACTAGCATTCACTAGATGCATATTGCATATATTATCCACACATTGCATAATTACACTAAAATCCTATGGACATTATACATATATTACATATCACATGCTCATACATATATTAGAAGAGAAGGGAAGGAAATTGGTTAAATGTGTGATGTGGTGTGTTTAGGTTAACATAGTCCAGATTTGTGTCTCAGGTATTCAGGGCAATGTGGGTTCAAAACAGTAGGGTGTCTAAGTGTTGCAGGAATCCTTGGTAGGGAGTATGTGTATGGGATAGGTTTTTGGCAGTTTTCAGGTTTGTGGTTTGTGTGTGTGTGTAATCTGGAAGCAGGGGAGCAGTGATGAATGGGACAGTTTAGTGTGTGTGTTCACAATGGTATAGAAATGTGTGTAAATCTGAAAACAGTGAGGGTATTGGGAAATCAGTGTAATGTAGATTATGGTGTGTGTGATACATGACCAAGTGTGGGTGAATATATGGTACATGACAGTAGCTTGTAGGTTCTCAGCCTAGATCCCAAATCAGTCCACGTATGTGTGAGCATATGTGACTGAGTGTGTGAGCCAATCTCAGGAAAATGATTCTCAGGTTAATGACAGTTTCATTGACCCAACCAATCCAATTCGAAATTTGAAATCCCCATTCCCATTTTGAAACCCAAACTCAATAAAATCCTAAGCTAACATTCAAGCAATGCAACTACACATGTATGTGAACCTAACATGATAATTAATCATCAAAGAAATCAGTTTAAAATGGAATTAAGGTTCAAAAATTCAAAATAGTGCATAGAGTGTCATATGACAGTTGCGTATCAGTTAATCATCCAAAAACCTATCCGAAAACCCAAGACCCTACACTAGCCAACAATCAACATCATAGTAGTCTAATACACATGTGTAGTGATTCTAGCATGGCATTTAATCATTAAAAATTAATTTAGAAAAAGAGATGAAAAGTTCAGGAATTTAATTCCAGGACTGTGTATCAGTCAACTCATATTCGAAAATCCTAAATAATAACCAATCCAAACCCAATCTCACATATAACCACCCTAGTAGCAACTAACACATGTGTATGAATCAAAATATGGAAAATTAAACATCAAATAAAATCAGTTTTTAAACAGGGAATGAATTTTCAGAACTCACACTGAAATCGATATCAGTCGAAGTGGGAAATTGACATTCGGACAATAAAAATTCATTAATATCATAAATTAAAGGTTGGTAAACCAACCCACACTCATGCATGTATCCCATGAGTCATCTCGTGTCATGGGGAAACAGGACACGATGTGTCTTGTCTCACGAACGCCACAGACACGCGCACAGGCTCACAGCGTCGTGCACGCGTGTGTGTCACTCTAGGATACGACACGTTGCATGACACGTCGTGGTCATGTCCATGTGTTCGCCCCATGTAGGGCTACGTGTCTATGGCCCTGTACCGTGTCCTAGACACGTGTCGTGTCAGTTCTTGTTGCGTATCAGTGGTAATTCTTGCGCGCGCTCGTATCAGGCTACGACCAGTGAGAGAGTGAAAACTCCCAAACCACTAAACCAAATCATGTGAGACTTTAGGGGCATGTAGTTAGACATTGCCCCTAGGTGTCCACCAATTTTGGTGTCCAACCCAGTCGTGTCGTGTCGGATATGGACGTGTGGCAGCAGGACACTGCACGGGGGGCCTCATACTGTAGATCGTGTCCAAATTTGGACACAAAATCCAACCCAAATCATGCTCCGTCACATACATACATAATCTACATATGATTAGCTACCCAAATATATAATTTGTTTTGAAAACCAAGAACAAAAAGTTCTAAGAGGCATTTCGTCGAACACCCAATTAAATACACCGATACGTGTCCGATACGGACACGAAATGGACACGATTTCCTACCAAACTTGGGCTACACCCAGGGGAACCCTAAATGAATGCATCTACGGGAATAAATCAAAATTTTATTAGGGTTTGTAGGGTTTTACCTTTTGAGTGTTCAAACTCAATGTAAAGAGCCTCGACTTGACATCTTCCTCGATTTGCTACGGTTAAAATATTCTCCAACCTTGCTAGCAAGCACCCACAAGTCTCCTCTAATATTGGGGATGATGCAATTGATTTGACTCAATTTGGGCTCAATTTGGATTAATTGGGAGAGGTTTAGGGAAGAACAAGGTAGGGCTCTTTTTAGGTATTAAAAAGTTCTTAAGTAGGTTACTTATATGAGGGGGGTCTTGTATGGTTGTTCATCTAAGGGAATTAGGGTTTGTATACGTATAGATGAGTGACTAAGATCATTCCACCCAATTCTGAGCCTTCCTATTGGTTCATGGCTTTCTTTTTCACAAATATCCTAAGGAAATATCCTACCATAATAATATCTAGATATTACTAACCTTGGCACTTAGTAGGAATGTTCTAACCTTGATTATAACCTCAAGACTAATCTAGGTTAGGTTAAACTTCTAGGTTAAGGCTTAACTAAAAGATTAGCACAATATTTAATTAATCAAAATTATAATTTTACAAAATTATCAAAATGCCCAAAATACCCCTAGGCTAAAAAGTAGTAATATGACATTCTAATCATATGACTAGGCTCCCTTGGTCATGGTTAGTCTCTAGGCTTAGCAAAACTAGGATTTAACTAGTTGACCATCAAAATTGCAATTCAATGTTTCAAATAGTTTTAAAAATCACAATATGATTTAAATATCATTATTAAATGATTGTAATCACAAAATTTCAAAATTACCCTCATTTGAAAAACTGGGTGTTACACCAATTCCTCCTCAACAACAGAAGGTACCACTTCCTGTTCATCAGCCATATGTGCCTCTCTCAAGCGACGTGCTCGGGTCATAGGTGTCATCTGGTAAGATTGATGAAAACGTAGAGATTAATTAGTAGTTAAACAAAATAATAGTACATTTCACAAGTCTAAATAGATGTGACATGACATATTTTATATTTTTTATATCAGTCATCTTCAAAAAAAATTTCTTCATTTTTCTCGTCAACATCTTCCTCTTTCTCCTCATTTTTGCTTTCTTCTACTTCATTTTCCTCTTCGGATACTTCTACATCTTCTTTACGATTAGACGTGTAATGAGGAACTTATGTTGTGTCCATATCAATTATATTTGTTACGAGAGGTAGATCATCCTCCTAATAAGCTATTTCATCAACGTTGTAGGTATTTTTAGCTTTAGTCTTGCATACTGTCTACTAGTCCAACCTTGTTGTTTCCCGTCTAGGATAAGTAGTAAATTATTCGAGCTAAGTCTTACTTGCTAAAATAAATGGTTCGTATCCTTGATATCGACGCTGATATTTTATATCCATAAAACCATGCTTGGCAATTTTTCAATCTTAATCTTGGATCAGATCGAACCAATCACACTTGAATAAAATGATCTTAGCCGGCTCTATGCCATAGTTATATGTCAACTCTATAATCTCCCGTAAGACACCATAGAAATCATTATCTGGATCGACATCTTTATGTTTGTAGATTTGATACACAAACAAGTATTTTTTGTCGAATCAAGATCCGGAAAGCTCTTTCTGATCGGAGTATTTGTTGACTTGAACCGAAACCCATTCATACAATAGCTTGGCCTAATTTTGATGACATAAATTGACCCTTTGGATTGAGTTCTAATAGATTCATTCCCTAGTGTTGCGTCTGGACGATCGACCAAAAACCCACAAGATAAAAAATTAAATTCAATGTTCCGTTAATTACTGTGCAAAGTACATATACAAAAAGTAATTATCGAGCTCCTTACATATGCACTCAACCCTGAAGGGAAGTGACATCTTATTTCATGTTCTAGTTCTTCATCTGTTATGTATTGTCTATCCGACCTCACCTCATCATTAAATGTGCTGAAAACAATAATACATAGGACAATTAGTGTAATAATAATATTAGATACTATTACATAGATGTAAACGTTGATGTATTAGTTACTTACCCTTCGAGCTTCTCGACTTCATCCTCCTCACAGTTGAGTAATATATACAATTGAGCAGCCCTTAGTTTCTCGTCATTCAAATATCTCTTCTATAATTTTCCTGAAAGTATTGAAGACTTTCAGTATATCCATTGTCATTTCTCGTAGCTCTTATTCTAATAGTAGCAACATGTGGCTTAAAATACATCGAGCAAAAGTTTGTAATCTTCTCGAGAACATAGGCTTCACAAATAGACTCCTCGACCCAAGCCTTGTTTTTTAACCTTTCTCTTTAGGTGTGTTTGCAAAAACAAAAGTATTTATTTACAAACTAGAAAAAAGAAAGTACAAGAGTACAATTAATTTCTGGGGAAGTACAACTATAGGAATCTGATCAGAAGACGATCACTTTATTCCTTGGACGATGCTGTCACTACCACATTATATCTTAAGGGTATTTTGGTCATTTTATAAATTTTGGATTTATTTTAAATTATTGGAGTGATAGTTGTTATTTTTGACCTTTGCTAGTTGAGACTACGGAGACTAACCTAGATATTGACTTTAGCTATGGTGACTTGATTAGCATGGTGGGAACCTTGTCTAACTTAAGTCGACCCAAGTTGAGTTATTTTGAATCAAGTTTCACATAGAGATTAAGTAATTTAGTGCATAGATTTTTGACTTATAGATTGATTCATTTAGCCTTAAAAATTGGCCCAAGCCCAGTAGTCATCAACCCTAACCCTAATTCTTTCCATACAAAGCCGCCCCTAGGGAATCCCCCTATTTAATGTCTCTTCCTAGTTCTTGCCACTTTTTACATCACATCAATTTTTGGCAAGAAAGAGATATTGGTCTTTCTTCTTCAAACCATAACTTCTTTATTTTAATTCATTTTTGACTCTAGTCCCTTGTAATCGAACCTAATCATACTCTATTTACTGTTCATGGAGAGAAATATCAGATTTTGTGCAATTTTGAGCTTTTGACTTGCAAGAGAGATCTTTCTATTTGGGGCTTTTTCTTTGAGTTTGATACTCAATAGGTAAACACATCAAACTATCATTAAATCTTGATTTCTTTGCATGGTGGACTAGATCTAGGTGTCCCCTAGCTGTGGTGTGTGTTTGGTGAAGTATTCATTTGTTTCGTGTCCGTATCGAACACGTATCCGTCTTCATTTGCAAGTGTTTGTGGAAATGGCTCTGAGAACTTTTTTACCTGATTTTCGAAATATTTTTGATTGGAAATATTGATTTTGATGTGCTCTTTGTTTTCTCTAAACTCTAAGTTGACTTTTGAGTCGTGTCGTGTCCACACGAAGACACGAACACGCTCACGCGCAGAGCTAGGGTTTCCCCTTCTATTCGATTGGGCTGTGGGACACGATACAGTTTTGTTCGACCCAATACTGCGAGGACACGTGGGGGCAGTATCTGCGAACCAGACCCCCAAGTGGCTTGAAGTATCGTATCATATCGGACATGTTCTCATTCGTGTACTGGAATTACACGTACGCGTACAGGTGTGCAGATATGTACTGATCCGCATCTCATACACTGACACAGGGACACGTGGACACCTCGTGTTGTACCCAGTATGTAGACCTAGTTCTAGGCTACATGTGGATGTGACCACATGGACACACATGTCGTGTGTCATGTCTACGAGCGTGTTAAACTTATGCACGAGGAAGTGCACTGTGTTCTGTCACTCGTGTGTTAGTTTTCATATTGGACACATTTGTGTCCACTTGGTTATATACAGACACCCTACATGAAACATATATATACGTCACAACAGTTACCAACCAATTAATTGGAATATTAACTGTGAATTAAATTTGAATTTCATGTTTTCCTCCAATTATCTGATACATGTTCTATTGAATAAATTCCTGAGATTCAAATTATGTTTAAAAATGATTTATTAGATGTTTTTCATAGGTACACATGTCTGTGTGTATGTGTACTACCTGAGAATTAGGTAGGCTACCTGGAAATTATTGGGATTCAAGTTAGCTTGGTAATTGGGGTTTTCGAAATGCAAATGAATGTGAAATCTGGAAACACCGCACACACACACACACACACACACACACACACACACACATGTTCACAAACCAGTGATGTTAAATCTGAAATCTGAACACACCTATAAGTACTGCTACCACATACATTCGATACACACTCTAATCTGTGATGTAACTTGTATACACACACACACATGTTCACAAGAATCTGGAAAACTGAAACTCAGACACATTCTAAAACCTGAGAACACTACTACTACTACATACACACACACACTCCCTACTGCTACACACACACACGCACCCTACTGCTATACACATACACACACATACACACACTACTGTTATACACACACACACACATACACACACACACACACACACACACACACTACTGCTACACAGAAAACTGAGAACACATATTGCACACACACACATATACACCATTGTCACTATATCCCTCTCTCTTTATATGTGTATATATATTCATGCATGATAATATGTAAATATACATGTATGATTGCCTATATATATTTGTATATGTAAAATGTGGTGAATATATATATATATATATATATATATATATATATATATATATATATATATATGTGTGTGTGTGTATGCCAATATAGACATGTGTATAGGCATATAGCCCTATATGATTTTCATATATGTGTACCTTATATACATTATGTGTATATGGGTATATACATGAAATTGTGTATTTGATAGCTTGTGCATCCTTGTGACTTGTGTGAATGCTATGATAGACATGGTTAGGCTTAGTGAGACTTGTATGGGTTAGGACTTGACCTAGTTGACGTAATTTGACTATTGTAGTTGACTAGAGTTGACCCATGGTTGACTTTAGCCTAGATTGACCCAAACATCATGTAGAATGCATTATAATGTTCTATTTTACCATTATGGACATGTGGGGACTTGTGATGTTCTAAATAGGAGTCAGACACCTCTTCTCAGACAGTATATTCACTTTGAATACTCAGGATATCAGGCGAGTACATTCTCTGACCGTTTCATACTTTCTAGGACTATATTCTTGCTATAGATTACTTTATTTGATGTTGTCACGATGGTAACACAGATTAGTACTATATGGATATTTTTATACGATGTTATCTCCCTCGGGAGCATTGGATATATTATGTCTTGTGCGTTTCACTTTCATCATGTATTCATGTGCTTTCACCATTCATATCCTCTCTCATGATTCTTGTACTCTCATGTTCACAAGGCCTCCATATTTATATTCATGTGCACCCATTTATGGGCCCCCATGTGAAATCATATATAATAACATAACTTGAACGGATCCTTGTGTATTGATTGGGGATGAAGGAGTAGAAATAGTCATATGAATATTTCTGAAGTAGTGTTGCTATGTACAAACTCTCATATTTATTATCATGTCGTTCACATGTCTATCTTGTACTCTTAATCATTAGTTCACTGTTAGTTTTTTACTTATAGTAAATATTTTAATTACAGTCTTCTCTTTATTTCATGTCTTTTCTTTCAGCGATTCATGTATCTTACTCTATTGTATGCTTTATATTCCAGTCATGATATGAACTGTGTGAGATGTACTGTACTCGCTCCTGTCATGACTGGACCTGTTGAAAATATTATAGAGGACGAGGATGAGGCGTGTTGCACCACTTACTATGGGACAACATTAGAGGACACCTGTGACTTGGACTTCCAGCAGGATCCATTACCTGCTGCCAACACTCCCATAGTTTATTTATCTTATTTCAGTTGTATCTCATCTGGATATTATATTAGAGATTGTGATGATGTGGATTGTGGAATTGTTAGATGTTTATCTTAGACACTTGGGATTTTCTCTTTTATCGTATTTCATCAGTGGATTCTGTTGATATTCTTATCTATCTTATCGTACATCTTCCTTAGTTGTAATTAAGATTTGTACTTTATATTATTCCTCCATTCAGAGAGTATAACTGTGTAAAGTACCTTAAATTGTTAGATGTATGTGACCTAGGACAGCGTTCTACCGCCGACACTGCGGTGTAGGCTGGACGTACCCACTTATCGTGCCTTTACACTGGATGGGGGTCGTGACACATTTTTAGTGTTGGCCCATGCAGGTCGAGATTTGCAGTGGTATTCGAACTAAAGTATCACTGCAGCCTGCATTAGGATTTTTTTGAAGGTACTCAATCACATTAGGAAAAACTCTTAATCAGATTCATTTTATCTAAATTTGCTGCTTATTATTTTCCCTTGAATGTAAATTATCCTCCTTTGCTATTTTGACTCATTCTCGGAAATTGTTCTTATTTGATCTCTCTCCAGGATGGTCATCGAGACAAAATCTCATCACCCCGGACAGGAGGAAACTACTGAGAGGTCTGCCACCTCTCATCCTGTGCAGCCAGCAGCCGATACCGCAGCACCAGTTATGCCAACTGGGTTGGGTGCTTCAGCTACCTTCAGAAGAGCCCCTCCACCAGTATATAGGCAGAGCCCAGTTATTCTGGAGATCTTTAGCAGCAGTAGCCGCCTTTAGGATCCGTCGACGTAGTATAGCTATTTACATTCTTTCTGTAGTTTATGGAGGCCCAGCAGGCTCAGCAGCAGCGTCATACGACAGAGTTCAGTCGGTGCATCGATCTGGCCCTGACAATAATTGAGAGGCTACAGCTCAGCCTCCGGCAGGTCAGTAGCAGCATCAGCCGAAAGAAAAAGGCATACAGGATTTCCAGAAGATGTACCCGCGAGACTTCAGGTGTACAGAGGGCATCCTGTACGCCGACGAGTGGATCGAGCACATGGAGGAGATCTTTAGGCTAGCAGAGATTCCAACAAGACTACAGATTGAGGCGACAGCTAGTATGATGCAGGACTTGGCCCACACGTGGTTCCAAACAGATCCGAGGGTTGGTACAGTTGGGCAAACTTGGGCAGCTTTCAAGAAGCTATTCAAGAAGAAGTTTCCCCCAACGCAACGCTTGTTGCCTTTGAGACGCAGATCAAGGCTTTGGTGCAGGGCAGTCAGACTGTCGAAGAGTATACCGGGGAGTTCTGCCATCTGGACAGATTTGTTGAGGGGCTTTCTGAGGCGACGATGGCCCAGAGGTTCAGGAAGGGGCTAGTCAGGGAGGTGAAGGCCTACACCAAGAGTGCCTGCAGTACTACTTTTGAGGAGATCCTGGTGGGCGCCCTAGCAGCGGAGGATGACCTTGAGCTGAGGCTCAAGAGTGGACGAGACACACTCGGTGCCGGCAGCAGTGGAGGCCAGGCCGAGAGGCCTCACTTTCAGCAGCAGCATCAGCAGAGACAGTTTCAGCCACAGGAGTTCCAGCAGCCAAGACTTCAGCCAGCTCAGCATCAGCAGCCAAGGCAGCAGCAGCAGGCTCCGAGGCAGCAGTCTACTAGTTGTACCTTCTGCAAGAAATTGGGGCATGGGTAGATCGAGTGCAGGAAGAGGCTGGTGAAGTACCTTCTCTGCGGTTCATTGGAGCATCAGCTGAGGGACTGTTCCTTCTTCGCAGGCAAAGCATCACAGGGAGCAGGAGCCAAGGTTCCAGTGGGACAGCAGAAGGGACCGCTGTCGACTCAGCAGCAGCGGTTCATGCAACATCAGCAGTAGGCCAGGGGAGGCCAGCAGGGGCGAGCTTTCGCCATGGCGATCGAGGATACTAAGGCTATTGGGGAGCTAATCGCAGGTTCGGTTCTTCTCGACTCCGTTCCAGCTTTTGCCTTATTTGATTTTGGGGCTTTCCACAGTTTTGTGTCTGTATTGAATCATTGCCTAGGACTTGTAAGATCACGACCGGGGGGGTATTATCCTCGTAAGTGATGTTTACAGAGGGCGAAGTATTATTTTGGGTGGCCAGGAGTTGGAGGTGAGTCTGCTCGTAATGCCACTACCGAACTACGACATTGTATTAGGTATGAATTGGTTGAGCAGACATCACGCCAGCATAGAATCTCATGGGGGTAGAGTTTTGTTCGATGCACCAGGAGAGCCAGAGTTCGAGTTCATCCAACGGCAGGCGGAGCAGAGCATCGAACTTTTCTGCGGAGTTTCAGTCGAGGAGTAGGCGGTTCTACATCCTTTGATTACGGTTCATGGGCATCTTTTCAGAGGATTTGCCAGGACTTTCACCAGATAGAGACGTTAAGTTCTCGATAGACTTGGTTTCCGACACGTAACCGATTTCCCAGCATGTATATCGAGTGAACAACATCAATTTAGAGGAATTAAATAAGCAGGTGGATGAGATGATGGACAAGGGCTTCATCCGATCGAGGTCTTCACCTTGGGTTGCACCGGTACTCTTTGTACCCAAGAAGAATGGGTCGGTATAGATGTGTATCGACTATTGGGCACTCAACAACCTCACAATCAAGAACAGATACCCACTGCCGCAGATTGATGATCTATTTGATCAGTTGAGCGGAGCTCGAGTTTTTTTTGAAGATTGATCTGAGGTCAGGTTATCATCAGGTAATGGTGAATAATGAGGATATCCCGACCATATTCAGGACGTGGTATAGTCGGTTTGAGTTCTTGGTTATGCCGTTTGGGCTGACCAACGCCCCGTCGGTATTCATGAACATGATGAACAAGGTGTTCCACCAGTACTTGGACAAGTTCGTGGTGGTGTTCATCAATAATATCCTTAGTGTACTCGAAGACTGAGGAGGAGCATGAGAAGCACTTAAGCGTGGTTCTGGAGACTCTCAGAAGGGAGGAGCTTTAAGGCAAGCTCTCGAAGTGTGTGTTCTTTTTGGACAGAGTTGACTTCTTGGGTCATGTGATGACTGAAGATGGGATCTCAGTTGACCCGAAGAAGATCATGGCAGTTGAGGCTTGGTCAGCACCGAGTTTAGTACGTAGCAGAGATCAGGAGCTTCTTGGGATTGGCAGGCTATTATAGGAGGTTCGTACATGATTTCTTCCGGATTGCAGAGCCATTGACTAGGCTGACCCGGAAGGATGCAAAGTGTGTCTGGTCAGATGAGTATCAGGTCGCTTTTGATGAGTTGAAGAAGCGGCTGACGACAGCTCTGATTCTGACATTGCCATCAGGATCAGGGGGTTCACTATCTACAGTAACACCTCAGGAAAAGGTTTGGGTTGTGTCTTGCAGCAGCATGGGAAGGTGATTGCCTATGCTTCCAGGCAGTTATGTCTCCACGAGAAGAACTACCCTACCCATGACTTGGAGTTGGCAGCAGTTATATTTTCTTTGAAGTTGTGGAAACATTACTTATACGGAGAGCGGATGGAGATCTTTACAGATCATGAGAGCTTGAAGTATGTGTTTACACAGAAGGAGTTCAAAATACGGCAGCGCAGGCGGTTGGAGTTGATGAAGGACTTCAACATTTTACTACAGTATCACCCAGGGAAGGCCAACTTGGTATTGGCCCATTGGTCATGGTCAAACCTGATTTTAATAATTGATCAAACTCTGTCTCGATATATGAATCAATTCAGATGTTTACTAAAGACGTTTTGGACACTAATCAAGATTAGATATCTACTCAGTTCAAGACCGAAGCTCTGTTTGCCACTCAAGACTGTATTTCCTTATGCGATATAATTTTTATTTTTTATTGAGTCTAGGAATACATTGTACACCAAGTCGTACTGGCAAATAGGCTATCCGAAATCATTTTTCAAAATTGATCTATTGTTTTTAAAATGACCTATGTTTTTGAAAAATATATACTTTAACAAAAACCTTCTGAAGGATTTTCAAAAAGCCAAAAACAATTTTCACAAAATAACCCTGACCAAATCCTTACTGAACTCGGCCAGAGTTCGACTAGAGTTCGGCCAAGGTAAACGTTATGTGAACGTTGGATTTTGAACTTGGTCTCCCTTCAGTTGCGGTTTGTTACCAAGAGTTCTCTCTGAATTCTGTCCGAATTCTGTTAGAGTTCTGTCTTTAAAAAAACTATAAATAGAGAAGAATTCTGATCATTTTAATACACTCATTCACTTTCATCTACTCTATTCTAAAGCTTACGTTTCTTCCAAAGAGTTTTCAAAAAGCTTCCATTTTCAAATTCCAAGCCAGTTACAATTCTCTAGTCAATTTGCCGGTACGGTACGATCTATAAGATTTCAGAGAAATTGTAATCAAAGACTTGATTGAAGAAAGACTCTTCAAAACTGAAGTTGGTCGAGTTCTTCGTTTCAAAGCTCGCGTCTGTAGAAGTTGTAAGGACTTCATATGAGAACTTGCGAGATTTTTCAATAATGGATTCAACTGGAAGCTAGTGTTCTTCCGACTGGACTAGTCCTCACAAGAGGAAAACCAGTATAAATTTTTGTGTTTGCGTTTGCCTTCTTATCACTCTTTTCTTTTCAGTTATTACTTTGCAATTATTATTCTTTTTGTGACCTAACTGCTAACAAATTTTAATTAGCAATATTCCGCTGCCTACTCTATTCACCCATCATCTAGAGTATTCTGCTTTATGATTTCATTCCTACACGTGGTTGCCGATGCCTTGAGTAGGTATCCGACAGCCATGCATTTGACTATGGATCATCACTTGCTAGCAGATTTGGAGGTCTTGGAGATTGAGGTGATTGTGCCAAGAGTTCAGATACAGATATGGGGCCTTCAGATTTAGTCAGACTTGATGGAGAGGATCAAGTCGATGCAGTTCGAGGATATTGCTTTGCGGTGTGTCCGAGAGCTGGTTCGAGCAGGGCTGGTGGATGATGAGTTTATTCTTATAGATGATGGCGCTTTGAGGTACTGTTCCAGGCTGTGTGTGTCCAGTGGAGAGCTCAGGGAGCAGGTCATGCAGGAGCCTACCGATCTCATTACTCTATACATCCAGGTGCCATCAAGATGTATAGGGATCTGAGGGAGCACATTTGGTGGTATAGGATGAAGTAGGAGGTAGCTCGCTTCGTAGCCAGATGTTTGGTCTACCTGCAGGTCAAGGCAGAGAGGCAGAAGCCAGGAGGTTTGTTGCAGCCATTGCCCATTCCAGAATGGAAGTGGGAGTACATCATGATGGATTTTGTTTCTGGATTACTGCGTACACCAGGAGAGAAAGATGCAATTTGGGTCATCATAGACATGTTGACCAAATCAGTCCACTTTTTGCTATTTAAAGTGGGTACGTCTACTGAGAGGCTAGCAGAGATGTATACGCAGCAGATTGTCAGGATTCATGGAGTTCCGATCAGTATTGTCTCGGATCAGAATAGTTGCTTTACTTCATATTTCTAGCGGAGTCTGCAGACTAGTTTGGGCACTCAGCTCAAGTTTAGTACTGTATACCACCCTCAGACGGACGGACAGTCAGAGAGGACTATTCTGACGCTCGAGGACATGCTGCGGACGTACGTCTTGGATTTCGTAGGATCTTGGAAGGATCACCTGCACTTGGTGGAGTTTACTTACAACAATAGTTTTTAGGCCAGCATTGAGATGTCACCCTTCGAGGCACTATACGGGCGTAGATGTCGTACACCCTTGTCTTAGGATGATGTTGGAGAGCGAGCTTTATTGGGACCTGAGATGGTTGTTGACGCAGCCGAGAGGGTGAAGCTCATCAGAGATAGACTTCGCGTGGCACAGGACAGACATCGACATTGGGCCGATAGCCACCGGAGGCCTTTGGAGTTTGAGGTACAACTTAGAGATAGGATTAGAAGTAGGTTGTTTGTGTTATTTGATCATGTTTGATTATTTTATAACTTGAGACCTTGTTTGTGTTTAGGTCGGAGACCTAGTTTTTTTGAGGATATCTTCGACTCGTGGTGCCATACGTTTTCATGGAGATGGAAAGCTTAGCCCGTGCTTCACCGGACCTTTCATGATCAACAAGAGAGTCGATGATGTGGCATACATGCTAGACTTGCGACCTGCACTAGTGGGTGTCCACAACGTATTCTACGTATCACAGTTGAGACGGTTTGTGGCTGATCCTAGCCATGTACTCGACCATTCGGAGATTGAGGTGGGGCCTACTCTCAGTTATCCAGAGCAGCCAGTAGAGATTCTGGATCGTCGAGAGAAGATACTGAGAAACCAGGTGATACGCATGGTTCACATCGCATGGAGGCATCATTCTCCAGGAGAGTCTAACTAGAAGCGGGAGGATGAGATACGCGAGCGATACCAATATCTTTTTGGACCTTGAGGTATGATTGTCTATCCTTCTCATCAGTTTAGTTTCGCCTTTTAATTTCAAGGATGAAATTCTTTTAAGGAGGGTAGATTTGTCACTACCACATTTTAGCTTGAGGGTATTTTGGTTATTTTGTAAATTTTGGATTTATTTTGAATTATTGGAGTTATGGTTGTTATTTTTGACCTTTGCTAGTTAAGACTATGGAGACTAACCTAGATGTTGACTTTAGCTATGGTAACTTGATTAGCATGGTGAAACCCTAGTCTAACTTAAGTCGACCCAATTTGAGTTATTTTGAATCAAGTTTCATATAGAGATTAAGTGATTTAGTGCATGGATTTTTGACTTATAGATTGATTCATTTCGCCTTGAAACTTGGCCCAAGCCCATTAGTCATCAACCCTAACCCTAATTATTTCCATACATGGCCGGCCCCTAGGGAATCCCCCTATTTAATGTCTCTTTCTAGTTCTTGCCTCTTTTTACATCACATCAACTTTTGGCAAGAAAGAGGTATTGGTCTTTCTTCTTCAATCCATAACTTCTTCATTTTAATTCATTTTTGACTCTAGTCTCTTGCAATAGAAGCTAATCATACTCTATTTACTGTTCATGGAGAGAAATGTCAGATTATGTACAATTTGGAGCTCTTGACTTGCAAGAGGAATCTTCATATTTGGGAGTTTTTCCTTGAGTTTGATACTCAATAGGTAAACACCTCAAACTATCATTAAATCTTGATTTCATTGCATGGTTGCCTAGATCTATGTGTCCCCTAGCTGTGGTGTGTGTTTGGTGAGGTTTTGATGTGCACTTTATTTTCCTTAAACTCTAAGTTGATTTTCGAGTCGTATCGTGTCCACACGAAGACATGAACACGCTCGTGCGCAGAGCTAGGATTTTCCCTGCTATTCGATTGGGATGTGGGACACGACACAATTTTGTTCGACCCAATACTACGAGGATAAGTGGGGGCAGTGTTTGCGAACCAGACCCCCAAGTGGCTCAAAGTATCGTGTCGTATCGGACACGTTCTCACTCGTTCACTAGATTTACATACACGTATACAGGCGTGCAGACACGCACTGATACGCATCTCGTACACCGACATGGGGACACTTGGACACCTCGTGTTGTGTCCAGTGTGTTGACCTAGTGCTAGGCTATACGTGGACGTGACCACGTGGACACATGTGTCGTGTGTCGTGTCTATGAGCGTGTTGAACTTGTGTAGGAGGCCGTACAATGTGTTCTGTTGCTCTTATGTTAGTTTTTATATTGGACCCGTTTGTGCCACTTGGTTGGACACAAACACCCTACATGACACATATATATACGTCACAACAATTACCAACCAATTTATTGGAATATTAACTGTGAATTAAATTCAAATTTTATGTTTTTCCCCCAATTGTCTGATACATGTTGTGTTAAATAAATTCCTGAGTTCAAATTATATTTAAAACTGATTTATTAGATGTTTTTGTATAGGAACACATGTCTGTGTGTATGTTTACTACCTGAGAATTAGGTAGGCTACCTGGAAATCATTGGGATTCATGTTAGCTTGGTAATTGGGGTTTTCGAAATGCAAATGAATGTGAAATCTGGAAACATACCACACACACACATGTTCACAAACCAGTTATGTTAAATCTGTAATCTGAAATCTGAACACACCTATATATATTGCTACCACATACATTCGACACACACTCTAATTTGTGATGTAACTTATATACACACACACACACATGTTCACAAGAATCTGGAAAACTGAAACTCACACACACTCTAAAACCTGAGAATAATACTACTACATACACACAAACACCCTACTGCTATATATATACACACATCCCCTACTGCAATACAAACACAGACACTACTGTTATACACACACACATACACACTACTGCTACACAGAAAACTGAAAAAACACACATTGTACACACACACATATACTCTATCCCTCTCTCTCTCTCTCTCTCTCTCTATATATATATATATATATATATATATATATATATATATATAATATATATATATATATTTGTGCATGATAATATGTAAATATATATGTATGATTGCCTATATATATTTGTATATGTAAAATGTCGTGAATATATATATGTGTGTGCCAATATAGACATGTGTATAGGCGTATAGCCCTATATGATTTTTATATATGTGTGCCTTATATACATTATGTGTATATGGGTATATATACATGAAATTGTGTGTTTGATAGCTTGTGTAGACTTGTGTGAATGCTAGGATAGACATGGTTAGGCTTAGTGAGACATGTCTAAGTTAGGACTTGACCTAGTTGACCTAGTTTGACTAGTGTAGTTGACTAGAGTTGAACAAAGGTTGACTTTAGCCTAGATTGACCCAAACATCATGTAGAATGCATTGTAATGTTCTATTTTGCCATTATGGACATGTGGTGACTTGTGCTATTCTAAATAGGAGTCAGACGCCTTTCCTCAGACAGTACTTTCACTTCGGATACTCAGGATATCAGGCGAGTACATTCTCTGATCGTTTCAAACTTGCTAGGACTATATTCTTCCTCTAGATTACTTTATTTGATGCTGTCACGATGGTAACACAGATTAGTACTATATGGATCTTTTTATACGATATTATCCCCCTCGGGAGCATCGGATACATCATGTCATGTGTGTTTCACTTTCATCATGTATTCTTGTGCTTTCACCATTCATGTGCACTCTCGTAATTCATGTACTCTCATGTTCAAATGAGCTATAAGCTCAGTTTTTTAATAATATGAGTATTGATACCTGAACAGGGGTCTAAATTGATTCTAGATCGATTTATGACCAACTAAGAAGGTTTTTATCATGGATCATAATCCATGTATACATCATGACATGCACATGCTCACGCATGTGTTCTATGCCACGGGCGGGCACACATACCCGTGTAGCGCGTTACGTGCACACGTTCTTAACCCGCCTGCATACGCGAGCTGGTTCTTAAACCGCGCGCACCCGCATACGCGGGCAAGCACGGTCCCGTGTTCTTAACTCGCATGCGTACGCACGCATGTACTTTAACCGCGCGCGAGCGCATATACACACGTGTGGGCACCCGCCCGCGACATATAACTAAGTAGTGTAGCCATGTATAAACTCCCATGTTTATTATCAAGTCGTTCATATGTCTATCTTGTACTCAATATCACTAGTTCCCTGTTAGTTCTTTACTTATAGTAGATATTTATATTACAGTCTTCTCTTTATTTCATGTCTTTTCTTTTAGCGATTCATGTATCTTACTATATTGCTTGCTTTATATTCCTGTCATGATATGAACCGCGTGAGATGTACCGTGCTCGCTCCTATCCTGACTGGACCTGTTGAAAATATTACATAGGACGAGGATGAGGCGTGTTGCACCACTTACTAGGGGACAGTATTAGAGGACACCTATGACTTAGACTTCTAACAGGATCTATTACCTGCTGACGACACTCCCATAGTTTAGTTATCTTATTTCAGTTGTATCTCATCTGGATATTGTATTAGAGATTGTGATGATGTAGATTGTGGAGTTGTTAGATGTTTATCTTAGACACTTGGTATTCTCTCTTTTATGGTATTTCATCTGTGGATTCTATTGATATTCTTATCTATCTTATCGTACATCTTCATTAGCTGTGATTGAGATTTATACTTTATATTAATCCTTCATTCAGAGAGTATAACTGTACAATGTACCTTAAATTGTTAGATATATGTAACCTAAGACAGCGTTCTACCGCTGACACTGCAGTGTAGGTTGGACGTACCCACTTCTCGTGCCCCTGCACTGGGTGCGGGTCGTGACAGATGCAATATCGAAGAATAAAGCCTTTGGAGAGTGCTGCAGCAAATGCTCAGGAGATTATGATCATTAGTGAAGCTTTGCAAGTTATTTGAAACACTATTTATTGAGTTATAGAGATAACAGTTAAGTAGTTATCCTGATTGGCGCATGCTGTAAGTGGTGCACCATTCATTCTTTGGCACAAATGGTTAGTTTTGCTTTGACGCGTGGCATGTTATGATTAATATGCACTTGGTCATGGTCAGTCACAGACACGCTCTTCGAGATTAGTGGCATATGTACAACGTAATCTAACTGCTTTAGGATGATTTGATCAAATGGCGCCCACTGCTGGTGGCACTAGGCTCTACTTGCTGAGTGGCGCCACTGACTGATATAATACTAACGGTCATCTTGCACCAATTGTAGATGGCACGAGATAGTTATTTGTCATTAATAGCAGATCTGACATGTCTAACCAAATCTTCTCGAGCTCCACGTGCTTAGGATTCGAACAAATTTTTTTCAACTGTCGTACTGTCAGTAATGATGATAACTGTTTAGCTTCTCCAAGAAGATGGCCACGTGGTGGGTAGCGCCACATGATATATGGCACCATTTGATGTTTGGTGCCATCTGACGGCTGGCGCTACTTAATTATTTGAAAGCTAGCACTTCTTATGAGTAGCACAGGGTGCTGAGTGTATTTTTTAGGCTTCTACACGATCCCCTTCAAAGTTTTCAATTTTAAAAGCTTCAAAATTTGAACTACTTTGAATAAAAAGTAATTAGCACAGAAAAGTATCTTAACTGACCTAACTTTTAGGCAAAGATCGCGCGACTGTTACGGCTAGGCCTCGTCTATAAATAGTCAAGAAGAGATAGAAAAATACTTTAACTTTACAATTTCTTTCTCTCGAGATCTTTATCTTCCCTAACTTTCGAACCTCCATTATGATTGTAATGGCGTCGATGAAATCCACACCTGCTGAGAAAGGAAAGAAAGTAGTCGGAGCTACTTCACGTGTGCCCCACTGAGAGTGCTACAACAAATCATGCCATCGGCTAGAGCCGAAGAGGCGAACCCAGCCTTGGAAGGTAAGGAACTCGAACGAAGAAGACGGCAGTAGGACTGCTCGCGCCATTCGCGTGAAGCACGACCAAGGCCAACATCGAACGCCTCTTTCAGAGTGTTGGTTGATGCTTTGCGCCATCTACACATTGTGCCACCTCTTTCAGAGTATTGGGCTAAAAAATTATAACCAATGATGTCGTGCGCCATCTGTCATATTTTCAGCATGTTGAGCCATCTGTCATTATGCGCAGACTATGCGAAAGTTGGTGTGATGCACCATATGTTATTATGCGCAGACCATGCACGAGTTGATATGATGCGCCATCTGTCATTATACATAGACCATGCGCTAGTTGATGTGATGCACCATCTGGCTTGAGAATTGCATGTGCTAGCTGAAGACAGTTCTTTCTACCCTGCGCCATCTATAATTGGCACGGGGTATTATTCAGAAAAATAATCTTTTCAGAAGTTTAAATCTATTTTTTTTCCTTTTGCAGTTGATTTGAGGGAAGACCCTCACGCTGAGAAGCTGGCATCTGCCTTCCAGGTATCTGAATACCATGAAGACCTGTTCCATGTCCTATTTCTTCAGTATGATTTGCCTGAGACCCGGAAAGCTATACTAGCGAATCAAGATTATAGAACTCTGCTTTGCTTGATGAACAATACTTATTTTCTGTCTGAAGATGCACATCTCTTTAAAAAATTAGCTTTCTTCTTTGTAGAGACTGTAGCTGCAGACACTCACCCAGGTCGACAAAGGATCGACGAGCTTTCGTAAGAGGAGACACATTGGTATACCTAACTGAGATGTTAAAGAATTTATCTTTATCTCTGTAACTCCACTTTCCTGTTTTCCTAAATAAAATTTAAAATTGATTTTCTATACTTATTATTAATTGAGAGCATTTTTATTGAATTACATTTTTGACAATTTTACAATTGGAAGTGGTTGTAACAATTTTTATATATTTTCTTATTTTAAAAACTGTTTTAAATGAGTTATGCAAATATGAAACAGCAGAGGGTTTATCTGCAAATTTTCCTATTTAAATTTCGTTGCGGGCAAATATGAATCAGCAAGGGGGCTTTCTGCATATTGGCCATTAAGCGGGGGGGGTAAATTGTAAATTTTCCATTTCGATTTTATATTAACCGTCGGTCGGAGAGAGAGAATGCAGCCATTCACTTCTCTCCACCGTTTCATTTCTCGAGCCTTCCACTCTTCTCTCGTTCTCTCCGCCGACCCTTCGATTTCTCCGCCAGCTTCTCGAGTCTTCCACCGCTCTCGAGTCCTTCGCCGACTCCTCGGGTTCCCAGCTTCGACGGCGACTTCGACGGCGACTCTGATGACGACGACGACGACGAGGATGATGATGGCGGCTCTGGTGGCGTAGATCTGAGGAGCGCGACGACCCCGATGATGATGGCTTTGACGATGGCGACTCTGGGAGTTTGGCAGTAACTCGAGCTCGTCTTCTTCCTGTCTTCTTCCTGACTTCTTCCTCGACGAGTTTGGCTTCGACTTCCAGAGGGTAAACCCTAACCCTAACCCTAACCCTAACCCTAAACTCTACTGTTGGTCAGATCTGGTCAGATCTATGGCCTAGACTCTGAGATCTCTTGATCGGTGACGAGATCTAGGGTTTCTGTGGTTGTGCGAGATCGATGATGTTGTCTTTCTCCTTGAACAGTTCTAACTGTTCAGATCCGTTGGATCTAGGGTTTCTGTGGTCCGATCTTGTAGATCGACCCTTGCATGTGGTTATTTTGGTTTGCATGTTAGATCTGTGATGTTTCTAGTTGATTCTTCGAGATCGGTTGATCTGTGACTATTTTGTGGTTGTGTTATTATTTTTCTGAGGAGTTTCTCCAGATCTGGTAGTGGTTCCAGATCTGTTGAGTGTGGGTTTTCGATGGTTTTCTGAGGAGGATCCAGTGGATCTATTTCTTTTCTTGCATGCTGTCGGTTGGCCTAGACCTAACGAATCCAGTGGTGACTCTAGGGTTGCTCGGTTCGTTAGATCTAGAATGGGTTTGTTTTTGGGAAGTTTTCCTTGTCCATTTCTGTGTGGATTTTTGGAGATGGTCTGATGTTCTGAATCCTTTCTTTTTGGGACTGAGATCTGGTGTCTAAACACTTTCGTGTCTGACACTGCATGCATGCCATAATTTTGGATATGATGTTAGTTCCATTTTTGATGAACTGAGATCTCAGTCGGACACTCTCGTGTCCGACACTGCATGTATATTTTATGGATTTTAATTGATAACTTCTTCTTCTCTTTTGTTATTTGTTGTTGAGGGATTTTCTGGTGTTGGACCTCTGTTCCGACTGGACTGTGGACTGTACCTACCTGTTCGTATCCGATGTTCGTGTCGGATACGAAGTGGCGCGGATTCGTGGCTAGAACCTTGCTGGACCTTGCTGTTGCCGTGTCCTCTTTCCCGTGTCCGACGTGCGTGTTGGACACCAAGGAGATGATGTGACTTCTGACCTGATGTGACTTCTGACCTGATGTGATTTCTGACCTGATGTGACTGGCCTTGGACTTCGGGACTGACCGGCGGTGGATTTTGGCAGTTTGTGGCTTATTTGTTTGGGCCGGTTGGTATTTTTCAGTGGGCTTATCTTTGTATTTTCTTTGGTGGGCTGTTAGTATGGGCTGGGCCATACTGAATGTGTTGTAATATTATATTATTAATTATAGCTGGATGACTGTAATTAATTGATTGGTGGGCTGGCTTGGCTGGGCCATGTTGGGCCGGGCTTAATTGAGTAGTTATTTTTGGGCTGGTTAGAAGTGGGTCTGAACTGATCCTTGGTTTGGGTTGGACCGGGTGTCAGATTGTTGGGCTAGTGGGCCTAATGGCTGTGGGCTGGCCTGTGGACTTTGCCTTTGGGGCAGGACTGTCTGTAGTTAATTTTGTAAAACCTTTTTCAATAAAAAAAAATATTATTTTCCCAATTGCTGTGAGTTGATGGAAACATCCTCTTAAAACCAATTTTTTTTTTATAACTAAAAACAGTTAGTTAACTTTTCTTAATTACTGCTGATTAGTTAACTCTTTACTTAAAATGTTTTTTTTTAAAAAACTAAGTTTATAAGACAGACCACTGTTATATATATAAAAGTTGCAAATGCTAACTCTGTATATATATAATGAGTTTTGAATTATAAACTTTAGTGTTAAACACGTAAAACCAAGGGTTGTGTTTAGCATTGTTTTTCCCAAAAGAACTAGAAGTTAGTAATTAACCTAATACTTGTGAACCTCCAAATAAGACTAACTTATTTGGGAAGAATCAAGATAAAGATTTAGTTATTAACCTAGAAGCAACTAGCATAGTTTATTAACCAACTTGTACATCACTATTGTTAACAGGAGAACATCCAGCTAGATTGTCTACCATATTGCTGGAGCCAGGCAAGTACATTCTATGGTTTTGTTCAGTGCATATTCCCTGTTCTTTATTGCTGACACACTGCGACACGTTCATGTTCTTTCTGGCTTGTTCTTTCATGTTCTTACTTGTATCTTGGGATGGGGAAATACTCTAGATATGTGACTAAACCCGGTTACTTATTCATGATCTTTAGCTTAGGCCTCGCACTGTGCACGCGGGTCCTAAGCCGTACCTACATGATCTTCCAGGATCCTTTCATGTTCTTTCATGATCTTACCCAAGCCGGTCACATATCTAAGTAGTATTTCAAACATATAAACACATGTTCAGGATATTGTTCTTACATTAGTTTCTCTTGATCCTGATCTTGATATTAGTCATAGTCGTGATCTTTACTGCATCTTACATTGTCGTGATCTTTCATGTATCTTTATAGCAGTATTTCATGATCTTCATGTTCTTTACATACTTGTTCTTATCCTGTTCTTCCAGCATTTACTTTCCATATCATTATGTTATTGTTCATTACCTAGAACTGTGCTTTGCTCCGCTCCTGACTGGATATGTTATGATAGGTGAGATGGAGGCTTTATGTGACACATACTATGGGCAGGATACTGCTTTCCTTGAGCCAGCTGGAGCTGCTTGTGACATAGAGGCTGCAGAAGCCTAGTTATCTTCCATTTAGTTGTCTTTCCTGCTTTTGAGACTTTAGTCAGACTTTAGTTATATTTTCTGGATGAATGTAATAATAAAATGCTTAGACATGTATTTGAATATTCTGGGATTCGTTTATAGATGCTGTGACTTTACTTCTCATTTACTTGACTTGTTAGATTTTCCCTAGTTCTGGTACAGCTTACTTCGTCGTGTCTAACGACGAAGGCTGGGCGTGTCCGACTCGTGTCCGATTATTCGGGAGCGGGTCGTGACATGTTTTTAGTGGTGGCCCATGCAGGTCGAGCCTAATAGTACATAGGCAATAGTGTACTATTGGGGGACTTGATTACACTAGGGAAACTTGATCACAGCATAGGAAAATCGGGAAATAAGGGTATATCAGGTTATTCATGTTCTTCAGGTGTTTTATTATTATAAAAACATTGTTTGATAGGTTTTAGGGTTTGTCGTTCAACGAAGTTTTCTTTTTATGCAGGATGGTGGCCACAAGGAAGACCGCAGATCAGACTGGAGTTGCGAGCAGTTCTGGAGTTGCAGGCGGTACAGAGCAGCCTGCACCGGACGTCCAGGCAGATCAGCTTCCGCCAGCGCCTCCTATCTTTCCATCACTGCCACCGACGATGATGTTCGACGGCTCCCAGGTGATGGCGATGTTTCAGCAGTTCATGGAGGCCCAGAACCACCAAGCTGCACAGTTCAGGGAGGCCCAGAGCCAGCAGGCTACGCAGTTCCGAGCGACTGTCGTCGATGCGCTGAGGACCAGAGAGCCGGCAGCACCAGCTCCAGTAGCACCTCCAGCACTGCGAGGACCGAGACCCGGGACAGCGAAGGAGTACCAGCACCTTAGCCCGATGGACTTCTGGGGCGACGAGGGGATCATCTATGCAGATGAATGGCTGGAGAATGCAGAGAGGACTTTGACCATGGCGAACATTCCAGAGGACCAGAAGGTGTCAGTGGCTAGCATGCGACTCTTTGACTTGGCGAGAGCTTGGTACCGGGAGGACCCCCAGTTGGCGGAGCCCCGGGTGTCTTGGACAGTTTTCAAAACACTGTTCAAGGAGAAATTCTTCCCAGAGGTGGAGCGTGATGAGTTGAGGGTGCAGTTCGAGGCGCTGCAGCAGGGGACGATGACGGTCGCGCAGTACACTTCGGAGTTTACCAGGCTCAGCAGGTTCGCTGAGAGACTGGTTAGAGAGCCAGAGGACAGAGCATGGAGATTCAAGAAGGGTCTCAACAGGGAGCTGCGACATGCGGTGGCGATTAGCCAGGCGACTACCTACTCCAGCATCCTCAAGATCGCCCAGGCAGTTGAGAAGGAGGCGGACCCCAAGCTGAAGAGGGACCGGGATGTGGCCAGCAGCAGTTTCCAGGCACCGGCGAAGAGGGTTCAGACTCAGACCCAGACGAGGCCTCAGCAGCAGCAGCATCACCGACAGGCCAGAGCTCCAGCACATCAGCATCAGAGACAGCAGCTAGCGACTCCTTGTGCCTATTGCCATCGCCCTGGACATCATATCGACGAGTGCCGCAAGAGGTTGGGACTTTGCCTCTTCTGCGGATCCGATGCACACCAGATGAGGGACTGCGCACAGGCTACAGCCAGACTAGCAGGAGGACGAGGAGGAGGACCACCAGCTGCACCACCCAGAGCATTACCTGCACCACCCCAGAGAGGAGGAGCTTTGCCACCCCAGCAGCAGAGGTTTGCACAGCATCAGCAGCAGCAGAGAGGAGGAGCTCAGCAGGGACGTGCTTACGTCATGGCTGCAGTTGAGGAGGATGAGGCAGTGCCAGATGTGATCACAGGTTCTATATTCTTGCATTCTTTTCCTGCCATTGCATTATTTGATTCTGGAGCCACCCATAGCTTTGTGTCGTATGAGTTTCTGCATAGACACGGCTTCACACCCAAGCCCACTAGGCGGAACTGTCAGATCATGACAGGAGGCGGATCAGTTCCAGTAAGTGAGATGGTGGAATGCCCTATCACTATTGCTGGGAGAGAGATTCGAGCTCGACTTCTAGTGATGCCACTGCCTGGATTCGACGTAGTCCTTGGTATCGACTGGATGAGCGAGCAGTTTGCCGTAATTGACTGCCATGAAGGGAAGGTGATTTTCAGCCCGCCAGGAGTTCCACCATTCGAGATCAGCAGACGAGTTGCAGAGAGGCCAGAGGGAGTCTACTTCGGAGCAGTTGCAGAAGACCAGAAGTTGCCGCACCCGCTGATTGCAGAGTATCTCGACGTCTTCCCCGAGGAGCTTCCAGGATTGCCGCCGGATCGAGATGTGGAGTTTGGCATTGACTTATTGCCCGGATCAGCACCGAAGTCCCAGCACTGTTACAAGATCAACCCGAAGGAAGCTGCGGAGTTGAAGGCGCAGATTGATGAGCTTGAGGGCAAGGGATTTATTCGCTCCAGTGCTTCACCCTGGGGAGCGCCGGTGCTTTTTGTGCCCAAGAAGGATGGGACGGTGAGGATGTGCATTGACTACCGTGCACTCAACAACATCACCATCAAGAATAGATATCCTTTGCCGCGGATTGATGAGCTGTTTGACCAGCTTAGTGGAGCGAAGGTCTTTTCTAAGATCGATCTTCGGTCGGGGTACCACCAGATGAAGGTTCGGGAGCAGGATATTCCGAAGACAGCCTTCAACACCCGATACGGCCAGTATGAGTTCCTGGTGATGCCGTTCGGACTCACCAATGCCCCCGCAGTTTTCATGAACCTGATGAATAAGGTTTTCCACAAGTATTTGGATAAGTTTGTCGTAGTATTCATTGACGACATTCTGATCTATTCCAAGACGGAGGAGGAGCATGTTGAGCACCTGCGGATTGTTTTGGAGATTCTGCGGAAGGAGAAGCTGTATGGGAAACTCTCGAAATGTGAGTTTTTCTTGGACAGAGTGGAGTTTCTAGGGCATGTGGTGACTGGAGAGGGGATTTCTGTGGATCCCAAGAAGATTGAGGCAGTGGAAGCATGGGCACCTCCCAAGTCAGTAGCAGAGATTCGTAGTTTCCTGGGTCTAGCAGGATACTACAGGAAGTTCGTGAAGGATTTCGCCAGGATAGCAGAGCCTATGACGAAGCTTACGCGGAAGGACGAGGAGTTCATATGGAGCGACGCCTGCCAGACAGCTTTTGAAGAATTGAAGAGAAGACTGACGACTGCACCAGTTCTAGCTTTGCCATCGGGATCAGGAGGATTCGTCATCTACAGTGATGCTTCGGGGAAAGGCTTGGGATGTGTGCTGGAGCAGAACAAGAGGGTTATAGCATATGCTTCTAGACAGTTGAGGCCCCATGAGAAGAATTATCCTACACATGACTTGGAGCTTGCAGCAGTCATATTTGCCTTGAAACTGTGGAAGCATTATCTATATGGGGAGAGAGTGGACATCTTCACGGACCATAAAAGCCTGAAGTATGTCTTTACTCAGAAGGAGCTGAATATGAGGCAGCGCAGATGGCTGGAACTCATGAAGGACTTCGACATCAGCCTGCAGTATCATCCTGGGAAGGCGAATGTGGTTGCAGATGCCCTCAGTCGATATCCTATTGCTATGTATCTCACCATGGACCGGCATCTATTGGAGGATCTAGAGAGTCTTGGGATTGAGATTGTTCTCCCAGGATGTGGAGGTCAGATGATGTATATGCAGATACAGTCGGGGTTGCTAGAGAAGATCAAGGAGGCCCAGTTGCTTGATGAGGGAATCCAGGGTCTTAGAGCTCAGGCAGAGTTAGGTCTGCTCGATGATTTCACCATTGCGGAGGACGGATCCTTACGGCACGGAAGTCAGCTGTGTGTGCCCAAGGACTTGCGGGAGGAGGTGATGCAGGAGGCCCACCAGTCACGATATTCTATACATCCTGGATCTACCAAGATGTACAAGGATTTGCGTGAGTATGTTTGGTGGTATGGGATGAAGAGAGAGGTCGCCAGATTTGTTTCCAGATGCCTTGTGTGCCAGCAAGTCAAGGCGGAGCGCCAGAGACCAGCGGGACTACTCCAGCCTTTACCTATTCCGGAATGGAAGTGGAAGCACATTACCATGGACTTTGTCTCTGGATTGCCGCGTACTCCCAGTGGCAAGGACGCTATTTGGGTGATCGTGGACAGATTGACAAAGTCTGCCCATTTCATTCCGTTCAAGGTTGGGCTGTCGACCGAGAAGCTTGCAGACCTCTACATGCGTCAGATCGTGAGGATTCACGGGGTGCCAGTTAGCATTGTTTCAGATCGAGACAGCCGGTTCACATCACACTTCTGGAGGAGTCTACAGCAGAGCTTGGGATCACAGTTGAAATTCAGCACAGCCTATCATCCACAGACGGACGGACAGTCTGAGAGGACCATCCAGACTTTGGAGGACATGCTGCGGGTTTGCGCACTCGACTTCGGAGGTTCGTGGGAGGACCATTTGCACCTGGTGGAATTTGCCTATAACAACAGTTATCAGGCCAGCATTGAGATGACCCCGTTCGAGGCACTGTATGGACGGAGATGCCGCACGCCGTTATCATGGGATGACGTTGGTGAGAGAGCTTTACTTGGGCCAGAGATGGTGGTGGACTCAGCAGAGAAAGTCAGACTGATCCGGGAGCGTATCAGAGTTGCGCAGGATCGGCAGAAGCATTGGGCGGACAGCACCAGACGACCGCTTGAGTTCGAGGTGGGAGACAGGGTGTTCTTGAAGATCTCACCGACCAGAGGCGTCATTCGGTTCGGCAGAGGCGGGAAGCTCAGTCCGAGATTCATTGGACCATTCGACGTGACAGCACGGATTGGCGAGGTGGCGTACCGACTAGCGCTTCCAGCTAGGTTGGAGGGAGTGCACGATGTTTTCCATGTATCTCAGCTTCGACGATACATTCCAGACCCCAGCCACGTGGTGGACTATTCAGAGCTGGAGGTGGGCCCGAGATTGACTTACGAGGAGCAGCCAGTAGAGATCCTCGACCGGAGGGAGAAGCGTCTGCGGAACCAGACCATTCCTCTTGTCCGCGTCATGTGGAGGCACCACTCTCCGGGAGAGTCCACATGGGAGCGTGAGGACGAGATGCGTGAGCGATATCCTAGTTTGTTCACTTGAGTGCTTGTATTGTATGCATTTTTGAATTCAATAAACAACTCTTTGGATTCACTCTTTTTGATTTCCTGTGTTGCATTCCAATTTCGAGGACGAAATTTTTCAAGGGGGAGAGATTTGTAACTCCACTTTCCTATTTTCCTAAATAAAATTTAAAATTGATTTTCTATACTTATTATTAATTGAGAGCATTTTTATTGAATTACATTTTTGACAATTTTACAATTGGAAGTGGTTGTAACAATTTTTATATATTTTCTTATTTTAAAAACTGTTTTAAATGAGTTATGCAAATATGAAACAGCAGAGGGTTTATCTGCAAATTTTCCTATTTAAATTTCGTTGCGGGCAAATATGAATCAGCAAGGGGGCTTTCTGCATATTGGCCATTAAGCGGGGGGGGTAAATTGTAAATTTTCCATTTCGATTTTATATTAACCGTCGGTCGGAGAGAGAGAATGCAGCCATTCACTTCTCTCCACCGTTTCATTTCTCGAGCCTTCCACTCTTCTCTCGTTCTCTCCGCCGACCCTTCGATTTCTCCGCCAGCTTCTCGAGTCTTCCACCGCTCTCGAGTCCTTCGCCGACTCCTCGGGTTCCCAGCTTCGACGGCGACTTCGACGGCGACTCTGATGACGACGACGACGACGAGGATGATGATGGCGGCTCTGGTGGCGTAGATCTGAGGAGCGCGACGACCCCGATGATGATGGCTTTGACGATGGCGACTCTGGGAGTTTGGCAGTAACTCGAGCTCGTCTTCTTCCTGTCTTCTTCCTGACTTCTTCCTCGACGAGTTTGGCTTCGACTTCCAGAGGGTAAACCCTAACCCTAACCCTAACCCTAACCCTAAACTCTACTGTTGGTCAGATCTGGTCAGATCTATGGCCTAGACTCTGAGATCTCTTGATCGGTGACGAGATCTAGGGTTTCTGTGGTTGTGCGAGATCGATGATGTTGTCTTTCTCCTTGAACAGTTCTAACTGTTCAGATCCGTTGGATCTAGGGTTTCTGTGGTCCGATCTTGTAGATCGACCCTTGCATGTGGTTATTTTGGTTTGCATGTTAGATCTGTGATGTTTCTAGTTGATTCTTCGAGATCGGTTGATCTGTGACTATTTTGTGGTTGTGTTATTATTTTTCTGAGGAGTTTCTCCAGATCTGGTAGTGGTTCCAGATCTGTTGAGTGTGGGTTTTCGATGGTTTTCTGAGGAGGATCCAGTGGATCTATTTCTTTTCTTGCATGCTGTCGGTTGGCCTAGACCTAACGAATCCAGTGGTGACTCTAGGGTTGCTCGGTTCGTTAGATCTAGAATGGGTTTGTTTTTGGGAAGTTTTCCTTGTCCATTTCTGTGTGGATTTTTGGAGATGGTCTGATGTTCTGAATCCTTTCTTTTTGGGACTGAGATCTGGTGTCTAAACACTTTCGTGTCTGACACTGCATGCATGCCATAATTTTGGATATGATGTTAGTTCCATTTTTGATGAACTGAGATCTCAGTCGGACACTCTCGTGTCCGACACTGCATGTATATTTTATGGATTTTAATTGATAACTTCTTCTTCTCTTTTGTTATTTGTTGTTGAGGGATTTTCTGGTGTTGGACCTCTGTTCCGACTGGACTGTGGACTGTACCTACCTGTTCGTATCCGATGTTCGTGTCGGATACGAAGTGGCGCGGATTCGTGGCTAGAACCTTGCTGGACCTTGCTGTTGCCGTGTCCTCTTTCCCGTGTCCGACGTGCGTGTTGGACACCAAGGAGATGATGTGACTTCTGACCTGATGTGACTTCTGACCTGATGTGATTTCTGACCTGATGTGACTGGCCTTGGACTTCGGGACTGACCGGCGGTGGATTTTGGCAGTTTGTGGCTTATTTGTTTGGGCCGGTTGGTATTTTTCAGTGGGCTTATCTTTGTATTTTCTTTGGTGGGCTGTTAGTATGGGCTGGGCCATACTGAATGTGTTGTAATATTATATTATTAATTATAGCTGGATGACTGTAATTAATTGATTGGTGGGCTGGCTTGGCTGGGCCATGTTGGGCCGGGCTTAATTGAGTAGTTATTTTTGGGCTGGTTAGAAGTGGGTCTGAACTGATCCTTGGTTTGGGTTGGACCGGGTGTCAGATTGTTGGGCTAGTGGGCCTAATGGCTGTGGGCTGGCCTGTGGACTTTGCCTTTGGGGCAGGACTGTCTGTAGTTAATTTTGTAAAACCTTTTTCAATAAAAAAAAATATTATTTTCCCAATTGCTGTGAGTTGATGGAAACATCCTCTTAAAACCAATTTTTTTTTTATAACTAAAAACAGTTAGTTAACTTTTCTTAATTACTGCTGATTAGTTAACTCTTTACTTAAAATGTTTTTTTTAAAAAAACTAAGTTTATAAGACAGACCACTGTTATATATATAAAAGTTGCAAATGCTAACTCTGTATATATATAATGAGTTTTGAATTATAAACTTTAGTGTTAAACACGTAAAACCAAGGGTTGTGTTTAGCATTGTTTTTCCCAAAAGAACTAGAAGTTAGTAATTAACCTAATACTTGTGAACCTCCAAATAAGACTAACTTATTTGGGAAGAATCAAGATAAAGATTTAGTTATTAACCTAGAAGCAACTAGCATAGTTTATTAACCAACTTGTACATCACTATTGTTAACAGGAGAACATCCAGCTAGATTGTCTACCATATTGCTGGAGCCAGGCAAGTACATTCTATGGTTTTGTTCAGTGCATATTCCCTGTTCTTTATTGCTGACACACTGCGACACGTTCATGTTCTTTCTGGCTTGTTCTTTCATGTTCTTACTTGTATCTTGGGATGGGGAAATACTCTAGATATGTGACTAAACCCGGTTACTTATTCATGATCTTTAGCTTAGGCCTCGCACTGTGCACGCGGGTCCTAAGCCGTACCTACATGATCTTCCAGGATCCTTTCATGTTCTTTCATGATCTTACCCAAGCCGGTCACATATCTAAGTAGTATTTCAAACATATAAACACATGTTCAGGATATTGTTCTTACATTAGTTTCTCTTGATCCTGATCTTGATATTAGTCATAGTCGTGATCTTTACTGCATCTTACATTGTCGTGATCTTTCATGTATCTTTATAGCAGTATTTCATGATCTTCATGTTCTTTACATACTTGTTCTTATCCTGTTCTTCCAGCATTTACTTTCCATATCATTATGTTATTGTTCATTACCTAGAACTGTGCTTTGCTCCGCTCCTGACTGGATATGTTATGATAGGTGAGATGGAGGCTTTATGTGACACATACTATGGGCAGGATACTGCTTTCCTTGAGCCAGCTGGAGCTGCTTGTGACATAGAGGCTGCAGAAGCCTAGTTATCTTCCATTTAGTTGTCTTTCCTGCTTTTGAGACTTTAGTCAGACTTTAGTTATATTTTCTGGATGAATGTAATAATAAAATGCTTAGACATGTATTTGAATATTCTGGGATTCGTTTATAGATGCTGTGACTTTACTTCTCATTTACTTGACTTGTTAGATTTTCCCTAGTTCTGGTACAGCTTACTTCGTCGTGTCTAACGACGAAGGCTGGGCGTGTCCGACTCGTGTCCGATTATTCGGGAGCGGGTCGTGACAATCTCAGTATGCCTATGCCAGCTACCCAAGAAAGATGTCATGGGATTTGACTCCTTTCCAAGAGGCTAGGGTAGGAAGAATATGTCACCGTCGTGGAGAGCACAACAAAGACATCTTTCTTTGCAAATCCGATCAGTATAGTTCCCGCTTAAGGGGTTTGAGACCATGTAGTGTACCATCTGACGATGCGGCTGTGATTAAACCTGACAGAATCCCTATCATTGCCAATATATATGCTGCATCTGATGGAGAATATCCTCACAATGTTAGCATGAGATTAACTGGTTTAATGCATCCGAAAATTGTCTGTTGGAACCGTCTATACGTGTGTGTCATAGACAACTTTCGTAAAAAGTTGCAAGAACTGGGCCTTTACGAAGCTAATCTGACCACCACTTGTGGAATCCAAAATCACTCCAATTTATTTTTGGCTTTAGCAGAAAGGTATAATAATAGAACTGTTACCATTGCTACTCCTCACGGGGAACTAGGCTTTGCCCTACATAAAATACAATTTTTTTCTCGTCTACCAATGGGAGACAACCCTTACGAGGAGTATCTACTAACAAAGGACGAGCTAAAGGCTTTGGCCAAAGTAAATCATCAGATGATAGCAGTGTTAGATGAATTATGGTGTCATTTTACCACCTATATGCACCTATATAAGACTGGTGCGACATGTTATAGTTCTAAGTGGTTGGTCTACCTCTTCTTCGGCCACGAGACATATCCTAAAGTGCAAGATCTGTCTGAATGTATGCTCTCTCTTTTAAGTCGCTTGATGCTCAAACTATTTCTTAACTAAAAAAGGAGACTGGTATCACGCCCCAAAACAAGAATACGAGAAAGTATGGATAGACCAGGCCAACTACGTATACCAAAGTACTATAGTACTCCAAAATAACGTATAAGCTGTAAAGATGGGGGTCGCTACTATAATCGAACAGACATTGCTACGTCAAGAATCCTAGATATCTCAATCACTGGCAATAAATAATGTACAAGAAGTATGATCATCTAGAATATAAAATAGTAAAGCATCCCAAACCATCGTATATCAATGACCATGAAGCTAGTAATACAGAATGAAGAACTAGCAAGAGTAATAGTCAAACATGATAAGCTCCAGCTATAGTCTAGAATACGCACATCATATCTAAACCCATAGGATAAATTTAAGTCCAAACATGAGCTAAATAAGTACTCGGTGGCGAAAATTCTCAAAAAAATAATGTACATATCTAGTGGACGAAAAGAAGGAACACACTCAAGTACTCTGGTGCTCTGGGTATTCACAAATGAGTGGAAGGTACGAAAGATACTCGGGCATCTCTACCATATCTGGCCAAATAAAACTAGTGGGGTCAGACCCCCAATAGCAAGTACCACAAAGAATGCCAAACTGTGAACTAAAACCAGCATGCAAGTTATAGAAACTCTAAAGTAAAGCAGTAAAAGCAGGACAAGAATAATGTAAAGGTACCACGAAAATATGACAGAAAACTAGAAATACGTAAGAAAACAACATATGAATATATGAATATACATGGTATGTAGCATGTGATGTAACCGAACATGTGGGATAAGTGGTAAGGACAAGCACACGAGACATGTAGTGAAACTAAGACTTTAGCAAAAATGATAACATGTGAAAAAAATAGCAGAAAGCTAAGTACTACAATAAGATAAACTGGAACAAGACTAGACAAAATAGGAATGGACTACATCAATCAATCATGGCCAAATAATGCGCACGGCTTGATTCTTTAGCTAACTAGGGTTGTCACAATCCTAATTACTAACATATGCAAGTTTGAGAAGTCCAATCCAGTTACCTGACCTGCAGACTACCTGAATGATCCAAGCTAAATAAAAAACAAGTATAACAGACACACTGCAATAAGATACGTGTGTCCTAAAGAGGTTCCCCAGTCGACGGTGTGCTGGAAGTGTACTCATCATGACAGACAGATCCAAATCCCTAGTGTGTGTGTGAGTGTGTGTGTATATATATATAAGACTATAAAACAAAGGGTGCAAGTAACCGGGAAAATCTCACCTCCCAATGATCTAGATAATCAAGCTAGTTGTATAATTCCTAGCATTTTCATTCAGGATTTCGGGTGTGGCATTCCGCAGAATCCATCCTAGACATGAGACATGCGAGACTAGACATGACAAGTAAGAATGTGCACAATAACAAGCCACAACAAGACATGACAATATCAAGACTGGTGTGCGCTACGACGAGCCACTAAGGTAACTGGACATGTACTAGAATCATGAGTGCACTATGACAGGATACTATCTAGTGAGCTAGAAAAGAACATGTACAAGAGTGCATCACGATGGGTCACTATCAAGTAAGTATTGAATATGGCATAGACTGTAAAGTATAATAAATCTGGGAGGACATGACAATACAAAGTGTGTATAGACGAACATATGAACATAAGCTAGTGTCAAGAGTATATAGGGTGTACAATTATTCTCTAAGTATACAAGGTCATCTAGTCATGTTAATAATTCATTATAGCTAAAGAAAATATCAAGTTATTAAGTTGGGTCGTCGCAAATTGGCTAAGTATAGAAAACCTACAAGGAAGATCAAAGACCTTTCATGGGTGATTCATTTTGATTATATCACATCTGAGTAATTAATTTTGATTGCGCCAAAGCCTATGAGAAATTAATGCTGATTGCCATGAGTCTTCATGAAAAGCTCGGATCTCCCGCCACGTATTTAGTCTGCTTAATTGCAATTAATCTGATTTGATCCGGGTAATTATGGTAATTACATTAAATCTGGTTATTATGATTTGCTAGCAGCCATAACTCTATGGGGATAAGACCGCCACGTGTCTCAACTGCCATGAGGACCGCCACGTGTCTCTCTGTCGTGAGTGGGATGTCCTGACAGAGCCGCATGAGTGTGGTCTCTAGGTGAACCGCATATGGGTGGCCCCTCAAATCCTAGCCACATGAAGGTAGCAACCGCATAAAGGATTCGACTGCAAGAAGGAGACGGCCGCATGACGGAGGCAGCTGCATGAAGTAGGCAGCCGCATGAAGATGGCAGCCGCATGAAGATGGCAGCCGCCTGAAGATGGCAGCCGCTTAGGAGTGACAGCCGCATAGGGAGCTTTGGAGTTGGTAGATCGTACTGACTATAGAAGATTTTCTTCTTTTCCCTAGGAGCATGCCATCATCATTTCAGCTTTATGTCAGAGCTATCATTCATTGCGTCAGAGCTGTCATTCATTGTGTCAGAGATGTCATCAGAGCAATTAATTGGGCGACTGCTTTATGGCCAACTGTAGAAGCGGATAGCGTATGGCCACATGTCTTTGCCTGAGCCGTATGGAGCTGTTAGGGAGGTCCGAGCCGCATGAAGCTCTGAAGGACTTTGTGAGCCGCATGAGGCTCCTCCTATTTTGAGCCATATAGGCTTTTCTTGTCCTTTTCCATGCTTCTACAAGAGCCCCTTCAAAGTTTTCAATTTGCAAAATTGAAATACTTTGAATAAGAAGCATGGCTATGTTCATATAACTCTTCTGGCCGTATGGACTTCCTAGCCGCATGGACCATCTAGCCGCATGGATTGTCTGGCCGCATGGACTATCTATCCGCATGGATTGTCTAGACGCATGGACTGTCTGCCACGTCTCCTTGCCATGTATGCATCTTATTTATTGCCCTTGGTTTGCTTTGGATTTAAAGCCGCCTTTTGGGGCAGGATCCCAAGGGTCGGTTCGGATTTGCCTTGATGACTGAAGAGTCAGTTTTACCTTTTTATGTTGCACACGGATCGAAGCATCCCTCTGTCTATAAATAGGAACATTTTTGGATAGAGAGACTTCTTTACTTTCTTCTGCCGTCAACTCTTCTTTCCCTAAGTTGTTGTCTTCGTCTTCCTTCTCCGCTTATCAATCGACAATGGCCCCCAAGTTTTCCAAGGCTTCGACTGCGATGAAGGATAAGGGAGTGGCTTCTTCGTCAGCCATGGCGCCTGAAGTTCACCCCGACGTTCACCCCACCATTGCTGGTAAGGGTCTGGGAAGATCATATACTTCGAAACTATAACACCCACTTTTTGAAATAAGGGTATTTTAGTCATTTTAGCCATTTTGTGATTTTCTAGATATTATTGACTTGTGATTGATTTAGCCTTTGGTCTAACTATAGAAAACCCACATTAGAGACCAACCATGACCTATGATGAGTATCTAGCTAATTAGATTTTATTTTTAGGCTTTGGCTTAATTTAGAAGCCTTTTGGTTATTTTTAGACTAATTAATTATTTGGCCTTGTAGCCTTTTGTTAATTGAGCTTAAACTCAACTTAAATAGAGGAGTGGGACCCATGGACCATCCATGACCCTAGTAGGACTCCTATGGCCGGCCAAAACAGGAAGCACTCACCCCCTATATAAACATTGTATTAGAATAGACACCCCCTTCACAAAACCCTAGTTTCCAGCCCTCCAAAACCCTAACTTTTTCATTCGACCTCCGTTTCACCTCAAACGAAGTGCATTGTGATCGTGGGAAGGAGGAGAATTTGCTGGAGCATTGTTAGCAAGGAGTTGGAGGCGTGTGCTTGGTGAAAACTGGTCGTCTCATCGATCGAGGAGTCAGTTTCTTGGATACTTCAACCCTCTATAGGTAAACATCCAAACACCATAGTTTCTTCTGATTTTTCTTCATATTAACATGCATCTAGGTACCCTAGAACTACCCATGAAGTTTGGTTAGGTTTCGTGTCCGTTTGATAGGTGTATCGGACACGTATCGGATTGGGTTTTAGGGTGTTCGATGAATTTCCCCTTAGAATTCGATCATGATATTTCTGTGATCTAATTTCACGAATTTGTAGCCCTATAGGTAAGGATTCCTAAAACCTAGATTCTTGATTGTATCGACTTGAGTTCGTGTCCCAAAATAGGACACGCACGCGCGCAAGGGGGGCCGCGCGCGTGCCCTGCTGTTGCTGTGTCCGTTCTCGCTGGACACAGCGATTCGATACGTAAATTTTGGTTTGCGGGTAGGGGCAACGACTGTCATGACCCTCGTAAAATTTTGTAGGATTTTGTGTAGCGTCGAGGGAGAAATCGACACGGCACGGGGCGTGCACTGTCGCGCGCGCGTAAAGAACGCGCGTCTGATACGCGTGTCGTGCGACACGGACACACGGCATGAGTCCAGTGCAGACACGTGGGCATGTAGCCCTATATGTGGGCTACGTGTACGAGCAACCATGTGGCGCAATTTGCTCTGTGTCGAGCCCTAGGCCACGTGACACTCGTGCACGAGGACTGGGTTCCAGTCTTGACACACACGTATTCAGGACACTTCGTGTCCTATTTCCTTGGACACAGTGACACCTACAGTTCATGTTCGAACACTTGACATCTTACCAACCTTTGGTTTCGAGCATTAGTAGGTTTTTCGGATAATTTAGGTCATGATAGGTTTAATGATTAGAGTATCGGGCTAAATTCAGTTTTTTCTTGTTTTAGTTTTCATTTTGGTTCTGTCCAGTTTCAGATTCGGTTTGGATGCTGTATAAACCAACATACAAATCCTATTTAACCTCACCAATGTGATTATCTAGTAGTTTGTATCATGAATAGGTTGTATTTGATTTTTGGTTAGCTATAGGATAGTATCGAGCCTTCTTTAAAAGGTTCAGTCTTTCTATTCAGTTTTCCCTGTTCGATTTCAGTTTGTGAAGTAAATCCTACCAATCAACTCAACCTACAAACCTTGTATGACCTATATAGGAGATGCCATGTAGGTTTGATAGGAGAAGGCTATGGATGAAGTTGGGTTTTATAGAGTATGGAGTTTAGGCTTAGCTTCCAGTTTTTTTTCAATTTTCCTCACTATTAGGTGACTGGTTCTGTCCAGTCCAGTTTTTCATACATTAAATAGGACCAACAGATCCTAGATGACCCTATCTAGGAAATACTTTCTAGTTTGCATCAAGGGGAAGGCTATGTTCGAGTTTTGGGTTTTGGCATAAGGTTTTCGAGTAGGTACCAATATAGGATATCAAGAAATAGGTGTTTCCTATAACTGATATTGAAGGGTAAGTTGATCATTAATACAAAACTGATTTCAGTTGATGCCTAGTTAGTTAGTTGTTAAGTCCAAATTGTAATACCAAGTTTAGCTAGGATTTGGTTAAGTCCAGTTAAATTGATGATTAGTTTAGGACTAGTTGTTGTAGTTAAAGTAGGAAATGGGTTTTAGATGTGTGTAGGTATGTGTATGGGTATGAAGGAATTCAAGGGAAAAAGTTAACTGCAGTAGCAGTAGCAGTAGGCATACCTTGCCTAAGCCCAAGTGCAAGGTGCACATGTGTGTGTGTATGGTTACTTGGTATTGATAGTAATGTTGTTGGTAGAGTGGCAATGAGAGTAGTGGTTAGGTTTGAATGTATTAGTAGTTGGTAGGACTTGTTAGTAGGATGCACTTTGGTATGGATACTCTAAGATAGCAACTTTCACTTTGAGCTTGAAAACCTAAGATACTACCAACCATACCAAAATCAACTCTAAGACTAGTATTGACCAAAGTTGACCCAAGGTTGACTTTGACCTAGATTGTCCCAAATCATATAGAATTTGCATTGAAGGTATTTCTTATGATATTTTAGATTGTATTATGACATGTGGTTGTTTCAAATAGGATCGTATTACTCCAGTCCAGTCACTTTTCATCATCAGCAGTTCGGATTGCCAGGCGAGTACATTTTCTGATCTTTTCATGCTTCTTTGGACATATACTCTTGTTATAGACTAGTGTACTTGATGCTGACACGACGTTCACACGGATCGGTACCTTATGGATCTTTTCATGCGATGTTATCCCCTCGGATACATCGAGTATGTCATGTTTCATGTACTTTATCATGTTCATCATGTACTCCATGTATTCACTTTTATCCATGTGCACTCATATGTTATTCATGTACACTCATGACCATATGAGCTCCATGTATACAGTAGTTGTTATCCATGTGCAATAACATAACATGTTTCGATCCTTGTGTATTAGTTCGGGACAGGGAGAGTGTAGTTGGTTATGTGATCATTTTCCCCAGTAGTTGTATCCATGTTCTTTCCATAGTTGTATCCATGTGCAACCCAAGCTGTTTATATAACCAATTTATGCTCTGTTTCACGTAGAAGGCTATATTCTCTATTTACCATATTTATATCTCAGTTGTATCTTCTCTCATGTTGATTTCTCTTTACAGCGATTCATGTATAGTTTTCTATAGCATGCTTTATGTGTCTATTCCTGTTATGAACTGTTGTGAGAGATATGTGCTCGTTCCGTCCTGACTGGGCATGTTGAAAATTTTACAGGTGATGATGAGGAGTACTGTCCTACTTATTATGGCGTTGGCTTAGATGACACTGGCGACGTGGACCCACAGGAGGATCCCACAGTCGCTGAGGACTTGCCCATACTCTAGCTGAGACTTAGCACTTTATTTTACATCTTCTTTTTGAGACTTTTATGAGTTGTATTTGAGATATTTTGGTGGTTTACACCTATACTTTTATAGTGATTTTCTTGAGATTATTCTTCTGTTCCATCTTAGTATTGTGATTGAGTTATGTACTTTTCTACTCTATTTATAGCTTGGTTAGATGGTGTTAGATACGGTGACTCAAGACAGCGTTCTACCGCCGACACTGCGGCGTAGGCTGGGCGTTCGTTACTTCTCGTGCCCTCACACTGGGTGCGGGTCGTGACAGAAACCCTAACAAAGACGGCTCTATTGCATGCTTTATGCACAAGCCTTTAGTGATCTGTTCAAGTTGTATGGGCCGCATGTACGCCCCATGTCCGAGCCGCATGGAGGTTTACCCCATGTCTGAGCCGCATGGAAATTGTCTAGCAACCGCATAAACACTTCATAAACTAAACCGCATAATGATCCCTCGAACAGAGCCGCATAAGTTTTTCTAAATCGAACCTCATGTAGCCCCCTCAAACAGGACCGCATAAGCTCGTCTGGACTGGGCCGCATGAGGCTGTCCTAAATCGAGCCACATAAGCTCCTCCGAATTGAGCCGCATTATGCTCCGCTAAGCAGAACCGCATAAGCTTACGCTAAACAGAGCCACATAAGCTTACGCTAATTAGTGCCGCATAAGCCTATGTTCGAACAGAACCGCATGAGCTCTTTTTGAACAGAACCGCATAAGCTCGTCTTTAAACAGAGCCGCATAAGCTCGTCTTTAAACAGAGCCGTATAAGCTCGTCTTTAAACAGAGTCGCATAAGCTCGTCTTTAAACAGAGCCGCATAAGCTAATGTAGGCTGGGCCGCATAAGCCAAAACACTCGATGGTTTTGTTTTAGCCCATCTTTTAACTTGTTTCTTTTGTCCTTCTTCAGTGAATCTGCCAGTAAATGCTTCTGGAGAACTTCTGGTGGGGCGTGCCCAATCTGCTATGGGCTATAGGTATGATCATGTAGTCGAGTATGTGACGAACCAGCTTCCAAAAGAGCCTTCGGAGAGGCTTAATGCCATCAAGAAACAACCTTTCTACTTTCTCTGCGCCATGATGAACTCGGAGGAATACCTGAAGCCGACGTTCCTCTTTGGGGATGCTTTGTCTGTAAAGAACACCCGAGTGCTGGATATATCCGAGAGCTGGGACTTTATTCTTGATGGGGTGGAGGTCCATATCCCTTCGATAGAGCGTCATTTTCCTCTCTCATGGTTCATCATGTTACCGCTGGACAGAAAGATGGTGGACTCCTTGAATCCAAGCAAGTCAGGGATGTTTGTGGGAAATATCCATTACAACAGGAATTTGGGGTCAGCGTATGTGGGAAGGGAACCGGTCAGTCGGTACATGATGGGACTTGCTCTGGGTACCTTCATAAACGTAACGGGTCCCAATTTCATATTTTCTCAAACTGATACCTTCTTGAACCAGCTTGCTCGGAAGGGGTCTTATCCCGTCGGCCGTTTGTCATTGCTGAACTGGATAAACCCTATCCCTATGTAGGCCAACTTGACCACGTGGATTCTGCGGAAGTATGAGGCTTTCTTGCGTGAGATCGGCCTCTACCACGCCATTCGGGGCACCTGTCATGGTCTACCTATAAATAAGCTGTTGTTCATGGCTCTATTGAAGATGTACAACCGGCGGACGGGAACCTTCTTCACGCCTGGAGGGGAGCTGGGACTCGCTCTCCGTGAGATGTACGTCATCTTCAAGCTGCCCTGGGGGAAGAAGTCTTTGAAGTGTACACCCCTACGCGCGAAGAGCTCGAGGATTTGTATCGGCATTTCTCGAGATTTATTGCCGTATATCGGGAATTGTTATGTCAAAATAGTACTTATCACCAGACGGACATCAAGAAGGATGGTAGCTCAGAAGGGAGCATTCCTCACACTACAACCTGGGTCTCATACCTTTTCACACTAAGCACCTCAGGCCAGGTTTCTTCCCGAGATCCTCAAACCAGGAGGAGGTACAAAACCTGGTGTCGACTGCCAAGAGGTTGAGGTCCACGGGCGACACATTTGGGATTAAAACTGACTCCTTTAGTTATTTTTGTCATGGTACCCAGCGACTGTCGAAGAAGGCACTCCTTGCAGGATTTTTGATGGTATGGATACGGAACAGTGTAGTCTCAGGAGGGGCGGGCTCCATTGAGAGGAATAGTCGCCACTTTATCCTTTCTGCCGTAAAGCTGGATTTTGGGGTCAGGCTAGCCCTTCTTCCGGCCATGGTGTACAGCATACACCACGGCCTTCGCGTCTTTTCGTCGAAGGTCATCGCCCGTGATACGGCAATAGATTTTGAGCACGTAGAGCTGCCATACCATTATCTAATCTGGTGGCTGTTAATGCACTGCTGGTCTTTGATGACGCCTGGAGCAGAGGACGACGTTACGGCTGATGATGATGATGATTTCATTTTACGATTCCACCATCAGCCCTGGAAGTGGAGCACCATACCAGTCTGTCAGAGGTCGCTGGCAAGAGTGGATGGATACGAACTTTTTGTGTCTGTTCCTCGTTTTACCACTGAAGAAGTGAGGAGCGTTCATGTTGATGGTACCGAACCTCCTCTCCTTTTGCCCGAGAAACTGCTCCTTTGGCTGCGCAACATCTGTCCAGCACACCTAGTATATCGTAACCGCAACAACGTCTAACTGGAGCCCTACTTGTCCAGCATGTTTTTTCGTCACTTCGGGTATAGCCAGCTTTTCTTTGACAGTCCCAGCTCTTGCCTGGGCTTTGAAGGCAGCGTCTTGGACGGCATCAGGGCGTGGCATTATTATGACACGGTTCATACTCGAACCACCTTTTTGATTCCTGATGGTGAGGCGCCAGGGGAGATTTTGTATATGGCGGCCCTATACCATGTTACGGCGAGCAAGCCTCCCGTTAATTTTGACCCAAGTGCCAGCTTTATTGTGGGTACTGGCATGGCGGAGAAGCCCAAGGGGTCTAAAACAAGGAAAAGAAAAGCGAACACAGTTTCTGTGCCTGACTCGGAGTCCACCACTACGGATGAAGAGAATGACGAACATGATACAGATAACTCTTTTCTTCCGGTGGAAGATGTTGGGGCGGATCAGCCGTCTGTTATGTCAGATGAGATGGTGGCGAATAAGCCACCTGTCATGCCAAATGAGATGGTGGTGGACCAGTCGCCTGTTGCACCTGGTCCTATACGGAAATATAACAGGCAAATCTTCCTGTTGGCAGTATTCTTTACTCCCAAAAATGGGCTGCGGTCAGACGTCACAAGCTAACTATAAGGAAGAGAAGCGAGGATGTCGACCCCGCTTCAGAGGTAAATCGAGTTACTACCATCTTTATTCAGTTCTTCCTTTCTTCTGAACTTTGATTTTAATCATTTTCCTTTCCTCTTGTAGGCGTCAGAAGAAGAGAAATCTTGAGAATCGGCCACTATTTCTGAGGTTAATCCGGCCCTGAATACTTTGATCAGTGACATGTGTGCCGAGATTATTTCTGTCGGGGCTCTCTCGACGGCGGCTGAGGGATCTCACGTTGATGAGCTCTTGACCCAAGACGACGGGGGCTCTGATGAGCCTGTCCCCAAAACTGCTAAATTTCAGCAGGGTGACGCTGATCCAGTCGTATCCCCTTCCGGGGTGACTGGGGCAGAAGAGCCAGCTGAATTAGGCTTGGAGGTCGCGGGTGAGGGGACTATGGCGGTTGTGAGCGAGCCTCAGCCTCCACAACTCTTTCCTGGTAAGATAAGCCAAATCTTGACTAGTGAGGAGGCTCATCTGCTCTATCATCATATCCTTCGGGTTATGCTGATTGATGGTTGCTCTGGACATATAGGTCCTGCCTTTTATGTTGATTGATGGTTGTTAGGGAAGGCTCTACCAGCAAGAATCTGGTGGGAAGGAGTGTGCCGCCTCCTCTTCCTACTTATATTGAGGGGCCTCCCGCTGGATCGAGTTCGGAAGATCGAATGGCAGCACAGCCGAGGCAAAGAGCAATGGTCCAGGCGTCCTCTTCTGCTCATGTGGCTTCGGGGGTCGACCTCTCCGCCTTGTCGAGTACCCAGGTTCTTCGGGCTGCGGAGGAGGAGTTAGCTGCTATCCAAGCGTCTTTTCGCTCGAAATTTGCGTCTCTGGTGGCAGGGGTGGCAAGTTCTGGCGCGTCTCCTTCGACACTGCCAGCTACACTCCCTCTGACGCCGTCCTCTACGGAAGTTCTGGATGAGCATCACAGGATGTAGTTGACAGTTTCTACCGCTACTTGAAGAGAGGTGTCGAAGCTGCTGTAGAGCGGGGGACTCCTTTGCCTTGGCTCGACATTGCGCTCGAGGCCAGAGTGACATTCTTAAAACCCTCCCTGGTGGGGCAGGGATAGTTGTGCTTCTGGAGTTCAAATTATTAGAGGCTGATCGGCTCGTGGCCCAGTTTCAAGCGCTGAGGCAAGCTGATATGTCTGCAGTAATATATCAAGAGCAGGATTTCCTTACCACTGTCCTGGAGAAGGTGAGGGCTACACGAGATAAGTCCAAGCCGGTTATAATGAAGGACCTCGGTGGCCTATCTCTTCAATATGATCGACTAAGCCACAGGAGTGAGGATTGCATGGCTCGGGAAGCGGTCGCCTCTCGCAAAGTAATTGATACAAGGGAACAAATTTTTGAACTCCAGAGAAAGCTGGCCTTCTTGGAGTCTGAGCTTGAAGCTTCCCGTACGGACAAAGAGATGATCGTTCAAGAGGCGGACAAGGTCTTCCGAGCTTCTGCTAGTCTTGAGCGCGCTTTGAAGAAGCTCGAGGATGGCTGGAGGGCTCGTGCGTACCTAGAAGACGCAAAGCGATTGGCTCAGAAGGCCGAGCGTAGGGCCAAGCAGGGGTTCAAGCAGTCGACTGTCTTGCTGAGAGATCGTCTCATGGAGTTATGTATCGCCGAACCGTAATCGGCTTTTTTCCTTCTTTCATTTTCGTTCTTTTCCTTTCTTGAGAGGGACGTGGTCCCCAGAACATATAGTACTTTTGCCTTTCAAATAAAAGAGTATGCTTTATTCTACCTTTCATTTGTACTGCTTATTGTGTTCGTGGTGTTGTAGTATTTTCCCCATTGGGGGACTGTTTGTGAACTTGTTACCCTCGGTATACCTTGGTTTTAGGTACAGATAACAAGTTGATGGGGATACTTGGAACAATTCCACAGTAAGGTGGCTATGGACGTTCCTGGTATCGGGAGAAAGAATGCCATGGAGCAGCTGGGCCCCCGGGGCATGATGAGAAGTGAGAGGCATGTACTAGGATACTTAGTACAGCATTTGTGGTCAACAGAGGACATTTGTGGTCAGCATAGGACATTTGTGGGCCTATCATCTTTGGCGTACCCTGGTTTTTTTGGTACGGATAATAAGTCGTGAGAGAACCAACATACTCACTCAGAGGTAATAAGGATGTGGTAAATATAAGGGTTTCTTCGATAGAGCCTTCCTACTCAGAGGTAAGGAGGACATGGCAGGAGTGGACTCCATGAAGGGTACATAGAATAACTCAGAGGTAGTGAGGACGTGGACGTTCTATGTAAGGGGGCAGTTTGTTTTTGGTGAAAGTGAAAACAACCCAGAGGTAACATCGACTTGGTTGTTGTGGAGAATTTATGGATCGGTTACACTTTTTGTGGACTGAAAGTGCGGGTATTGGATCATGAGGAGGGAGCTCCTCTTAGGAAGAAAGTACAGAGGTATGATCATACATGACTTACAACATTCCTAAAGGAAGCGATATAGATTCATTTGTAGTGACCAGAGTTTAAGTTCAGTGGTACCTGAGGGTACATAACTCGATAATCTGGGAGATTTAGGATCGGAATGTGAGTTCAGCGATACCAGAGGGTACATAACTCAACACTTTGGCAGATTTGAAGGCGGGATGTGAGTTCAGCGGTACCACAGGGTACATAACTCAACAATCTGAGAGATTTTAAGTTGGAACTTGAGTTCAGCGGTACCAGAGGGCACATAACTCATCACTTTTGGCAGATTTGAAGACGGGATGTGAGTTCAGCGGTACCACAGGGTACATAACTCAACACCCTGGAGGATGTCGTTTCAGACGTCATACTTCTTTAGGAACTTGCCGTTGATGGACAACATGAACAAGTCTCCATTTTGTTTTACGAAGCGGTAAGCTCTATTGGAGAATACAGCATCGATGATGAACGGGCCTTCCCACTTTGGCTGGAACTTGCCGGCAGTTTTGTGAGTCATAACCATCGACCTTCGAACTGCCAGAACGAGATTGCCCACTTAGAATGTTTTGATTTTAACTTTCTTATTGAAGGCTCGGGAGATACGGGCTTGGTACAGCTCGATTCGTTGTTGAGCTAACAGGCGCTTCTCATCTAGGGCCTCCAACTCTTGTAGTCGGCGATGGTGATTATCATCTGTCGTCAATCGATAGGTAAGAGCGACACCGTGTGAAGGGATTTGAGTCTCCAGTGGAAGAACTGTCTCACTCCCGTATACCAGAGAAAATGGTGTGTTCTCGGTGGCAGACCGTACTGTAGTATGGTACGCCCATAAGCATTCACCAAGCTTTTTATTCCAGTTGCGTTTGTTTGATGACACGAACTTCTTGAGAAGCTTGATGATTGTTTTATTGAATGCTTCAGCCAGACCATTAGCCACGGGGTTGTATGGTGTTGAAACAATATTCTGGATTCGATGTTTGTCGCAAAATCGATAGAAGGCGTGGCTTGCGAACTGCGGACCATTGTCTTGGATGATCCTTCGGGGCAGTTTAAAGCGGTAGATAACGTGGTGCTTGAGGAAGCTGATCACGTTTGAAGTCTTCACTTCTGCTAGCGGAATAGCCTCCGCCCATTTGGAGAAGTAATCTGTGATTACGAATATGAAGCGGTGTCCTCGAGACGAAGGCGGAGTGATTGGACCAATGATATCTACTCCCCATGCTTCGAATGGCCATGGTGCCACTGTCGGATGCACAAACTCGGAGGGCTGGTGGATGAAATCTACGTAGACTTGACAGACTTTGCATTTTCTTACATTGTCTATCGCGTCTGCAACCATCGTGGGCCAGTAGTAGCCTATTCGGCGAAAGCGATCTTGTAGTTTCGGGCCAGGCCGATGGGCTCCGCAGACGCCATCGTGGGCTTCGCGTACAGCTTCCTTGGCTTATGTATTTGACAGACACCGAAGCAGTAATCCATTGTATGATCGTCGATACAGCATTTTCGTTTCCGTATCATAGAAGAATCTGAGTAAACGTCTTCTGATAGAAGTGGCTTCCTTTAGATTCTCTGGCAGGATATCGTAGACAACGAAGTCAATGAGTGGTTGTCTTCAGTTTGGTGCTTCGTCGACTGTCAGAGTGAAGTAACTCTCCACATACTGAATATTGTCCTTAGGACAGACTAATTCTCGGCCTATTATGTCGACCAAGTGGTGAACATGATTCGGAACTGCTAAGGAAGCGACGAGGCATGCTAGGGCAACGGCTTCAATGTTCTGGAGCCTTGGAACGTGCTCTATGAAGAACCCCTCCAGGGACGAGATGATGTCAACTGCTATTTGGTGATAGGGGATCATGTCTTCATGATGAATATCATATGTGCCCCGGATCTGATTGATGATTAGCTGTGAATTGCCGTATGCTTCAAGGTACTCTACTCCCAACTCCTTTGTAAGTTGGAGGCCAATGACCAAAGCATTGTAATCGGCCACATTGTTGAGCAGGGCTCCGTGAGGGAATAAGCCTGATTGATCACTAGCCCGGAGGGAGAAATCATCACTATTTCGACTCCAGCGACGATGTTGCCCTTGGGCCCAGTTCTAGAAGCACCGTCGAAGAACATTTGCCATACGGCATCATGGGAGGCCACATTTGAATTGGCGACCTCATCTGGAATCTCTTCGTCTATTCTGGTTGACTCCGAACCTGGGTGAGCTGCTAAAACGTCTGCCATAGCTTGACCTTTAACAGCCTGCTGTGGGACAAAGATCATGTGGTAAGGGACACTAGACCAGCTGTAAAATCCCTAAATTTCTGCTATTTTTTTATTATTTAATTTTGTACCGATTTAAAATTTTGTATTGTACGTCGCGTAGTCGTATTTTACGTCGCGCACGAAAATTTATTTTCGTAGTTGCTCGTCGAGTGCGAATATGTGCGAGCATACATATTGTAGAAAAATATTTTTTTCTATTTTTACACTTTCAAAATATTATATAGAATTATTATTCTTGCTATGAAAAGTCTATTGTTTTTAGCAATAAAATTCTTCGTACAAAAATATTTATTTCATAAATATTTATTTATTTTAAATAATAATGTATTTTTGAAATTATTTAATATTAATATTTTATTATTCAAAAAGATTTATTATTCAAAAAGATTTATTATTTTCGAAATTAATTATTATGGTATTTTTGGAAAACATATTTTTGAAATATTTGTGACAATTTAAATTTTGATTTGATTCCATGGATACATTTAAATAGTAAACTATCCATATTTTAAATTGATTTGATTTTAAACTAAAAGTATTTAATTTGATATTAATTAAATTTGGATTTGATTTGATTGAGTTTAAACTAAATATGGGAATATCCAAATTGGGTTTAATCTATTCCTAATCCTATCCAAAGTGGGAATTCCCACATCCTATAAATATAGACAGGTACTCCTCCACAATATTCATCTTCCATGAATTCCTCCACAAATAAATTCCATAGCCAATCAAGTGCCTCGTGTCCGTGTCCGTGTTCCACGTCCCAATTTCTTATTCCATCCATTACATATACACTTATTTTTCCGTGTCGACAACCCTGACACGATCACAAAATCCTAACCCTAGCCCTAATTCCATTCCTACCCGCTGGCCGTACCACCCTCCTCCTGCCTCGCCAACTCTCCGACGACACCCCGTCTCCCTGGCCTTCCCTCTTCCACCAATCACCATAGCCACCACATCACCAATTCCGACCCACAGCAACTACCCGGACAGCCTCCTGTCCGACACCCCATCGCATTTCCAACCTCTCTCCCAGCCTCCTCGACTCTCGGCTTCCTGTCCACCGAACACCACCGTCACTGCCAGAATAACCATCGCCCCCACCATTGACAACATCAACCAACACCATCTCCCTTACCAAAACTCAAACCCAAGAAAAACACCAAATAAATAATTTGGTCGAGAATTCCTCACCTGAGTTCCGTCCATGTCCCGGCAAACCTCCGCAGCGGTCGCGTACCATCGCCGTTGGCCGCCTCGGTCCCGGGCCTACGCGCGCGACCAACACCCTCTGGGTTCGCGCACGTCCGCCTCCGTCGTGCGCACGGCAGCGGCCACGCTCTGCCCCCATTCTGACCGGCGCACGCCTGAGCCCTCGGCGCGCCGCCGAACAACCGCCTCCCGTGCCCGGCTGCCGGACGCCGAGGCTGTACGGGGAAGCCGCTCCTCTGTAGCGCTTCCTAGTCGCCGGCGCCACCGCAAAAACCCAACCCGAACCCCGAGTTCTTCTCCTCCGCCTGAGATCCACCTCCTCCGAGTCGCCCTCCGCCGCCTGACCGGAACCCCCGACGTAGCCCGCGCGCGCCTCTCTGATCGTTCCCCGGCCGAGCCCCAACGCCGCCGCCTTCATCACTCACCGATGCCTTTCCCTTCGCCGCATCTTCTTCCGATCGCCGCCCCGAGCTCATCCTCTCAGACTTCCTCTCTCCAGCCCCCAGTCGCCGTAGCCTAACCCTCGCCTCCAGACCTCCCGTTCCCTCTCCTTCATTTTCTCTCTCTATACTCTCTCTCTCTCTCTCTCTCTCTCTCTCTCTCTCTCGGTTGGATCGAGAAGAGAGAGCAGAAGATATTTTCTGTTATTTTTATTTTTATTATTATTAATATTATCATTTCTATCATTAGTAATATTATAATTATAATTATTATCATTATCATTATTATAATTATTATTACTATCCCTTTTATTATTATTATTATTATTATTAATATTATTATTATTGTTATTATTATACATATATATTGTTAAAAGTTTTATCATTATCATTATTATTTAGTATTTTGTTGCATTAAATAAATAAATATATAGTAATTATTTTGGGTAACAAAAGTATATTGATGCGTGATTTATACGTAATTTCAAAACTGATTTTTAAGGAGTAAAAATATTACTGTATTGTTTTATGGTGTTTTAAAACACAGTCTATGACCAAAAATCCTATTTTTGACTAAATTGGATTTTTATCTCTAAAATGATTTTTCAATATTTTTAAGTATTGTAAGTGTTTACCCAAATTAGTGTTATATATTTTGTATTATTTATGACTTTTTATTTAAAATTATATTTGATAAGAATTAGTTTTTAGCCTAAATCGCTTTCTTATATTTCTAAATAATTATTTGTAATATTTTGAATAAAAGAAAAACCTAGTTTTTATTTATTGATTACCAAACATAGTTTCCAAATAAAAGGTATTTTATAAAATAGTATGGATATTTATTATACTAAATTCTTCGAATATTTATTCTTGTCCATAACCAAATCCTTCATAATCTTCTTGCAAATCTGTGCGTACCTTATGTCCACCCTAACTAAATTGACTCTTCTGGACCCAATGGAACTGACCGTGTCACCATCTGAGGTCACCTTGCATGGTTGTTACATCGAAGTTGCAGATCGTGCCACCTTGATCATCGCAGCACACCAGGAACTCTACCAGGCAAGACACCTTGCCATTTGCTGTTTAATTATTTTAGCTCATATTTCATGCATGTTCATTATTTTCTTTATGCAAAATAAACTGTGATACATGGTATAACTGTTAGAACTTACTGTTCACTTATTTTCCTGCTATGTATTATTTTTTACATTAAACCTAGATTTAAGGGACCACCTTGTGTGTTGTATTTATTGGCCTTGACACGTGGTAACACGAAGTTGTGTGTCGCATATAGAACACGAAAGTGCGTGATTGGCTGGCCACCAGTACGTACAAGCCGTACGATAGGAATAACTGCTAATAGAGGTTGCATGCTAGTTTGACTTAGCGGTTATAGTGGTTTGTGTTGTGGATACAACATAGTAGGCATTGGGCGGGGAGGACAATTCCTTAGCGTATGGGCTTCGATGCACTTTCCTTTGTGACCCGGACTCTCCGCTGGAGATACGGGGTTGATGACCCATGCTCTTCCTGTTGGGGCCTCTGGTGCCCAAGAGGGGACTATGCCGATCCTATTTAGCCAGGGCCCATACGTAGGAAGGATTGTTCTTAACAACATTTTACTTAGAACGGTAGGCTATCCTATCCGTTAGGTACGAGTACTTTTGGTTTGGGTACTTGTATCTGACCGTGGCTTGGAACAATAACTGGTCGCGGATTAGTTCGTCACATCTTGTCCTTGTTTGGATGTAGGTGTGACTTACTACTTCGATGAGAAGGTATTGAACCTTGTTGGGGTCCGGATACCATATTGGATTTATTGCATGGGAAGATACGTTACCGTGAATTAGTTAACCATCTCCTGTCCTTGTTTGGTTGGGGGGATGGTACGCTCGTTCAGTAGGTGCGTATTGGACCATGTTATAAATTCGATTGACTTGTTTATTGAGCAATATTTATTCAGTTTATATGGCATGCTATTATGTGTCTTGTTACGTCCCTCTGAGGACCTGGTTGCCTTGCCAGGTGAGTGCTATTGTCTTTCGCAGGTACTTTAGCTCTAGCCGTGATCTTCGCTACTTCTTCGAGGATGATTGCACTTGGATCGTCTTCGCTTCGCTCGCCCCTCATTTCATTTTCTATGTACTTTTTCTTATTTTTGTTGGTAGTGGATTTGTCTCCGCCCAACATATTGTATTAAGACAAATTCATAGTTGATTATATAATATCTTTTATTCTTGTGGATGAGATTAGTTATGGTTCTACTGCATTTTACAGCTTATGTATTTATACGAGGCTTCCATATATTGGAGTATACTTCGTATGAATACAGCTGACATGTCTACGTTCCTAGTCCCATGTATTTTGGGACTGGGGCGTTACATATTTTTGTGGTGGCCCATGCAGGTCAAGATAAATTGTTTGGTTACTTTACCGTACCAAGCAAGCCTGCGTATAGGATTAGAAGTCTAGGATCTCATCCACATACTTGACCACTTTCTTCAATCTACCGTTTGACTCATCGATTGCATCTTGCTTGATTCCTTCTATCATTATCCTTCCTTCGTGCTTACTAGAGGTTGACCCTATTAGTTAGCTGTCCCAAACACCATTAGTTTAAACTAAGTTAGGTAGAATACCTTATGAACTAGCAACCCCTTTGACATAGTGACCTATATTAGCAAGCTTATTTAGATCCTAGAATCTAGAGAACCTAAACCGTCTAGCCAACCAAGGACTTGGACAAGAAAACTATAGGACGACTGTATGACATATAATCAATCTACCTTCTTTAAATCTTAATCTCTCGTGCCTAGGTATTTACTATTTTGACTAATGATGCTAATGTAGCCTAGTTTTTGCAAGCTTATTCCTTATCGAGCTTGTCCAAGACATATTTTAATTGGGTCGCTCCCACTAACGTATTGTTTACTCAGAACCGGTGCATAATGATCTGATCAACCAAGTACATTTTGGTTCGCTTTTGTTTATTATTCTGCGTGGATGGACCATAATTAAACTTAGCCTTTAGAATTCCATCCGCGACTGCCTTGACAATTCTTTTAAAATTATTCGAACGTCTTTGAATCACGTATTCGTATTCGATAACGCCTCCTTCGAACTCTATATTGCTTTCGTCTTCACCTATTTTAGGAGGACGAAAGCGTTATACTAAACTTCCTCTAACCTTTCCATCGACTATGACCATTCTCACTCGATATTGCTATATCTTTATCCTAAACTACTCGACCCTATCAAGACCCTCAATTCGCTTAATTTAAGTGAATCTATTTCATTCTCGTAACCCTCATTCATTATCCTTGACCATACCGTTTTATTTTTATGATCTAGATCATGATTTCTTACAGCATAATTTGTTATTAATTGTTTCCCATCGATACTCCCTTGTGTCTTCTCACCCCCCTGCGAATTCTTAATTTCGAGGACGAAATTCTTTTAAGTTGGGTAGGATGTAAAACTCCTAAATTTTTACTATTTTTTATTATTTTATTTGGTACCGATTTAAAATTTTGTATTGTACGTCGCGTAGTCGTATTTTACGTCGCGTACGAAAATTTATTTTCGTAGTTGCTCGTCGAGTGCAAATATGTGCGAGCATACATATTGTAGAAAAATAATTTTTTCTATTTTATTACACTTTCAAAATATTATATAGAATTATTATTCTTGCTATGAAAAGTCTATTTTTTTAGCAATAAAATTCTTCGTACAAAAATATTTATTTCATAAATATTTATTTATTTTAAATAATAATGTATTTTCAAAATTATTTAATATTAATATTTTATTATTCAAAAAGATTTATTATTCAAAAAGATTTATTATTTTCGAAATTAATTATTATAGTATTTTTGGAAAACATATTTTTGAAATATTTGTGACAATTTAAATTTTGATTTGATTCCATGGATACATTTAAATAGTAAACTATCCATATTTTAAATTGATTTGATTTTAAACTAAAAGTATTTAATTTGATATTAATTAGATTTGGATTTGATTTGATTGCTTTTAAACTAAATATGGGAATATCCAAATTGGGTTTAATCTATTCATAATTCTATCCAAAGTGGGAATTTCCACATCCTATAAATATAGGCAGGTACTCCTCCACATTATTCATCTTCCATGAATTACTTCACAAATAAATTCCATAGGCAATCAAGTGCCTCGTGTCCGTGTCCGTGTTCCACGTCCCAATTTCTTATTCCATCCATTACACATACACTTATTTTTCCATGTCGACAACCCCGACACGATCACAAAATCCTAACCCTAGCCCTAATTCTATTCCTACCCGCTGGCCGTACCAGCCTCCTCCTGCCTCGCCAACTCTCCGACGACACCCCGTCTCCCTGGCTTTCCCTCTTCCACCAATCACCACCGCCACCACATCACCAATTCCGACCCACAGCAACCACCCGGACAGCCTCCTGTCCGACACCCCATCGCATTTCCAACCTCTCTCCCAGGCTCCTCGACTCTCGGCTTCCCGTCCACCAAACACCACCGTCACTGCCAGAATAACCATCGTCCTCACCATCGACAACATCAACCAACACCATCTCCCACACCAAAACTCAAACCTAAGAAAAACACCAAACAAACAATTTGGTCGAGAATTCCTCACCTGAGTTTCGGCCATGTCCCGGCGAACCTCGGCAGCGGCCGCGTACCATCACCGTTGGCCGCCTCGATCCCATGCCTACGCGCGCGACCAACACCATCTGGGTTCGCGCACGTCCGCCTCCGTCGTACGCGCGGCAGCGGCCACGCTCTGCCCCCATTCTGACCGGCGCACGCCTGAGCCCTCGGGGCGCCGCCGAACCACCGCCTTCCGTGCCCGACTGCCGGACGTCGAGGCTGTACGGGGAAGCCGCTCCTCCGCAGTGCTTCCTAGTCGTCGGCGCCGCCGTGAAAACCCAACCCGAACCCCGAGTTCTTCTCCTCCGCCTGAGATCCACCTCCTCCGAGTCGCCCACCGATGCCTGACCGGAACCCCCGGCGTAGCCCGCGCGTGCCTCCCCGATCGTTCCCCGGCCGAGCCCCAACGCCGCCGCCTTCACCACTCACCGATGCCTTTCCCTCCGCCGCCTCTTCTTCCGATCGCCCCCCCGAGCTCATCCTCTCAGACTTCCTCTCTCCAGCCCCCAGTCGCCGTAGCCTAACCCTCGCCTCCAGACCTCCCGTTCCCTCTCCTTCCTTTTCTCTCTCTATACTCTCTCTCTCTCTCTCGGTTGGATCGAGAAGAAAGAGCAGTCGATATTTTCTGTTATTTTTATTTTTATTATTATTAATATTATCATTTCTATCATTAGTAATATTATAATTATAATTATTATCATTATCATTATTATAATCATTATTATTACTATCCCTTTTATTATTATTATTATTATTATTATTAATATTATTATTATTGTTATTATTATACATATATATTGTTAAAAGTTTTATCATTATCATTATTATTTAGTATTTTATTGCATTAAATAAATAAATATTTAGTAATTATTTTGGGTAACAAAAGTATATTGATGCGTGATTTATACGTAATTTCAAAACTGATTTTTAAGGCGTAAAAATATTACTGTATTGTTTTATGGTGTTTTAAAACACAGTCTATGACCAAAAATCCTATTTTTGACTAAATTGGATTTTTATCTCTAAAATGATTTTTCAATATTTTTAAGTATTGTAAGTGTTTACCCAAATTAGTGTTATATATTTTGTATTATTTATGACTTTTTATTTAAAATTATATTTGATAAGAATTAGTTTTTAGCCTAAATCGCTTTCTTATATTTCTAAATAATTATTTGTAATATTTTGAATAAAAGAAAAACCTAGTTTTTATTTATTGATTACCAAACATAGTTTCCAAATAAAAGGTATTTTATAAAATAGTATGGATATTTATTATACTAAATTCTTCGAATATTTATTCTTGTCCATAACCAAATCCTTCCTAATCTTCTTGCAAATCTGTGCGTACCTTATGTCCACCCTAACTAAATAGACTCTTCTAGACCCAATGGAACTGACCGTGTCACCATCTGAGGTCACCTTGCAAGGTTGTTACATCGAAGTTGCAGATCGTGCTACCTTGATCATCGCAGCACACGAGGCGCTCTACTAGGCAAGACACCTTGCCATTTGCTGTTTAATTATTTTAGCTCATATTTGATGCATGTTCATTATTTTCTTTATGCAAAATAAACTGTGATACATGGTATAACTGTTAGAACTTACTGTTCAATTATTTTTCTGCTATGTATTATTTTTTACATTAAACCTAGATTTAAGGGACCACCTTGTGTGTTGTATTCATTGGCCTTGACACATGGGAACACGAAGTTGTGTGTCGCATATAGAACACGGAAGTACGTGATTGGCTGGCCACCAGTACGTACAAGCCATGCGATAGGAATAACCGCTAATAGAGGTTGCATGCTAGTTTGACTTAGCGATTATAGTGGTTTATGTTGTGGATACAACACAGTAGGCATTGGGAGGGGAGGACAATTCCTTAGCGTATGGGCTTCGATGCACTTTTCTTTGTGACCCGGACTCTCCGTTGGAGATACGGGGTTGATGACCCATGCTCTTCTTGCTGGGGCCTCTGGTGCCCAAGAGGGGACTATGCCGATCCTATTTAGCCAGGGCCCATGCGTAGGAAGGATTGTTCTTAACAATATTTCACTTAGAACGGTAGGCTACCCTATCCGTTAGGTACGAGTACTTTTGGTTTGGGTACTTGTATCTGACCGTGGCTTGGAACAATAAATTGTCACGGATTAGTTCGTCACATCTTGTCCTTGTTTGGTTGTAGGTGTGACTTACTACTTCGATGAGATGGTATTGAACCTTGTTGGGGTCCGGATACCATATTGGATTCATAGCATGGGAAGATATGTTATCGTGAATTAGTTTACCATCTCCTGTCCTTATTTGGTTGGGGGGATGGTACGCTCGTTCAGTAGGTGCGTATTGGACCATGTTATAAATTCGATTGACTTATTTATTGAGCAATATTTATTCAGTTTATATGGCATGCTATTATGTGTCTTGTTACGTCGCTCTGAGGACCTGGTTGCCTTGCCAGGTGTGTGCTATTGTCTTTCGCAGGTGCTTTAGCTCTAGCCGTGATCTTCGCTACTTCTTCGAGGATGATTGCACTTGGATCGTCTTCGCTTCGCTCGTCCCTCATTTCATTTTCTATGTACTTTTTCTTATTTTTGTTGGTAGTGGATTTGTCTCCGCCCAACATATTGTATCAAGACAAATTCATAGTTGATTATATAATATCTTTTATTCTTGATGATGAGATTAGTTATGGTTCTACTACATTTTACAGCTTATGTATTTATACGAGGCTTCCATATATTGGAGTATACTTCGTATGAATACAGCTGGCATGTCTACGTTCCTAGTCCTACGTATTTTGGGACTGGGGTGTTACACCAGCAGCTTGGTCTCGGAGAGGTGTAAGGTTAGCGACCTCCATCTTTACTCTGGGGATGGGTACTACTCCATCTTGAGTCTTTGTCAGAGGGAAGCTGCCAAATTGTACTGACACCATGTTGGCCGCCACGATCACCTCTTCGAAATCAATGGCCAGGGCCTTAGAATCGATAAGATGTTGGATGTATCACTTCAGCTGGTAGCAGTCTTGTGTAGTATGGTGAATATTGGGATGGTAATAGCAGTACTTGGGACTCTCTATATCTGTAGGGCGAGGCTCACGCCTTGGAGGAGGGAGCTGAATTCGTCCTCCTTGGATGAGCATGTCTAAGATGGGCTTGACATGGTCGTCATCAAAGGAATAGGTCATCTGAGGCTACTGCTTTTCTACCGGCTTTGATTCGGGCTTTGGGGCTGTGTCGGCCACCATAGTCTGCTTGCCCTTGTGGTCTCGATTGCTGAAGGAATTACCACCATTGTTGTTGTTGACGTTAGGGCATTTACCCTTGTCTTCCCATTTCGATATGTGCAATCCTAGTTGGCAAGCTTTTTTCACCTTTTCTTCTGCGCTAGTGGCACTGATGATGAACGTCTTCCAATCCTTGAATTGACTTTCGTCCATCCAGAGGCTGATTGTAGGAAGCAGTCTCTTTTGGCAAATTCCAATCAAGGAGGAATCGGGGTTACCGGAAGGCAGCTTTATCGCGGTTTGGCGAAACCGCTCAATATAGTTTCTTGTCAGCTCCTTTTTTTCCTGAACAACATCCATAAGGGTAGACATCGTCACGTCTTGTCCTACTTTGTAGAACTTCTCTAGAAACATACGTTTGAGGCCGGTGAAGGAGTGGATGCTATTGTCTGGCAAGTTGCGATACCAGTCGAAGGCGACCCATTCAAAGGCTCCAATGAACAACCACGTAAGGATGGCGTCTTCATGAGGCAGATGGTCGGTTGTGACTTCGATGTAGGTGATGTACCTGCTTGTAGATGTCTTCCCATCATATTGATTGATGTGAAATGGTTTATATTTTGGTGGGAAGGGAACATCTCTCCACGCAGCATGATACGGTTGTCGTATCCTGAGGTCCTGGCAGGTTTCTCGGGCTTGGAACATGGCCCGGAGCTCCTGGACCTCTCTTCTTGCCTCCCTGGCCTCGTCTGGAGCGGTGGAAGCCGATATTTCAGGAGGATTATCGCCTGGGTTTGGTGCAGCTGAGTTTGAGTCCGCATTAACCGTGGGACCCAAGCTCGTTTGGCCAGACGTTATTCCTTGCAGAGTGGGAAGGGCCGCTTTGATCTCGTCCACGGAATTGACCAAGGCATGCTGTATGGCCTCCAGAGTGTCGATGCATTGGCGATCACTTGGACCATCTTGGTTGCTGTCTGTCATAAACACCGTCCTAACATGAGGATAGATGGAAGGAACGGTAGAGGACGTGCCCTCTGAGTCATACCCTTGTACAGAGAAGTCGTCAGGGTATGTGAGAATGTTCTTCTCTGATTCAGACTCAGAAAGAGTGGTACCCCCAACTTCAGAGCTTGCCTCGTCTTGAGAGTTGTGGACGTCCTCGGGGGCGTCGGGATCTGTTGCATCTGTTGGGTGACTCATTTCCCCTGGATTATCTTCTTGGAACACCAGATTGTTGTAGATATTTGGAGAAGTGCTACCCCCGGCTCCAGTGTCTCCCAGAGATATGGACAACGAATCTCCAAGTGTGGCAGATTTCATCTTTAAACGGGTCCCTTGGTAAACTCCTCTTGTAAGGGTGGTAGACAACCGTTTAGAAGAAAGTTTCTTGGTTACGCCGGCTGAAATTTTTGGGCTGGAGAAATTTGTTTTCTTCCCTCTTCCGCTTCCAGGAATCTTCAGAGCAGAATTGCAGGAGGCAACGAGAAGCGCCTCATCTTTTGAGCTTTAACGTTGCAGCCGTTGGAAGACGGATCGCCGGTCTTCTTGTACTGTCGCCTTGTTGCAGCAACAGTTGACAATGACTTGGGTGCATTGGTGTCCCTGACAGAACATTCTGCACACCAAATCTTCGTCTCTTTCTTTGCGTTTATGAAGAATCACGTTGCACAAGTCACCCGTTTTGTGGGCCCGGGAGTTCTGAACACATGAGTGTATTGCCATCCAGCCTGCTCCCTGATGTGGGGGTAGTACGAGTACTTACCCCTGATCATTATTGGGAGATTTCTAATAACTATCCCGTTCATTGGCCGCCGGGGGCTGGACACAGATAGTTCTATACAACATTCCATCAGGGGCCCGCATAAAAGTAAGCGGGACGCCCTGATAGTCAGAAGTTGGGACAGCTGTCTGGGGTCGACGAGCCCGCACTGCCCGAGACTTCTTCCTTCTAGCACCTGAGTGTGTATAGTAGGAAGAGTCCACAGAGAATGGCACATGAGAGCATCTAGGGTCAGGATCGCCTGAGAGGAGGTCGAAGACTGACCGAGAGCCGTGTGGAACAGATGGTATGCGGCTGGGTTTGGTGGCCGTGCAGGCTGTCTGCATACGGCTGGTATGTGTGGCCGTATGACCTTTCTGTATGCGGCTAGGAGTGGTAGCCACATGATTCTTCAGGATGCGGCTGGAAGTCATGGCCGTGCAGGTTGCCTGTATGCGGCTGACTTCTGCGGCCGTATGAGTCTTCTCCATGCGGCTGGCGGTTGCGGCCGTATGAGACTTCTCCATGCGGCTGGCGCCCTTATGAGGCTTGGACCGCATAGAGTTCCTCTTTGCCCCTGCAAGTCCGGCATCGTAGTGTTTTTTTTGCCGGACTTGGGGACAGCAAAGTCCTCTATGGTCGGAAGTGGGGCCACAAGCGAGACTTCTCCGCTGTCTCGGGCAACAGAGAGTACTTCTTTGAGAGCTTGGGGAGGAGTGAATGATTTGCGTCTCCACTCTTTGCGGGCCTTCTTTGTCGCCGCTGGACCGGGCCAGTGCTCCCATCGGAGAGCATTTCTTTAAATGCCTGCTGGTCGAACCGGGAGACCAATATTTGTTGAGTGGAACCAAGTTTGGCTGCGTCCGATTGCGTCACCAACTCCTCAGCCGTGGAGAACTTAGTCTCCAGCAGAGTTGCCATCGTATTTGCCATTGATTATAAAAGAACAGAACAATTATATCGGAGGACTGGACTTTTACTTCACAATATAAACTCGCTCGTACAAAGAAAGCCTAGGGACGAAAACCTAGGTACAACAATCTAAGTACAATTGTTTAGTTTTCTTGGGGGTGACGGTAAAGGCTCGGGAAAGCGACGACAGCTCTGTCTTACTCCTTGGATGATCGGACGTAGCCTTGACTCTGGTAAAGAAATGCTCTCAGGCTGTGCGGGAAGACTCTTCTGTGTGTGCCTTTGTCTCTTTGTGTGTCCAGCCGGGGGATCTTTTGCAAGGGAATGACACCTTGCTATTTTTTGGGCTCCGATTGCAAGGGAATGTCACCTTGCTATTTATAGGAATGGGGTGTGATCATTAGGATTTGCAATGATTGTCCCTTGAAAAGTCGACGGCCAATAATCTGGACCATTCATCTTGATTGCATCATATCTCGGTAATTAATTTTGATTGTGCCAAATCCTATGAGCAATTAATACTGATTGCCATGAATCTTCATGATAAGCTCGGATCTTCCGCCACGTGTTCAGTCTGCTTAATTCCAATTAATCTGATTTGATCCGGGTAATTATGGAGATTGTATTAAATCTGGTTATTATGATTTGCTAGCAGCCATAACTCCGAGGGGATAAGACTGACACGTGTCTCAACTGCCATAAGGACCGCCACGTGTCTCTCTGTCGTGAGTGGGATGTCTTGACAGAGCCGCATGAGTGCGGTCTCTAGGTAAACCGCATATGGGTGGCCCCTCACAATCCTAGCCGCGTGAAGGTAGCAGCCGCATGAAGGAGGCAGCTGCATGAAGGAGGCAGCCGCAGGAAGGAGACAGCCGCATGAAGGAGGCGGCCGCATGAAGGAGACGGTCGTATGAAGGAGGTAGCCGCATGAAGGAGGCGGCCACATGAAGGAGGCAGCCGCATGAAGGAGGCTGCCGCATGAAGATGGCAGCCGCCTGAAGATGGCAACCGCATAGGAGTAGCAGCCGCATAGGGAGCTTTGGTGTTGGTAGATCGTGCTGACTATAAAAGATTTTCTTCTTTTTCCTAGGAGCACGCCATCATCATTTCAGCTTTATGTCAGAGCTGTCATTCATTGCGTCAGAGCTGTCATTCATTGTGTCAGAGCTGTCATCAGAGCAATTAATTAGGCAGCTACTTTATGGCCAGCTGTAGAAGCGGACAGCATATGGCCATGTGTCTTTGCCTGAGCCGCATGGAGCTATTAGGGAGGTCCGAGCCGCATGAAGCTCTGAAGGACTTTTTGAGCCGCATGAGGCTCCTCCTGTTTTGAGCCGCATAGGCTTTTTTTGTCCTTTTCCATGCTTCTACAGGTTCTTAAGTAGGATACTTATAGGAGGGGGGTCTTGTATGGTTGTTCATCTAAGGGAATTAGGGTTTGTTTAGGTATAGATGATTGGCTAAGATCATTTCACCGAATTCCGAGCCTTCCTATTGGTTCAAGGCTTTCTTTTTCACAAATATCCTAAGAAAATATCCTACCATAATAATATCTAGATATTACTAACCTTGGCACTTAGTAGGAATGTTCTAACCTTGATTCTAACCTCAAGACTAATCTAGGTTAGGTTAAACTTATAGGTTATGGCTTAACTAAATGATTAGCACAATATTTAATTAATCAAAATTATAATTTCACAAAATTGTCAAAATGATCAAAATACCCCTGGGCTAAAAAGTAGTAATATGACATTCTAATCACATGACTAGACTCCCTTGGACTTGGTTAGTCTCTAGGCTTAGCAAAACTAGGGTTTAACTAGTTAACCATCAAAATCGCAATTCAATTTTTTAAATAGTTTTAAATTGATTAAAAATTACCAAAAATCACAATATGATTTAAATATCATTATTAAATGATTGTAATCACAAAATTTTAAAATTACTCTCATTTGGAAAATAGGGTGTTACAAGTCTACCCCCCTTAGAAGAATTTTGTCCTCGAAATTAAGATGATCATACTCCCTTCTAGGTCAAACCCCCAATCAAACAAGGTCAATATAATATGTAATCACAGTCCTACTGGTCATGATTCCACAGTCTCGATCAGGGTAACTACGCTATCTAACATATCACAAGCATATCCTGGCAGGTACTAATGGAATCGCACATGAAGGTAAAAAGAAGGACAAGAAAGACAGACCTGCTAACCCGTCATCCATAGCGTCGGTCTACTCGGCTGCAGTACAAAAGCCCTGCCCCTCTGGGGTATATCCCTCTGATGGTGCGGGGCACAGTGCTGCGCTATAGGTGGCCTAGCACCCTCTATCTAATCCATGATACTCAAGTAACATCCACACTGATATTCCATTCCATCATACTATGGCACCATCTATATGATATCTATTCTAAAATCTGATAATCATACACGTCTATCCAGAATCATGATACCAGAATCCTCGTTACGCCAGTAAGTACTACAGCGATAATCCATAGAGTCCGTGGCTAAGGTACATACCTCTAGAATTATGGTATTTAAAATTTTCGCATTGCCGCTAGCTTGGCTGCGAAAACCTTAAATTCCCACACCCGGAGAATACATCCAAAATTAGACTCTTTCTCATCGCCAAACAAGCTAATATGGTTGTAGAAGACTCTAAATTCTATGACTGTATCAACCTAGCCCATAATGTTATCTTGGTAGAAAATCAAGTCAATAATGAATACCAAGAATCAAATTCAACGATGAACCAGGAAGTAGACAGAAACTGTCGGAATCAAATTTTGAGATAGTTTATAATAAGATTCTCAAGGGTCATCCCAGGAATCTTCTCAAGTAGTCCTAACTATGATTGAGTACTCTCTCAACTAAATCCGATTCCTTAGTTCCTATCGCAGGCTTTAGTGATACTCTAGTTCGAATACCACTACATAAACTCGACCTGCATGGGCCACCACTAAAAACGTGTCACGACCCGTACCCTGTATAGGGGTATGAGAAGTGGGTACATCTAGCCTACGCCACGGTATCGGCGGTAGAACGCTGTCCTAGGTTACTATCTAATCAACAACTCACACAATTATATAATGTACTTATCAAATCTCAACTCCGAATGGAGGATAAGTATAAATATATTGAAATCTCAATCACAGTCTAAGCACGATATTATAACACATAAGTTTATAACTAAGACTAAAACAAAAAATATAAACTGCTAAATAATAATATCTCAAACAAACTCAAATACAAACTCATATCTCAAGTTATTACAATTCAAGTTCTAAAACATGAAAACTAAACCAGTCTACTAGCTAGTCTCCCGATCACTCCTGAGTGTCGGGGCCAAAGGTAGCTAAGCCTTCTCCTGCTCCAAAGCAAGTAGGGCAAATGTCCTCAGGACAATCATCTGTAATATTTTCAACAGGTCCAGTCAGGACAGGAACGAGTATAACTCATCAAGAAATCCCAAGTAAATGACAAAGAACTATAAAGCAATTATAGACAGTTATATTGATGAATATGGCAGTTTGTTCGAGTAATGATGTAGAAAAATAGTTAAGGTACAAAGAAAGTAAGATAACTAAACAAGAAGATAAGCATGATAAGAAAGACTGTAAAATATAATCTAGCTGAACTAGAGTAACATGATATAAGTCCAGACAGTATAATATGAGTCGAGTGTAATCCCTGTGTGAGTCCAGATAATGTAAATATAATACCAGATGATTCCAGTACAAGATGAGTCCAGACAATGATCAATGATTCCAGGGTGAGTCCAGACGATACTCTAACAATCTGTTTTAAATTATCGAGATCGATATGTAAACGACTGTAGGTAATACGGCATACCGTATACTCGGCCAAGTGTAGGATGGCTATCATTCCAGTATAATTCCAAGGGAGTGGTTACAGTATTTGGGAGTGTTCACATGTCTACTCCAATATTTCTCTGCCCAACAAGTACAAGTGAATCCAGAATACGACACGAGAATCGAGATGAGTTTAGCCAAACATGATGATACCAGCAAGTGATTCCAGGGTGATTCCAGTAGGTGATTCCAGTAGGTGATGCCAGTAGTGATTCCATAAATAGAGGCCAAACATGAATAATGAATGTCGCATAAAATAGATCCAGTAATATCAATCGCGTTTGTAACAGAGAATCAAATAGAACTAACTAGAACTGAAGTACAGTAATCGACAAGTAAATGAAAGAACTCTCAGAGAATGTACTCGTCTGATACTCTGAAAAGAGTAGTATAATATCATATGTCAGCAACAGAGTCACAATGTCCTAAACAGAGGAATATAGGTTATGACATGTCCAGAATGGTAAATAAGAACATACAATGCAATCTACATGATTTCTAGGCTAATCTAGGTCAACTTTAAGTCAGACCTGGTCAACTGTCTAGGTCAAACTAGGACTAAGTCAAATTGGGTCAACCATGGTCAACACTTTAGTCAACTTGGTCAATCTTAGTCTAGTCAAGTCTCACTAGGCCTAACCAAGGCTAGACTAGCATCCCACACAATCACAAGTCATAGAGAACACACATTATAGATATATACATGCTTACATTTATATTGCATTCATATATATATATATATATATATATATATATATATATATATATATATATATATATATATATACATTGCATTACCTAATGGCATAGCTACATTATATATATCATATATATAAATACACATGGCTATAATAAAATATGAATACATTATATACATATCTATTCATAGAGAGAGAGCAATTGTGAGTGCCAAAGTGCAAGGTGAAAGTGTGAGCGTTGAGACATAAGGCAATGCAATACAAGATCACCTACATACATTACTTGGATATGCATTTCATTTTGCATTTACACTATGTATACAATACTAGCATTCACTACATGCATATTGCATATATTATCCACACATTGCATAATTACACTAAAATCCTATGGACATTATACATATATTACATATCACATGCTCATACATATATTAGAAGAGAAGGGAAGGAAATTGGTTAAATGTGTGATGTGGTGTGTTTATGTTAACATAGTCCAGATTTGTGTCTCAGGTATTCAGGGCAATGTGGGTTCAAAACAGTAGGGTGTCTAAGTGTTGCAGGAATCCTAGGTAGGGAGTATGTGTATGGGATAGGTTTTTGGCAGTTTTCAGGTTTGTGGTTTGTGTGTGTGTGTAATCTGGAAGCAGGGGAGCAGTGATGAATGGGACAGTTTAGTGTGTGTGTTCACAATGGTGTAGGAATGTGTGTAAATCTGAAAATAGTGAGGGTATTGGGAAATCAGTGTAATTTAGATTATGGTGTGTGTGATACATGACCAACTGTGGGTGAATATATGGTACATAACAGTAGCTTGTAGGTTCTCAGCCTAGATCCCAAATCAGTCCACATGTGTGTGAGCATATGTGACTAAGTGTGTGAGTTAATCTCAGGAAAATGATTCTCAGGTTAATGACAGTTTCATTAACCCAACCAATCCAATTCGAAATTTGAAATCCCCATTCCCATTTTGAAACCCGAACTCAATGAAATCCTAAGCTAATATTGAAGCAATGCAACTACACATGTATGTGAACCTAACATGATAATTAATCATCAAAGAAATCATTTTAAAATGGAATTAAGGTTCAAAAATTCAAAACAGTGCATAGAGTGTCATATGACAGTTGCGTATCATTTAATCATCCAAAAACCTATCCGAAATCCCAAGACCCTACACTAGCCAACAATCAAAATCGTAGTAGCCTAATACACATATGTAGTGATTCTAGCATGGAATTTAATCATTAAAAATTAGTTTAGAAAAAGAGATGAAAAGTTCAGGAATTTAATTCCAGGACTGTGTATCAGTCAACTCATATTCAAAAATCCCAAATAATAACCAATCCAAACCCAATCTCACATGTAACGACCCTAGTAGTAACTAACACATGTGTATGAATCAAAATATGGCAAATTAAATATCAAATAAAATTAGTTTTTAAAAAGGGAATGGATTTTCAGAACTCACACTGAAATCGGTATCAGTCGAAATAGAAAATTAACATTCAGACAATAAAAACTCATTAATATCATGAATTAAAGGTTGGTAAACCAACCCACACTCGTGCACATATCCCACAAGTCATCTCGTGTTCTGAGGAAACAGGACACGAGGTGTCTTGGCTCACGAATGCCACAGACACGCGCACAGGTACACAGCGTCGTGCACCCGTATGTGTCACTCTAGGACACGACACGTTGCACGACACATGTCGTGGTCATGTCCATGTGTTCGCCCCATGTAGGGCTACATGTCTATGGCCCTGTACCGTGTCCTAGATACGTGTCGTGTCAGTTCTTGTTGCATATCAGTGGCAATTCCTGTACGCGTTCGTATCAGGCTACGACCAGTATGAGAGTGAAAACACCCAAACAACTAAACCAAATCATGTAAGACTTTGGGGGCATGTAGTTAGACATTGCCTCCAGGTGTCCACCAATTTTGGTGTCCAACCCAGTCGTGTCGTGTCGGATATGGACATGTGGAAGCAGGACACTGCACGGGAGGCCTCGTGCTGCAAATCGTGTCCAAATTTGTACACAAAAACCAACCCAAATCATGCTCAGTCACATACATACATAATCTATATATGATTAGCTACCCAAATATATAATTTGTTTTGAAAACTAAGAACAAAAAGTTCTAAGAGGCATTTCGTCGAACACCCAATTAAATACACCGATACATGTCCGATACGGACACGAAATGGACCGATTTCCTACCAAACTTGGGCTACACCTAGGGGAACCCTAAATGAATGCATCTATAGGAATAATCAGAAATTTATTTGGGTTTGTGGGGTTTTACCTATTGAGTGTTCAAACTCATTGTAAAGAGCCTCGACTTGACGTATTCCTCGATTTGCTACGGTTCAAACGTCCTCCAACCTTGCTAGCAAGCACCCACAAGTCTTTTCTAATATTGGGGATGATGATGCAATTGATTTGACTCAATTTGGATTAATTGGGAGAGGTTTAGGAAAGAACAAGGTAGGGCTCTTTCTTGGTATTAAAAAGAGACAATGGTTCTTAAGTAGGATACTTATAGGAGGGGGGGTCTTGTATTGCTGTTCATCTAAGGGAATTAGGGTTTGTATAGGTATAGATGAGTGGCTAAGATCATTCCACCCAATTCTGAGCCTTCCTATTGGTTCATGGCTTTCTTTTTCACAAATATCCTAAGGAAATATCCTACCATAATAATATCTAGATATTACTAACCTTGACACTTAGTAGGAATGTTCTAACCTTGATTCTATCCTCAAGACTAATCTAGGTTAGGTTAAACTTCTAGGTTAAGGCTTAACTAAAAGATTAGCACAATATTTAATTAATCAAAATTACAATTTTACAAAGTTATCAAAATAACCAAAATACTCCTAGGCTAAAAAGTAGTAATATGACATTCTAATCACATTACTAGGCTCCCTTGGTCATGGTTAGTCTCTAGGCTTAGCAAAACTCGGGTTTAACTAGTTAACCATCAAAATTGCAATTCAATATTTTAAATAGTTTTAAAAATCACCAAAAATCACAATATGATTTAAATATTATTATTAAATGATTGTAATCACAAAATTTCAAAATTACCCTCATTTGGAAAACTGGGTGTTACACTAATTCATCCTCAACGACAGAAGGTACCACTTCCAGCTCATCAGCCATATGTGCCTCTCTCAAGCGACGTGCTCGGGTCATCGGTGTCATCTGGTAAGATTGATGAAAACGTAGAGATTAATTAGTGGTTAAACAAAATAACTGTACATTTCACAAGTCTAAATAGATGTGACATGACATATTTTATATTTTTTATATCAATTATCTTCTAAAAATTCTTCTTTATTTTTTTTGTCCTCATCTTCCTCTTCCCCCTCATTTTTTGCTTTTATTTACTTCATTTTTCTCTTCGGATACTTCTACTTCTTCTTTATAATTAGACGTGTAATTAGGAACTTATGTTGTGTCCATATCAATTATATTTGTTACGAGAGGTAGCTCATCCTCCTGATAAGCTATTTCATCAACGTTGTAGGTATTTTTAGCTTTAGTCTTGCATACTGTCTACTAGTCCAACCTTGTTGTTTCCCGTCTAGGATAAGTAGTAAAGTAATCGAGCTAAGTCTGACTTGCTAAAATAAATGGTTCGTATCCTTGATATCGACGCTGATATTTTATATCCATAAAACCATCCTTGTCAATTTTTCAACCTTAATCTTGGATCAGATCGAACCAATCACCCTTGAATAAAATGATCTTAGCCAGCTCTATGCCATAGTTATATGTCAACTCTAATCTCCCGTAAGACACCATAGAAATCATTACCTGGATCGGCATCTTTATGTTTGTAGATTTGATACACAAACAACTATTTTTTGTCGAATCAAGATCCGGAAAGCTCTTTCTTATCGGAGTATTTGTTGACTTGAAACGAAACCCATTCATACAATAGCTTGGCCTGATTTTGATGACATAAATTGACCCTTTGGCTTGAGTTCTAATAGATTCATTCCATAGTGTTGCGCCTGGACGATCGACCAAAAACCCACAAGATAAAAACTTAAATTCAATGTTCCGTTAATTACTGTGCAAAGTGCATATACAAAAAGTAATTATCGAGCTCCTTACATATGCACTCAACCCTGAAGGGAAATGACATCTTATTTCATGTTCTAGTTCTTCATCTATTATGTATTATCTATCTGACCTTACCTCATCATTAAATGTGCTAAAAACAACAATACATAGGCCAATTAGTGTAATAATAATATTAGATACTATTACATAGATGTAAACGTTGATGTATTAGTTACTTACCCTTCGAGCTTCTCGACTTTATCCTCCTCGCAGTTGAGTAATATATAAAATTGAGCATCCCTTAGTTTCTCGTCATTCAAATATCTCTTCTATATTTTCCCGAAAGTATTGAAGACTTTCAGTATTGCATCATTACATTCACAATATCCATTGTCATTTCTCGTAGCTCTTATTCTAATAGTAGTAACATGTGGCTTAAAATACATCGAGCAGAAGTTTGTAATCTCCTCGAGAACATAGGCTTCACAAATAGACTCCTCGACCCGAGCCTTACTTTTTAACCTTTCCCTTTAGGTGTGTTTGCAAAAACAAAAGTATTTCTTTACAAACTAGAAAAAAGAAAGTACAAGAGTATAATTGATTTCTGGGGAAGTACAACTATAGGAATCTGATCAGAAGACGATCACTTTATTCCTTGGACGATGCTGTCACTACCATATTATATCTTAAGGGTATTTTGGTTATTTTATAAATTTTGGATTTATTTTAAATTATTGGAGTGATAGTTGTTATTTTTGACCTTTGCTAGTTGAGACTACGGAGACTAACCTAGATATTGACTTTAGTTATGGTGACTTGATTAGCATGGTAGGAACCTAGTCTAACTTAAGTCGACCCAAGTTGAGTTATTTTGAATCAAGTTTCACATAGAGATTAAGTAATTTAGTGCATAGATTTTTGACTTATAGATTGATTCATTTAGCCTTAAAAATTGGCCCAAGCCCATTAGTCATCAACCCTAACCCTAATTCTTTCCATACAAAGCCGGCCCCTAAGGAATCCCCCCCATTTAATGTCTCTTCCTAGTTCTTGCCACTTTTTACATCACATCAATTTTTGGCAAGAAAGAGGTATTGGTCTTTCTTCTTCAATCCATAACTTCTTTATTTTAATTCATTTTTTACTCTAGTCTCTTGTAATAGAACCTAATCATACTCTATTTACTGTTCATGGAGAGAAATCTCAGATTTTGTGCAATTTTGAGCTTTTGACTTGCAAGAGAAATCTTTCTATTTGGGGCTTTTTCTTTGAGTTTGATACTCAATAGGTAAACATCTCAAACTATCATTAAATCTTGATTTCTTTGCATGGTTACCTAGTTCTAGGTGTCTCCTAGCTGTGGTGTGTGTTTGGTGAAGTTTTGCATTGGTTTTGTGTCCGTATCGGACACGTATCAGTCTTCATTTGCAAGTGTTTGTGGAAATGCATCTGAGAACTTTTTTACCTGATTTTTGAAATATTTTTGATTGGAAATATTGATTTTGATGTGCTCTTTGTTTTCCCTAAACTCTAAGTTGATTTTTGAGTCGTGTCGTGTCCACACGAAGACACGAACACGCTCGCACGCAGAGCTAGGGTTTTCCTTTCTGTTCGATTTAGCTGTGGGACACGATACAGTTTTGTTCGACCCAATATTGCGAGGACACGTGGGGGCAGTGTCTGTGAACCAGACCCCCAAGTGGCTTGAAGTATCGTATCGTATCGGACATGTTCTCATTCGTGCACCGAAATTACACATACGCGTACAGGCGCGCAGACATGCACTGATCCGCATCTCATACACTGACACAGGGACACGTGGACACCTCGTGTTGTGTCCAGTGTGTAGCACTAGTTCTAAGCTACATGTGGACTTGACCACATGGACACACATGTCGTGTGTCATGTCTACGAGCATGTTAAACTTGTGCATGAGGAAGTGCACTGTGTTCTGTTGCTCGTGTGTTAGTTTTCATATTGGACACATTTGTGTCCACTTGGTTGGACGCAGACACCCTACATGAAACATATATATACGTCACAACAGTTACCAACCAATTAATTGGAATATTAACTGTGAATTAAATTTGAATTTTATGTTTTCCTCCAATTATCTGATACATGTTCTGTTGAATAAATTCCTGAGATTCAAATTATGTTTAAAAATGATTTATTAGATGTTTTTTATATGTACACATGTCTGTGTGTATGTGTACTACCTGAGAATTAGGTAAGCTACCTGGAAATTATTGGGATTCAAGTTAGATTGGCAATTGGGGTTTTCAAAATGCAAATGAATGTGAAATCTGGAAACACACCACACACACACATGTTCACAAACCAGTGATGTTAAATCTGAAATCTGAACACACCTATATGTACTGCTACCACATACATTCGACACACACTCTAATCTGTGATGTAACTTGTATACACACACATATGTTCACAAGAATCTGGAAAACTGAAACTCAGACACACTCTAAAACTTGAGCACACTACTACTACTACATACACACACACTCCCTACTGCTACACACACACGCACCCTACTGCTATACACACACACACACACACACACTACTGTTACACACACACACACTACTGCTACACAGAAAACTGAGAACACATATTGCACACACACACACATATACACCACTGTCACTATATCCCTCTCTCTCTTTATGTGTATATATATATATATATATATATATATATATATATATATATATATATATATATATATTTATATAGTCATAATCCGTGCCCATAGGGCATGGTTCATTTAAGGTATTACCCCTCAAAATCTTGGACCCCCAATTTTAAACGAACAATAATAATTATGAGGCCCCATCAAAATATTAAATCCCAACCACTGCTGGATGTGAATTTTCTTTGGATTCCCCATAAAATCCCACTCTCAATAATGCTCATTTCCCATAAAACCCTACTCTCAATAATGCTCATCCACAACCATTATGAGTGCAAACACCACTCTTTGGATTCCCTATAAAACCCCATAACCGTTGATTCACCAGGATTAAATCCCAACCACTCTTTATCTTGGCACGGTCAGCCCTAGGATTTAAAAAAGCTTTGTGTTTGTATAATATATATATATATATATATATATATATATTATATATATATATATATATATATATATATATATATATATATATATATATAAATATCTATATTCATGCATGATAATATGTAAATATACATGTATGATTGCCTATATATATATATATATATATTTGTATATGTAAAATGTGGGGAATATATATATGCGTATGCCAATATAGACATGTGTATAGGCATATAGCCCTATATGATTTACCTATTTGTGTGCCTTATATACATTATGTGTATATGGGTATATATACATGAAATTGTGTGTTTGATAGGTTGTGCATCCTTGTGACTTGTGTGAATGCTAGGATAGACATGGTTAGGCTTAGTAAGACTTGTATGGGTTAGGACTTGACCTAGTTGACATAATTTGACTAGTGTAGTTGACTAGAGTTGACCCAAGGTTGACTTTAGCCTAGATTGACCCAAACATCATGTAGAATGCATTATAATGTTCTATTTTACCATTATGGACATGTGGGGACTTGTGCTGTTCTAAATAGGAGTCAAACACCTCTTCTCAGACAGTATATTCACTTCGGATACTCAGGATATCATGCGAGTACATTCTCTGACCGTTTCATACTTGCTAGGACTATATTCTTGCTCTAGATTACTTTATTTGATGCTGTCACGATGGTAACACAGATTAGTACTATATGGATATTTTTATACGATGTTATCCCCCTCGGGAGCATCGGATATATTATGTCTTGTGCGTTTCACTTTCATCATATATTCATGTGCTTTCACCATTCATATGCACTCTCGTGATTCATGTACTCTCATGTTCACAAAGGCTCCATGTTTATATTCATGTGCACCCATTTATGGGCCTCCATATGAAATCATGTACAATAACATAACTTGAACGGATCCTTGTCTATTGATTGGTGATGGAGGAGTAGAAATAGTCATGTGAATATTTCTGAAGTAGTGTTGCTATATACAAACTCTCATATTTATTATCAAGTCGTTCACATGTCTATCTTGTACTCTTAATCATTAGTTCACTGTTAGTTCTTTACTTATAATATATATTTTCATTACAGTCTTTCCTTTATTTCATGTCTTTTCTTTCAGCGATTCATGTATCTTACTCTATTGCATGCTTTATATTCCAGTCATGATATGAACTGCGTGAGATGTACTGTACGATCTTGGCGAAGAGGATAAGACCTCTTTTTGATGGCCTCATCTCGAGCAATCAGAGCGCCCTCATTCCTGGCCGGCAGATCGTGGAAAATTTCATCGTGGCCCACCATTCCATGAATCTGAAGAAGAGAAATGAAAGGTTCTTTTTAAGACTGATATGTCCAAGGCATATGATCGGGTCGAATGGCCGTTCTTGTTAGAAGTACTCAAGAGGTATGGTTTCTCCCCGAAATTTCTCTGATCAAAGCCTACATTTCCACTACTTCCATATCCCAACATTTAAAGGGTGAGAAGGTTTCTTCCGTCCCAGTGGAGGCCTCCGTCAGGGCTTAACAGCGCCAGGTGACTGATCCTTTTGAGAAGTATCCAGCTGCACTAAGGAAATCCTTGAATGGATCTGATTGGAAATCAAGTCAAGGGCAGCAGATAACTGAGTAGGGTCAGAAAGACAAGATAGACTTTGACCAGACGTGCTCGGAATCTTTTTTTGTAACTATTTTCATACACAAGCATGATATGCTGGTCAGCTCAGAACATAAAGTACGGTCTGGACCCGCTATAGGGAGGCCTGATCTGAATTCCAGTTTCTTAAAGCAGGCTATTTGAAAGAAAAAATTGGTTCGTTGAGGGATTCCAGACAAGCGATTTCCTCTGGGAGAGGCCAGATGATGGTAATTTCATAAATTTGAAGGCTCGCTCCTGTCATGACTGGACCTGTTGAAAATATTACAGAGGACGAGGATGAGGCGTGTTGCACCACTTACTATGGAACAACATTAGAGGACACCTGTGACTTGGACTTCCAGCAGGATCCATTACCTGCTGCCAACACTCCCATAGTTTATTTATCTTATTTCAGTTGTATCTCATCTGGATATTGTATTAGAGATTTTGATGATGTGGATTATGGAATTGTTAGATGTTTATCTTAGACACTTGGGATTCTCTCTTTTATCGTATTTCATCAGTGGATTATGTTGATATTCTTATCTATCTTATCGTACATCTTCCTTAGTTGTAATTGAGATTTGTACTTTATATTATTCCTCCATTCAGAGAGTATAACTGTGCAATACACCTTAAATTGTTAGATATATGTGACCTAGGACAGCGTTCTACCGCCGACACTGCGGTGTAGGCTGGACGTACCCACTTCTCATGCCTCTACACTGGATGGAGGTCGTGACACATTTTTAGTGTTGGCCCATGCAGGTCGAGATTTGCAGTGGTATTCGAACTAAAGTATCACTGCAGCCTGCATTAGGATTTTTTTGAAGGTACTCAATCACATTAGAAAAAACTCTTAATCATATTCATTTTATCTAAATTTGCTGCTTATTGTTTTCCCGTGAATATAAACTGTCCTCCTTTGCTATTTCGACTCATTCTCAGAAATTGTTCTTATTTTATCTGTCTCCAGGATGGTCATCAAGACTAAATCTCATTACCCCGAAAAGGAGGATACTACTGAGAGGTCTGCCACCTCTCGTCATGTGCAGCCAGCAGCTGATACTGCAGCACCAGTTATGCCAGCTGGATTGGGTGCTTCAGCTACCTTCGGAAGAGCCCCTCCACTGAAGAACAGTTTGGCAACTCTAAAGGGGGGTGAATAGAGTTTATATAGAAAAAAGCCAATTAAAAATTAACTCTTTCACCAACAATCAATAATCAGAGTAAAGTGCGGAAAATAAATAAAGAGCAAAAGAGCATACGCAAACACAGCGATTTTAACCTGGTTTCCCTCGTGGAGGACTAGTCCAGGCCTGAGAACTCTAGCTCAGGATTAAATCCACTATTTGTGAAATAGTAGTTTACAACCCGTGCCTTTTCTTCAGAAGAGCACGTCAACTCCTAACAGAGGATCGCAGTGGCGATTTGCTTGGAATTGTCCAAGCGACTTCTTCAACTCTTGCACAAGAATCCTAACTGAGAGATGCTGAGCACTCGAGACTTAGGAGGCTTGTGGCTAGTAGATGGGAAGGGTATGGCTTATTGAGCTTATAAGAGAGAAGAGAAGAGAAGATTGAGTGGTTTGAAATGAGAGAATTCATGCCCTATTTATAGTGTTTTTATAGGCAGAATTCGGCCAGAATTCGGGTAGGAAAATTCAAAAATTTGGCCGTTGGACAGCTAGCAACCAGCTATCCCTAAAATTAGGGTTCCTGATTTCTAGGGGACAGAGTTCGGCCCGAACTCTGTGTGGAGGCAGAGTTCGGCCCGAACTCTGTCTCCAGAGCACAGAGTGGTTCTAAGGGGACCAGTGGGCAGTTTTTGGTTCAGTGGAGCTTGGGATTTTAGGTAGGTTATAGACTAAGTTCCAAGAGCTCAGCAAGACTCAGAGTACATAAATCTAGACTCAATGAAATCATAAAATACAGACTCCAGAACACACTGAGAGCCGGAGACTGAGCTGTCATCTGTCTTGAACTGAATGCAGTCGTCGTGTGTCGTATTGAATTAATACAAATATTATTTGGTCAATGTAGTCAATATTTGGTTGACTGTGACTTTGTGTCAACAATCTCCCCCATATTGATAATTGACAAAATAATATATGTATATTTCAATATTCATACCTGGACACAGTTGATTGTAACATAGTTCCATAGCTCCCCCATACACGATGCCTGAGCTAAGAGAAAATAGCTCCCCCGTAAACCATGAACGGTGTCGAGCTAGAAGCTATAGCTCTCCCCCTTACAAAATGCATAGTACCTGTGATCTGATAGATAATATTTTCCAGAGCAAGAAGTACAGATATACACAGATATACGAATGCATAGAACCAGTATGATATCTAATATCTCCCAAAAGCAAAACAATAAAAATATACATTATTTCTCCCCCTTTTGGCAGTTAGCAATATAAAGAAGCAATGAATATTAATGCAACCACACCAAGCAGAGAAGAAACAGTAAAATACTAAGCAAAATAAGTCACTGACATAGAATGATAATAAAGACAGATAATGTCATCCACCAAACCAAGTGGCCAACTCATAAACAGAGTACATAAAACCAGCTACATAAATCCATAAGAAACTAAATAACTGAAATCAAAAGTAACTAAGATCATCAGCAGTAGCAGCAGCAGCAGATAGTAGCCAATCTCCATCATGGAGCACGAGAAGGTCCTGGAACATCTGATGGACCATGGAAGGAGCGACGAGGGTCCACAAAAGCATCATCCGGATCCATGTAACGCATAACCCACGGATCATCAATGCGATAACCCGCGCGCGCTGGATCCCTCTCCATGGGAATGTGCAAATGTTGAGACAGAGAGTACCGGATATCATGCAGAGAGTTGCCGAGAGCACTCATCTGCAGAGTGGTACGATAGTCCAGCTGTGTCCAACGATCGTCCTCAAGAGTAAAACGATCCCGGAGCATGGTCTGAATGGACTCAAGAGTGGCAGGTGGAGGTGGTGCATCCTGACCAAAAGGAGGGGCGTCAGGCTCCTCATCAGCAGAATGCTCAGATGACTCAGAAGCAGCGACAGGCTGAAGGCGTCGTGCTTTGGATAGAAAGGCAGGTGCAGGCAGGAACGGACAATCATGGATAGGAATGATGAAGGCACGAAAAACGAAAGGAAGATAGAGAGGATAAACCAAAGCTCTTGGTTTCTTCCGACAGTTGATCATCCAATCCATCATAGTCCGTGGAAAGTTGAATGGAATACGATAGTGGAGATGATATAAGGCGGAGATCTCAAGATAAGTGACTTCATCTGTTGAGCCAGCCTTGGGTAAGATGGTGTTAAAAACCATTCGGTGAAGCTCATAGAAGTAGGGGTTGAGATGCTTGGCCATAAGTTTGCGAGGACTTATGTTAGGAGCACATAATTCCTCCTTGAATCCTTCAAGAGAAGTATCGCCAACAAATTGAAATTGACGTGCTTCCACAAGTTTATTCCAAGTATCAAGATTAACAAGATCAAGAAAATCCCCCAACTCAGAATCATTGAAGGCGATGTCAATACCGGCAACCCGGGAATAGATGTGTGTTGTATCAAAAGTTAAATTGCAATAGAACATTTGGATTGCACTACGGTAGATGACAGAATTTGAAGCAACTAAAGCATCCAAACAAAGATCATGGAATAAAGACTCATATTGAGAAAATATTATGAAATTGATGGGATGGCCCCCAAACACCGGACGAGTCCTAAAATTGCTAAACCATTCATTAGAGGCGTCTAGCGATACAAATAGACGGTCGTCGTATGTGTTAGGGTCATCGGGACTCGGCGGATTGAACAACGGATGAATGGGGTGTTGTTCAACTACTTGTTCAATCGGAGGAGGAGGATTCGAAGAGGAAGCACCCTCGGTTCGGATCCTCTTCCCGCGATTGGGCAAGCGTAGAGCCATTTACAAGAAATTGGATAACTTGAAATGGAGAGAAATAGAGAGTTATACCTGAAAATAATGTCAAACAGTTGAAGAGAACGTTGAAAAACCCCTTTCCCTTGATTTTGAGAAGAAATAGAGCCCTCTAGATCAAGAACTAGGGTTAGGGTTTGGAAGGAAGAAGATGGAAGAGGTGGAGAAGAAGGTAATATGGGAGGAAAGAGAAGGAATCCCGACATAAAGTAGGGCTTTGTCTTTGGTCGGGTAGAATAGTGACCATTGGATTAGAAAAGATCCAACGGCGGAGCCAGATCCCGATTCTGGAACCTAGGGACCGAACTCGGCCCGAACTCTGTTAGGGGCAGAGTTCGGCCCGAGTTCTGGATCAGTGGTCCAGAACAAAAGTTAGGCTGAAAAAAGATTAAGTGTTGAACAAAAAGAGATACAATTTTGAGAAACCCAATAAAGTACATAGAGAGATTCACAAAGGTCAGAATGAACTTTAGGAAGATCAATTTGGCAATAATAAATCGTAACAAACCATATAATAAACAAGGAAATATATTGTAATTCAGTATTTCAAATTTGCCATGGGTTAGCTGCAGGGGCCGGATCCCAGCTAGCGGTAGTCCTGAGGACTAGTGCACCGTGTCGCTTAGGCTTTTACGCCTTTTTGTCAGAAGGATCCTTTCGGCTTGTACCCATAATAAATTTGTCATAAAAGAATCAAAATATACTCGATATTTACGCAGGTAAGTCTCAACTTATAACTGCTTCATCCAAAATTCCGAGTTCACGACAAAGATAATTGAAGCGCTCTTCGGATAATGGCTTAGTAAAGAAATCTGCTAGCTGATGATCAGTGTCAATAAATTCTAAGTTAATCGTGCCATTTTGCTGATGATCACGCAAAAAGTGGTGTCTGATCTCAATGTGTTTAGTGCGTGAGTGGCAGACAGGGTTCTTAGTCAAATTGATGGCACTAGTATTGTCACAGAATATAGGAATATGCATGAAAGATAACTTATAGTCTTCAAGGGTTTGCTTCATCCAGAGAATTTGTGCACAACAACGCCCAGCTGCTATGTATTCAGCTTCTGTTGTGGATAGTGCGACAGAGTTCTGCTTCTTGCTAAACCATGAGACTAAAGCCTTTCCTAACAAATGACACGTGCCGCTCGTACTTTTACGGTCGACCTTGCATCCAGTAAAGTCAGCATCAGAGTAACCGATGAGGTCAAATGATGTTGACTTGGGATACCATAGGCCCACTGTAACCGTACCCTTAAGATATCGAAAGATACGCTTAACCGCGGTCATGTGAGATTCCTTAGGATTTGCTTGATATCTAGCACATAGGCAAACACTAAACATGATATCGGGGCGACTAGCAGTTAAATAAAGTAAGCTGCCTATCATACCTCGACACTTACGTTGATCAACGGGTTTGCCGCTCTCATCTGGTTCGAGTTTGGTTGAAGTAGCCATTGGCGTGCTAATTGGTTTGACGTTGTCAAGGTCGAACTTCTTCAGCATGTCCTTGGTATACTTCGATTGACAGATGAAAGTTCCATTTGCCAGTTGCTTTACTTGCAGGCCAAGAAAGTAGTTGAGCTCTCCCATCATGCTCATCTCAAATTCTGTCTGCATACACTTGGCAAATTCTTGACAAAGAGTTTCATCAGTAGACCCAAAAATAATATCATCAACATAAATTTGAATCAACAGAATAGTGTCTTTAAAAGATTTTATAAACAGTGTAGTGTCAATTTTCCCTTTTGAAAAACCTTTCTCAAGTAAGAAGCTACTTAGCCTTTCATACCAAGCTCTGGGGGCTTGCTTGAGGCCATAAAGTGCTTTCTTTAGCTTGAACACGTGGTCGGGAAATTTGTGATTTTCAAAGCCAGGAGGTTGTTTCACATAAACTTCCTCCTTAATAAAACCATTCAGAAAAGCACTTTTCACATCCATTTGAAATAATTTAAAGTTTTGAAAATTAGCAAAAGCACAAAGCATCCGAATGGATTCTAGTCTAGCAACAGGAGCATACGTCTCATCGTAGTCGATACCTTCCTCTTGGTTGTATCCTTGAGCTACTAGACGAGCTTTGTTACGTGTGACTGAACCATCTTCATTTACTTTGTTTCTAAAAACCCATTTAGTACCAATTATAGAGTGATTAACCGGTCTAGGAATGAGTTCCCATACTTGGCTTCTCTCGAATTGGTTGAGTTCTTCTTGCATAGCAGAAATCCAAAATTCATCATTAAAAGCTTCAGAAATGTTTTTAGGCTCTACTTGTGAAATGAAGGCAGTGCTAGCAACAGAGTCTCTTAGTGATGATCTAGTAGTTACTCCACGTGAAACTTCTCCTATAACTAAATTTTCTGGATGAGAAGGTTTGAAAGAGAATTTCTTAGGCAAACCCTCCAGAGAATTAGTTTCGGTTGAAGTATTCATTGGAGTAGAAGTTGATGGCTCAACGTCATCATCAAGAGTACTTGCTGCACTGTTGTCTTCATCAAAAGTCACATTTGTTGACTCTTCCACAATAAGTGAGCGTTTATTGAAAACTCTATATCCCTTACTCTTGGCGGCATAACCAAGAAAGATACCATCGTCAGCTTTGGCATCAAATTTGCCTAAGTTGTCTTTGGTGTTAAGGATAAAACATCTACAACCAAAAACTTTAAAATAAGAAACATTGGGGGTTCTCCCAAACCAAAGCTCATAGGGTGTTTTCTTCGTAATGGGACGAATCAGCACCCTATTCAAAATATGGCATGCTGTACTAACAGCTTCTGCCCAAAAGTATTTCGGAAGTGAAAATTTATTCAACATGACTCTGGCCATATCGCCGAGAGTTCTATTCTTCCGCTCCACAACACCATTTTGTTGAGGAGTTCTAGGACAAGAAAATTCATGATCAAAACCATTTGCATTACAAAAACTTTCAAAATCATAATTTATGAATTCGCCTCCATGATCACTTCGGATTCGAGTAATCATGTAGCCTTTTTCGTTTTGAACTTTCTTTACAAAAACTTTGAAAGCAGAAATAGCATCGCTCTTATTAGCGAGAAAGAAAACCCAAGTAAATCTCGAAAAATCATCAACAATAACAAATGCATACAGTTTGCCACCAAGGCTAGCTATTCTACTAGGACCAAATAAATCCATATGAAGTAGTTGCAAGGGTCTAGTAGTACTTACAGAGTTGATGGAATGAAACGAGGATTTTGTTGCCTTGTTTAGTTCACATTCGACACATACCGTATCCTTTTTGAATGTGATGTCAGGCAATCCTCTCACTAGCTTCTTGGTAGAAAGCCTGGATATAGCATCCATGTTGGCGTGACCAAGACGCTGGTGCCAAAGTAGTCGTTCGTCTTTGTGGGCATATAAACATCTACCTGCATTGTTAGTATTTATAGAAAGATAGAAAATATAGATGTTATCCTCTCTTTTCCCTTCAAAAGCAATGTCTCCTGTTGACCTATCATAGATGTAGCAACTGTTTTGTCCAAAGTTAATGTCATATCCATGATCAGCAAGATGACTAATGCTGAGCAGGTTATGCTTTAACTCGGTCACTAGGCAGACATCCTTTATTACAGGAGAGGGAGGATGACCAATGATACCATTACCTATAATATGCCCTTTGAGATTGTTACCGAAGGATACGTATCCTTCTCTCTTCATCGATAGTGATGCAAAAAGGTTTGCGTCTCCCGTCATATGTCGCGAGCATCCACTATCGAGAATCCACTTACTTTCAGTTGAGGAGGGAAGGTCCACCTACATCAAGAGTAGATGTGACCTTTGGTACCCGAGTTCTTGAGGGTCCTGAAAAGTTAGTCTTTGGGAACCAAGCATATATCCTTTTATCTACAAGTCTTCTAACTCTGCACTGTGGTGAGATGTGTCCATGTAATCCACAATAAGTACAGATAGCATTCTTGTTTATACTAGGAGTATGAGAATGATATTTATAAGCAACAGGATGAGGATGGACATGATGTGAAGAGTTAGCATGGTGAGGATGATTATGCATGGAATAAGTGGCATGGTGATGGTGTCTTTGAGGCATAGAATGATGGTATTGTCTATGATGAGTGACATGCTGATATTGTCTAGATGGCATGGCATGATGATTTTGTCTATATGGCATGACATGACGATTTTGTCTATATGGTATATGAGGACCTTGTCTATATGGCATTGCATGATGATCTTGTCTATATGGCATGACATGATGATTTTTATGTGTGAAGTGCTGTTGATTGTGTCTTTGTGCATGATGCTTGTGTACTGAGTGAGAATTGTTCTTACGTGCACGTGGTTTGTGAAAGTTTGTGTATATGAATGCATGGTTATGTGCTGCATGAGAATGACTTGGTTGACTAGCATGAGTGGTGTTGTGCCCATGTGATTGGGTTTGAGGTTGAATAACCTGTTTACCCAATTTGGTTTCTAATCTTTTAGTAACAGCTTGCAGTTCAGTAACCTTAATATTTAAGCCATATATCTTAGTCATGGAAATCTTGTGTCTACTCTTTTCTTCAGCAAGCAACGTGTTGAGTGTAGTGATTTTTTGAGTTTGTTGCTCAATACGTGCTTCAGCATCATGCAAGCTTAATTTGAGCTTGGATACTTCATCAGCGTCATTAGTGGGTGATGTGTCTCTAACATTATCAAGAAGTAAGGAAATTCTTTGTATCTCATCTTTTAGACTTTTGATTTTGTCCTTGGCATGTTTATATTTACCGATGACCTTTTTATGATCATCGAGTAAATCAGTGAAAGCATCGCCAAGTTCATCAAAAGAGAAGTCATCCAGAGTTTCGTTAGATACCTTGTTAGAAGATGCCATCAGGCACACATTTGCTGTATCTTGAGGAGAGTCCTTTTCTTCCTCAGAGTCACTTGCTTCACTTTCATGCCAGATGCCTGTGTTGGCATATTTCTTTGATGAGTTCTTTTTGTATGGCTTCTCATAGCGGTTGCTCTTCTTCAGGAATGGGCAGTCTTTTCGGACATGTCCAGTTTTCTTGCAACCGTAACAAGTTGGTTCTTCTTCATCGTCTTCTTGAGATTTCTTCTTCCTTCGATTGAAGCGAAGGAATTTCTTGAAGTTGCGAACCATGAGAGCTTGTTCTTCATCATCCGAATTATCTTCTTCGGTCTCATCATGATTAGCTCTTCGTTGATGAGCTTTGAGTGCGATCTCCCTGGTCTTCGGAGCAGGCTCTTCGAAGTCCTTGAGGTCAAGCTCGTGAGTCATAAGCTTACCCATCAAGGTCTCCATTGACATTGTTGTGAGATCGTTTCCTTCTATGATGGCTGTCACCTTAGGGTTCCAAATCTTTGGTAGCCCTCTGAGCAGCTTACGAATCTTCTCGTGGTTTGAGTACTGCTTTCCGAGCGAAGATAGAGGATTGATGATGTCGAGGAATCTTGTGATCATTTGAGTGATCGTCTCACTTGGCTTCATCTTGAAGGCTTCGTATTCTTGAGTGAGACGGCTTATTTTAGATTCCTTGACCTGTGTGGTTCCTTCATGCGTCACTTCTAGAAGTCTCCATACTTCATGAGCAGTGGTGCAAGTAGAAACCCTGTTGAACTCATTCCTGTCTATAGCACAGAATAAAGCATTAATAGCCCTAGCGTCTAGACTTGCCTGTTTCTTCTCCTCGACAGAATATTTGTCGTGTGGTTTCTCAATGAGGTCACCATCGACAACTATCCTGGCGGGCTTTTTGTAACCGTCAGTGACGACAGTCCACAGGTCAAAGTCTAGAGACTTAAGATAGAAGCTCATCCTTGTTTTCCAATATGTGTAGTTAGTTCCATCAAATAGGGGAGGCCTATGAGTGGACTGACCTTCACCATGATTGGAAATCAAGGATTGTGTGGTTGCCATGGATCAGCTCTTAGGATGTTAATCCTTGTAAAGAGAACAGAGCTCTGATACCAATTGAAGAACAGTTTGGCAACTCTAGAGGGGGGTGAATAGAGTTTATATAGAAAAAAGCCAATTAAAAATTAACTCTTTCACCAACAATCAATAATCAGAGTAAAGTGCGGAAAATAAATAAAGAGCAAAAGAGCATACGCAAACACAGCGATTTTAACCTGGTTTCCCTCGTGGAGGACTAGTCCAGGCCTGAGAACTCTAGCTCAGGATTAAATCCACTATTTGTGAAATAGTAGTTTACAACCCGTGCCTTTTCTTCAGAAGAGCACGTCAACTTCTAACAGAGGATCGCAGTGGCGATTTGCTTGGAATTGTCCAAGCGACTTCTTCAACTCTTGCACAAGAATCCTAACTGAGAGATGCTGAGCACTCGAGACTTAGGAGGCTTGTGGCTAGTAGATGGGAAGGGTATGGCTTATTGAGCTTATAAGAGAGAAGAGAAGAGAAGATTGAGTGGTTTGAAATGAGAGAATTCATGCCCTATTTATAGTGTTTTTATAGGCAGAATTCGGCCAGAATTCGGGTAGGAAAATTCAAAAATTTGGCCGTTGGACAGCTAGCAACCAGCTATCCCTAAAATTAGGGTTCCTGATTTCTAGGGGACAGAGTTCGGCCCGAACTCTGTGTGGAGGCAGAGTTCGGCCCGAACTCTGTCTCCAGAGCACAGAGTGGTTCTAAGGGGACCAGTGGGCAGTTTTTGGTTCAGTGGAGCTTGGGATTTTGGGTAGGTTATAGACTAAGTTCCAAGAGCTCAGCAAGACTCAGAGTACATAAATCTAGACTCAATGAAATCATAAAATACAGACTCCAGAACACACTGAGAGCCGGAGACTGAGCTGTCATCTGTCTTGAACTGAATGCAGTCGTCGTGTGTCGTATTGAATTAATACAAATATTATTTGGTCAATGTAGTCAATATTTGGTTGACTGTGACTTTGTGTCAACATCCACCAGTGCGCAGGTAGAGCCCAGTTATTCCGGAGATGCTTCAGCAGCAGTAGCTGCCTTCAGGATCCGTCGATGCAGTACAACTATTTACCTTCTTCCCGCAGTTCATGGAGGCCCAGCTGGCTCAGCAGCAACGTTAGACGATAGAGTTCAGTCAGGGCATCGATCTGGCCCTGACAACAGTTGAGAGGGCTACAGCCCAGCCTCCGGCAGGTCAGCAGCAGCATCAGCCGAAGGAAAAGGGTATACAGGATTTCCAGAAGATGTACCCGCGAGACTTCAGGGGTACAGAGGGTATCCTGTACGCCGACGAGTGGATCGAGCACATAGATAAGATCTTTAGGCTAGCAGAGATTCCAACAAGACTGCAGATTGAGGCGACAGCTTGTATGATACAGGATTTATCCCACACGTGGTTCCAAACAGATTCGAGGGTTGTTATAGTTAGGCAAACTTGGGCAGCTTTCAAGAAGATATTCAATGAGAAGTTTCCCCCGATGCAGCGCTTGTTGCCCTCGAGACGCAGTTCAAGGCTTTGGTGCAGGGCAGTCAGACTGTCGAAAAGTACACCGGGGAGTTCTACAATCTGGGCAGATTTGTTGAAGGGCTTTTTGAGGCGACGATGGCCCGGAGGTTCAGGAAGGGGCTAGTCAGGGAGGTGAAGTCCTACACCAAGAGTGCCTATAGTACCACTTTTGAGGAGATCCTGGTGGGCGCCCTAGCAGCGGAGGATGACATTGAGCTGAGGCTCAAGAGGGGACGAGACACAATCGGTACCGGCAGCAGTGGAGGCTAGACCAAGAGGATTCACTTTCAGCAGCAGCATCAGCAGAGACTTTTAGCCGCAGGAGTTCCAGCAGCGAAGACTTCAGCCAGCTCAGCATCAGCAGCCAAGGCAGCAGCAGCAGGCTCCGAGGCAGCAGTCTACTAGTAGTACCTTCTGCAAAAAATTGGGGCATGGGTGGATCGAGTGCAGGAAGAGGCTGGTGAAGTACCTTCTCTGTGGTTCATCGGAGCATCAGCTGAGGGACTGTTCCCTCTTTGCAGGAAGAGCAGCACAGGGAGCAGGAGCCAAGGTTCTAGTGGGACAGCAGAAGGGACCGCTGCCGACTCAGCAGCAGCGGTTCATACAACATCAGCAGTATGCCAGGGGAGGCCAGCATGGACAAGGTTTCGCCATGGTGATCGAGGATACTGATGCTATTGGGTAGCTAATCGCATGTTATGTTCTTCTCGACTCCGTTCCTGCTTTTGCCTTATTTGATTCTGGGCTTTCCACAGTTTTGTGTCTGTATCATTTGCTATTAGACATTACCATGTATTTGAATTGTTGCCTAGGACTTATAAGATCACGACCGGGGGTGGTATTATCCTCGTAAGTGATGTTTGCAAAGGGCGAAGTATTATTTTGGGTGGCCGGGAGTTGGAGGTGAGTCTGCTCGTAATGCCACTACCGAACTATGACATTGTATTAGATATAGATTGGTTGAGCAGACATCACGCCAGCATAGAATCTCGTGGGGGTAGAGTTATGTTCGGAGCACCAGGAGAGCCAGAGTTCGAGTTCACCCGAGGGCAGGCGGAGCAGAGCAGCGAACTTTTTTGCAGAGTTTCAGTCGAGGAGCAGGCGGTTCCACATCCTTTGATTACGGAGTTCATGGGCATCTTTTCGGAGGATTTGCCAGGACTTTCACCGGATAGAGGCGTTGAGTTCTCGATAGACTTGGTTTCCAACACGAAATCGATTTCCCAGCATGTCTATCGAGTGAACAACAGCAATTTAGGGGAATTGAATAAGCAGGTGGATGAGCTGCTGGACAAGGGCTTCATCCGATCGAGTTCTTTACATTGGGGTGCACCGGTACTCTTTGTACCCAAGAAGGATGGGTCGGTATGGATGTGTATCGACTATTGGATACTCAACAACCTCACAATTAAGAACAGATACCTACTGCCGCTGATTGATGATCTATTTGATCAGTTGTGCGGAGCTCGAGTTTTTTCGAAGATTGATCTGAGGTCAGGTTATCATCAGGTAATGGTGAATAATGAGGATATCCCGAAGACCGCATTCAGGACGTGGTATGGTCAGTTTGAGTTCTTGGTTATACCGTTTGGGCTGACCAACGCCCCGTCGGTATTCATGAACTTGATGAACAAGATGTTCCACCAGTACTTGGACAAGTTCGTGGTGGTGTTCATCAATAATATCCTAGTGTACTCGAAGACTGAGGAGGAGCATGAGGAGCACTTAAGAGTGGTTCTGGAGACTCTCAGGAGGGAGGAGCTTTACGGCAAGCTCTCGAAGTGTGAGTTTTTTTTGGACAGAGTGGACTTCTTGGGTCATGTGATGACTGGAGATGGGATCTCAGTTGACCCGAAGAAGATCACGTCTGTTGAGGCTTGGACAGTACCGAGTTTAGTACATAGTAGAGATCAGTAGCTTCTTGGGATTGGCAGGGTATTATAGGAGGTTCGTACAGGATTTCTTCTGGATTGCAGAGCCATTGACTAGGCTGACCCGAAAGGATGCAAAGTTTGTCTGGTCAGAGGAGTATCAGGTCGCTTTTAATGAGTTGAAGAAGCGGCTGACGACAGCTCCGATTCTGACATTGCCATCAGGATCAGGAGGGTTCACTATCTACAGTGATGCCTCAGGGAAAGGTTTGGGTTGTGTCTTGCAGCAGCATGGGAAGGTGATTGCCTATGCTTCCAGGCAGTTATGTCTCCACGAGAAGAACTACCCTACCCACGACTTGGAGTTGGCAGTAGTTATATTTGCTTTGAAGTTGTGGAAACATTACTTATACGGAGAGCGGGTGGAGATCTTTACAGATCATGAGAGCTTGAAGTATGTGTTTACGCAGAAGGAGCTCAAAATACGACAGCGCAGGTGGTTGGAGTTGATGAAGGACTTCGACATTTCACTACAATATCACCCAGGGAAGGCCAACGTGGTGTTGGCCCATTGGCCATGGTCAAACCTGATTTTAATAATTGATCAAATTCTGTCTCGATATACGAATCAATTCAGATGTTTACTAAAGACGTTTTGGACACTGATCAAGATTGGATATCTACTCAGTTCAAGACCGAAGCTCTGTTTGCCACTCAAGACTGTATTTCCTTATGCGATATAATTTTTATTTTTTATTGTGTCTAGGAAGATATTGTACACCAAGTCGAACTGGCAAATAGGCTATCCGAAATCATTTTTCAAAATTGATCTATCGTTTTTAAAATGACCTATGTTTTTGAAAAATATATACTTTAACAAAAAGCTTCTGAAGGATTTTCAAAAAGCCAAAAACAATTTTCATAAAATAACCCTGACCAAACCCTGACAGAACTCGGCCAAATTTTGGCTAGAGTTTGGCCAAGGTAAACGTTATGTGAACGTTGAATTTTGAACTTGGTCTCCCTTCAGTTGCAGTTTGTTACAAAGAGTTCTCTTCGAATTCTGCCCGAATTCTGTTAGAGTTCTGTCTTTAGAAAAACTATAAATAGAAAAGAATTCTGATCATTTTAATACACTCATTTACTTTTATCTACTCTCTTTTAAAGCTTACGTTTCTTCCAAAGAGTTTTCAAAAGCTTCCATTTTCAAATCCCAAGCCAGTTACAATTCTCTAGTCAATTTGTCGGTACGGTACGATCTATAAGATTTTAGAGAAATTGTAATCAGAGGCTTGATTGAAGAAAGACTCTTCAAAACTGAAGTTGTTCGAGTTCTTCGTTTCAAAGCTCGCGTCTGTAGAAGTTGCAAGGACTTCATATGAAAACTTGCGAGATTTTTTAATAATGGATTCAACTGGAAGCTAGAGTTCTTCTGACTGGACTAGTCCTCACAAGAGGGAAACCAATATAAATTTTTGTGTTTGCATTTGCCTTCTTACCACTCTTTTCTTTTCAGCTATTACTTTGCGTTTATTGTTATTTTTTGTGACCTAACTACTAACAAGTTTTAATTAGAAATATTCCGCTGCCTGCTCTATTCACCCCTCATCTAGAGTATTCTGCTTTATGATTTCATTCCTACACGTGGTTGCTGATGCCTTGAGTAGGTATCAGACAGCCATGTATTTGACTATGGATCATCACTTGCTAGCAGATTTGGAGGTCCTGGGGATTGAGGTGATTGTGCCAAGAGTTCAGATGCATATATGGGGCCTTCAGATTTAGTCAGACTTGATAGAGAGGATCAAGTCGACGTAGTTCGAGGATATTGCTCTGCGGTGTGTCCGAAAGCATGTTCGGGCAGGGCTGGTGGATGATGAGTTTATTCTTGTAGAGGATGGCACTTTGAGGCACGGTTCCAAGCTGTGTGTGCCTAGTGAAGAACTCAGGGAGCAGGTCATACAGGAGCCCACCGATCTTATTACTCTATACATCCATGTGCCAACAAGATGTATAGGTATCTAAGGGAGCACGTCTTGTGGTATAGGATGAAGTAGGAGGTATGTCGCTTCGTTGCCAGATGTTTGGTCTACCAGCAGGTCAAGACAGAGAGGCAGAAGCCAGGAGGTGTGTTGCAGCTATTGCCCATTCCAGAATGGAAGTGGGAGTACATTACGATGGATTTTGTTTCTGGATTACTGCGTACACCAGGAGAGAAAGACGCGATTTGGGTCATCATAGACAGGTTGACCAAATCAGCCAACTTTTTGCCATTTAAAGTGGGTAAGTCTACTGAGAGGCTAGCAGAGATGTATACGCGGCAGATTGTCAAGATTCATGCACTTTCGATCAGTATTGTCGCGGATCGGAATAGTCGTTTTACTTCATATTTTTAGCGGAGTCTGTAGACTAGTTTGGGCACTCAGCTCAAGTTTAGTACTGTATACCACCCTCAGACGGACGGACAGTCAGAGAAGACTATTCAGACGCTCGAGGACATGCTACGGACGTACGTCTTAGATTTCGGAGGATCCTGGAAGGATAACCTGTACTTGGTGGAGTTTACTTACAACAATAATTTTTAGGCCAGCATTGAGATGTTACCCTTCGAGGCACTGTACGGGCGTAGATATCGTACACCATTGTCTTGGGATGATGTTGGAGAGCGAGCTTTATTGGGACCTGAGATGGTTGTTGATGCAGCCGAGAGGGTAAAGCTAATCAGAGATAGACTTCGCATGGCGCAGGACAGACATCGATATTGGGCCGATAGCCACCAGAGGCCTTTGGAGATTTAGGTACAGCTTAGAGATAGGATTAGAAGTAGGTTGTTTGTGTTATTTGATCATGTTTGATTATTTTATAACTTGAGACCTTGTTTGTGTTTAGGTCGGAGACCTAGTTTTTCTGATGATATCTTCGACTCGTGGTGCCATACGTTTTCATGGAGGTGGGAAGCTTAGTCCGTGCTTCACCGGACCTTTCGTGATCAGCAAGAGAGTCGATGACGTGGCATACAGGCTAGACTTGCAACCTGCACTAGTGGGTGTCCACAACGTATTGTACGTATCACAGTTGAGACGGTTTGTGGCTGATCCTAGCCATGTACTCGACCATTCGGAGATTGGGGTGGGGCCTACTCTCAGTTATCTAGAGCAGCCAGTGGAGATTCTTGATCGCCGAGAGAAGGTACTGAGAAACCAGGTGATACCTATGGTTCGCATGGCATGGAAGCATCATTCTCCAGGAGTGTCTAACTGGGAGCAGGAGGATGAGATGCGTGAGCGATACCAATATCTTTTTGGACCTTGAGGTATGACTGTCTATCCTTCTCATCAGTTTAGTTTCGCCTTTCAATTTCAAGGACGAAATTCTTTTGAGGGTAGATTTGTCACTACCATATTTTAGCTTGAGGGTATTTTGGTTATTTTGTAAATTTTGGATTTATTTTGAATTATTGGAGTTATGGTTGTTAGTTTTGACCTTTGCTAGTTGAGACTATGGAGACTAACCTAGATGTTGACTTTAGCTATGGTAACTTGATTAGCATGGTGGAACCCTAGTCTAACTTAAGTCGACCCAATTTGAGTTATTTGAATCAAGTTTCATATAGAGATTAAGTGATTTAGTGCATGGGTTTTTGACTTATAGATTGATTCATTTAGCCTTGAAACTTGGCCCAAGCCCATTAGTCATCAACCCTAACCCTAATTATTTCCATACAAGGCCGGCCCCTAGGGAATCCCCCTATTTAATGTCTCTTCCTAGTTCTCGCCTCTTTTTACATCACATCAAATTTTGGCAAGAAAGAGGTATTGGTCTTTCTTCTTCAATCCATAACTTCTTCATTTTAATTCATTTTTGACTCTAGTCTCTTGCAATAGAACCTAATCATACTCTATTTACTGTTCATGGAGAGATGTCAGATTTTGTACAATTTGGAGCTTTTGACTTGCAAAAGGAATCTTCCTATTTGGGACTTTTTCCTTGAGTATGATACTCAATAGGGAAACACCTCAAACTATCATTAAATCTTGATTTCTTTGCATGGTTGCCTAGATATATGTGTCCCCTAGCTGTGGTGTGTATTTGGTGAGGTTTTGCATTGGTTTCGTGTCCGTATCGGACACGTATCAGTCTTCATTTGCAAGTGTTTGTGGAGATGCCTCTGAAAATGGTTTCACCTGATTTTCAAAATGTTTTTGATTAAAAATATTAATTTTGATGTGCACTTTGTTTTCCTTAAACTCTAAGTTGATTTTTGAGTCGTGTCGTGTCCACACGAAGACTTGAACACGCTCGCGTGCAGAGCTAGGGTTTTCCCTGCTATTCGATTGGGATGTGGGATACGACACAGTTTTTTTCGACCCAATACTACGAGGACAAGTGGGGGCAGTGTCCGCGAACCAGACCCCCAAGTGGCTCGAAGTATCGTGTCGTATCGGACACGTTCTCGCTCGTACACTAGATTTACACGCACGTATCCAGGTGCGCAGACACGCACTGATAGCATCTCGTACACCGACACGGGGACACTTGGACACCTCGTGTTGTGTCCAGTGTGTTGACCTAGTGCTAGGCTACACATGGACGTGACCACGTGGACACATGTGTCGTGTGTCGTGTCTACGAGCGTGTTGAACTTGTGCATGAGGCCGTACACTGTGTTCTGTTGCTCGTGTGTTAGTTTTTATATTGGACACGTTTGTGTCCACTTGGTTGGACACAAATACCCTATATGACACATATATATACGTCACAACAATTACCAACCAATTAATTGGAATATTAACTGTGAATTAAATTCAAATTTCATGTTTTCCCCCAATTGTCTGATACATGTTGTGTTAAATAAATTCCTGAGATTCAAATTATGTTTAAAACTGATTTATTAGATGTTTTTGTATAGGTACACATGTCTGTGTGTATGTTTACTACCTGAGAATTAGGTAGGCTACCTGGAAATCATTGGTATTCATGTTAGCTGGGTAATTGGGGTTTTCGAAATGCAAATGAATGTGAAATCTGGAAACATACCACACACACACATGTTCACAAACTAGTTATATTAAATCTGAAATCTAAAATCTGAACACACCTATATGTATTGCTACCACATACATGCGACACACACTCTAATTTGTGATGTAACTTGTATACACACACACACACACACATGCTCACAAGAATCTGGAAAACTGAAACTCACACACACTCTAAAACCTGAGAACAATACTACTACATACACACAAACACCCTACTGCTATATATACACACACACACCCTACTTCTATACAACACATACATTATTGTTATACACACACACATACACACTACTGCTACAAAAAAACTGAAAAAACACACATTGTACACACACACATATATACCACAGTCACTCTATCCCTCTCTCTCTCTCTCTCTCTCTCTCTCTCTCTCTCTATATATATATATATATATATATATATATATATATATATATATATATATATATATACAAAAAAAAAAAAAAAATATATATATATATATATATATATATATATATATTCATGCATGATAATATGTAAATATATATGTATGATTGCCTATATATATTTATATATGTAAAATGTGGTGAATATATATATGTGTTTGCCAATATAGACATGTGTATAGGCATATAGCCCTATATGATTTTGTTATATGTGTGCCTTATATACATTATGTGTATATGGGTATATATACATGAAATTGTGTGTTTGATAGCTTGTGTAGACTTGTGACTTGTGTGAATGTTAGGATAGACATGGTTAGGCTTAGTGAGACTTGTTTGGGTTAGGACTTGACCTAGTTAACCTAGTTTGACTAGTGTAGTTGACTAGAGTTGATCCAAGGTTGACTTTAGCCTAGATTGACCCAAACATCATGTAGAATGCATTGTAATGTTCTATTTTGCCATTATGGACATGTGGTGACTTGTGCTATTCTAAATAGGAGTCAGACACCTTTTCTCAGACAGTACTTTCACTTCGGATACTCAGGATATCAGGTGAATACATTCTTTGACCGTTTCATACTTGCTAGGACTATATTCTTGCTCTAGATTACTTTATTTGATGCTATCACGATGGTAACACAGATTAGTACTATATGGATCTTTTTATACGATATTATCTCCTTCGGGAGCATCGGATACATCATATCATGTGTGTTTCACTTTCATCATGTATTCTTGTACTTTCACCATTCATGTGCACTTTCGTAATTCATGTACTCTCATGTTCACAGAGCCTCCATGTTATATTCATGTGCACCCACTTATGGGCTCCTATGTGAAATCTTGTACAATAACATAACTTGAACGGATCCTTGTGTATTGATTAGGGATGGAGGTGTAAAAATAGTCATGTGAATATTTCCAAAGTAGTGTAGCCATGTACAAACTCCCATGTTTATTATCAAGCCGCTCATATGTTTATCTTGTACTCTAAATCACTAGTTCCCTGTTAGTTCTTTACTTATAGTAGATATTTCTATTACAGTCTTCTCTTCATTTTATGTCTTTTCTTTTAGCGATTCATGTATCTTACTCTATTGCTTGCTTTATATTCTTGTTATGATATGAACTGCGTGAGATGTACTATGCTCGCTCCTATCCTGACTGGACCTGTTGAAAATATTATAGAGGACGAGGATGAGGCGTGTTGTACCACTTACTAGGGGACAATATTAGAGGACACCTGTGACTTGGACTTCCAACAGGATCTATTACCTGCTGACGACACTCCCATCGTTTAGTTATCTTATTTCAGTTGTATCTCATCTGGATATTGTATTAGAAATTGTGATGATGTGGATTGTGGACTTGTTAGATGTTTATCTTAGACACTTGGTATTCTCTCTTTTAGCGTATTTTATCTGTGGATTTTGTTGATATTCTTATCTATCTTATCGTACATCTTCCTTAGCTGTGATTGAGATTTATACTTTATATTAATCCTTCATTCGGAGAGTATAACTGTACAATGTACCTGAAATTGTTAGATGTATGTGACCTAAGACAACGTTCTACTGCCGACACTGCGGCGTAGGTTGGACATACCCACTTCTCGTGCCCCTATACTGGGTACGGGTCGTGACAGATGCAATGTCGAAGAATAAAGCCCTTGGAGAGTGCTGCAGCAAATGCTCAGGAGATTATGATCATTAGTGAAGCTTTGCAAGTGATTTGAAACTCTATTTATTGAGTTCTAGAGATAACAGTTAAGTAGTTATCCTGATTGGCGCATGCTGTAAGTGGTGCACCATTCATTCCTTGGCGCAAATGGTTAGTTTTGCTTGGATGCATGGCATGTTATGATTAATATGCGCTTGGTCATGGTCAGTAATAGACATGTTCTTCGAGATTAGTCGCATGTGTACGACGTAATCTAACTGCTTTAGGATGATTTGATCAAATGGCGCCCACTGTTGGTGGCGCCAGGCACTACTTGCTGAGTGGCGCCACTGACTGATATAATACTAATGATCATCTTGCACCAATTGTAGATGGCACGAGTTAGTTATTTGTCATTAATAGAGGATCTCACATGTCTGACCAAATCTTCTCGAGCTCCACGTGCTTAGGATTCGAACGAATTTTTTTTGACTGTCGTACTGTCAGTCATGATGATAACTGTTTAGCTTCTCCAAGAAGATGGCCACGTGGTGGGTAGCGCCACATGATATATGGCACCATTTGATGTTTGGTGCCATCTGAAGGCTGGCGCTACTTAATTATTTGAAAGCTAGCACTTCTTATGACTAGCGCAGGGTGCTGGGTGTATTTTTGAGGCTTCTACACGACCCCCTTCAAAGTTTTCAATTTTAAAAGCCTCAAAATTTGAAATACTTTGAATAAAAAGTAATTAGCGCAGAAAAGTATCATAATTGACCTAACTTTTAGGCAAAGATCGAACGACTGTTACGGCTAGGCCTCGGCTATAAATAGTCAAGAAGAGATAGAAAAATACTTTTACTTTACAATTTCTTTCTCTCGAGATCTTCATCTTCCCTAACTTTCGAAGCTCCATTATGATCGTAATGGTGCCGAAGAAATCCACATCTGCTGAGAAAGGAAAGAAAGTAGTCGGATCCACTTCGCGTGTGCCCCACTGAGAGTGCTACAGCAAATCATGCCATCGGCGAGAGCCGAAGAGGCGAACCCAGCCTTGGAAGGTAAGGAACTCGAACGAAGAAGACGACAGTAGGACTGCTCGCGCCATTCGCGTGAAGCATGACCAAGGCCAACATCAACCGCGTCTTTTAGAGTGCTGGTTGATGCTTTGCGCCATCTACACATTGTGCCACCTCTTTCAGAGTGTTGGGCTAAAAAATCATAACCAATGACGTCGTGTGCCATCTGTCATATTTTCATCATGTTGAGCCATCTGTCATTATGTGCAGACTATGCGCAAGTTGGTGTGATGCACCATATGTCATTATGCGCAGACCATGCGCGAGTTGATGTGATGCGCCATCTGTCATTATACGCAGACCATGCGCTAGTTGATGTGATGCACCATCTGGCTTGAGTATTGCATGTGCTAGCTGAGGACAGTTCTTTCTACCCTGCGCCATCTATGATTGGCACAAGGTATTATTCAGAAAAACAATCTTTTCAGAAGTTTAACTCTAATTTTTTCCTTTTGCAGTTGATTTGATGGAAGACCCTCACGCTGAGAAGATGGCATCTGCCTTCCAAGTATCTGAATACCATGAAGACCTGTTCCATGTCCTCTTTCCTTAGTATGATTTGCCTGAGACCCGGAAAGCAATACTAGAGAATCAAGATTATAGAACTCTGATTTGCTTGATGAACAACACTCCTTTTCTGTCTGAAGATGCACATCTCTTTAAAAAATTAGCTTTCTTCTTTGTAGAGGCTGTAGCTGCAGACACTCACCCAAGTCGACAAAGGATCGACGAGCTTTCGTAAGAGGAGACACATTGGTATACCTGACTGAGATGTTAAAGAATTTATCTTTATCTTAGTATGCCTATGCCAGCTACCCAAGAAAGATGTCATGGGATTTGACTCCTTTCCAAGATGCTAGGGTAGGAAGAATATGTCACCGTCGTGGAAAGCACAACAAAGACATCTTTCTTTGCAAATCCGATCATTATAGTTCCCGCTTAAGGGGTTTGAGACCATGTAGTGTACAATCTGACGATGCGGCTGTGATTAAACCCGACAGAATCCCTATCTTTGCCAATATATATGCTACATCTGAAGGAGAATATCCTCACAATGTTAGCATAAGATTAACTGGTTTAATACATCCGAAAATTGTCCGTTGGAACCGTCTGTACGTGTGTGTCATAGACAACTTTCGTAAAAAGTTGCAAGAACTGGGGCTTTACGAAGCTAATATGACCTCCACTTGTGGAATCCAAAATCACACCAATTTAATTTTGGCTTTAGCAGAAAGGTATAATAATAGAACTGTTACCATTGCTACTCCTTACGGGGAACTAGGCTTTGCCCTCCATGAAATGCAATTTTTCTCTCGTCTACCAATGGGAGACAACCCTTACGAGGAGTATCTACTGACAAAGGACGAGCTAAAGGCTTTGGCCAAAGTAAATCCTCAGATGATAGCAGTGTTAGATGAATTATGGTGTCATATTACCACCTATATGCACCTATACAAGACTGGTGCGACATGCTATAGTTCTAAGTGGTTGGTCTACCTCTTCTTCGTCCACGAGACATATCCCAAAGTGCAAGATCTGTCTGAATGTATGCTCGCTCTTTTAAGTCGCTTGATGCTCAAACTATTTCTCAACTAAAAAAGGAGACTGGTATCACGCCTCAAAACAAGAATACGGGCAAGTATGGATGGACCAGGCCAGCTACGTATACCAAAGTACTCTAGTACTCTGAAATAACGTATAAGCTATAAAAATGGGGGTCGCTACTACAATCGAACAGACATTGCTACGTCAAGAATCCTAGATATCTCAATCACAGGCAATAAATAATGTACAAGAAGTATGATCATCTAGAATATAAAATAGTAAAGCGTCCCAAACCATCGTATATCAATGACCATGAAGCTAGTAATACAGAATGAAGAACTAACAAGAGTAATAGTCAAACATGATAAGCTCTAGCTATAGTCTAGAATACGCACATCATGTCTAAACCTGTAGGTTAAATGTAAAGTCCAAATACGAGCTAAATAAGTGCTCGGTGGCAAAAATTCTCAAAAGGAATAATGTACATATCTAGTGGACGAAAAAAAGGAACCCACTCAGGTACTCTGGTGCTCTGGGTATTCACAAATAAGTGGAAGGTACGGAAGATACTCGGGCATCTCTACCATATCTGGCCAAACAAAACTAGTGGGGTCAGACCCCCAATAGCAAGTACCACAAAGAAAGCCAAACTGTGAACTAAAACCAGCATACAAGTTATAGAAACTCTAAAGTAAAGCAGTAAAAGCAGGACAAGAATAATGTAAAGGTACCACGAAAATATGACAGAAAACTAGAAATACGTAAGGAAACAACATATGATTATATTAATATACATGGTATGTAGCATGTGATGAAATCGAACATGTGGGATAAGTGGTAAGGACAAGCATGCCAGACATGTAGTGAAACTAAGACTTTAGCAAAAATGATAACATGTGAGAAAATAACAGGAAGCTAAGTACTGTAATAAGATAAACTGGAACAAGACTAGAGAAAACAGGAATGGACTACATCAATCAATCACGGCCAAATAATGCGTATGGCTTGATACTTTAGCTAGCTAGGGTTGTCACAATCCTAATTACTAACATATGCAAGTTTGAGAAATCCAATCCAGTTACCTGACCTGCAGACTACCCAAATGATCCAAGCCAAAAGAAAAACAGGTCTTACAGACACACTGCAGTAAGATACATGTGTCCTAAAGAGGTGCCTAGTCGACGGTGTGCTGGAAGTGAGCTCATCATGACAGACAGCTCCAAATCCCTAGTGTGTGTGTGTGTGTATATATATATATATATATATATAAGACTATGAAACAAGGGGTGCAGTTAACCGGGAAAATCTTACCTCCCAATGATCTAGATAATCAAGCTAGTTGTATAATTCCTAACATTTTCATTCAGGATTTCGGGTATGGCATTCCGCAGAATCCATCCTAGACATGAGACATGCGAGACTAGACAAGACAACTAAGAACGTGCACAATAACAAGCCACAACAAGACATGACAATATCAAGACTGGTGTGCGCTACGATGAGCCACTAAGGTAACTGGACATGTACTAGAATCAAGAGTGCACCATGACAGGATACTATCTAGTGAGCTAGGAAAGGACATGTACAAGAGTGCACCACGATGGGTCACTATCAAGTAAGTATTGAGCATGGCATAGACTGTAAAGTATAATAAATCTGGGAGGACATAGCAATACAAAGTGAGTATAGAAGAACATATGAAAATAAGCTAGTGTCAAGAGTATATAGGGTGTACAATTATTCTCTAAGTATACAAGGTCATCTAGTCATGTTAATAATTCATTATAGCTAAAGAAAATATCAAGTTATTAAGTTGGGTCATCGCAAATTGATTAAGTATAGAAAACCTACAAGGAAGATCAAAGACCTTTCAAGGGTGATTTGCATATTGACTCTAATTAAAGTGAGACATAAAAAATTCTTGAAGCCAAGACAAAGATCTACAACTTTCATGTTTTAAGTTTTTCAAGATTTTGGTCATAAAATAGCTAAAACGGGCAAAAACAGCCATCAGTGCGAGGCACATTACGTGCACATGAAAAACTTCCTACGGTGCACAGGAGAACTACCGACTGCGTGCAGGAAAACAGCCCACAGCGCATAGACAAAATTGCCCACAACGCGCAAGCATGGCGCACATACGCGCGATAAGCAAATCGCACTGCACGCGAGACATGTGAAATGCACTACGCACGCAGGCAAAATTGCCCACGGCGTGAGGAGAGCACAAGCATGATGCACAGGCACGCGACAAGCAAATCGCACTGTGCGTACGGCAAGCAAAACGTACTGCGGGTGCAGGCAAAATTGCCTACGACGTACGGAGCGTGCAAGCACGACGCGCAGGCACGCGGTACTGTTCATCGTTCCCGCAGCATCGAAGGTGTGGGGAACCCGTAAACACGAAAAATAGCATAACCTTTTCATACGAAGTCAAAATTAAGCTGTTCAAAAGCCAAAATTGTGTAGAATGAAATTTCTTACAACATGGAACCATTAGATTTCGAAAATAATAAACTTATAGAGATAAAAACCATGAAAATAAGAAAAGTTTTAAAACTTAGATCTACAAACATGTAACCATCAAAATCAAAAACTTCAAGCTCTAAAAAGACTTAGAATCATGTAAGAAAAAGAATAGAACAAACAAAAGTGAATGCATAATATTGTTCAAGATTTGGCAAGATATACTTGCCTAGGTTAAGCTCCAAGCCTAATCTTCCACTACACCTCCAAGAGGGTGTATGAAACCATACTGTAGCCCTCAAGGCCAAGCTCTTGGCAAGCTCCAAGGGGAGATAAGAGAAGAAGAAATGAAGAGAGAGTGAAGAGAATGAAAAGAGAGAGAAAAGAGAAAGTAAAAGGGTATATATAGAAGGGGATTAACCATAACAGTTGGATGGTGATCCATGTGAAGATCTAAGTTAATCCTAACAATCAAAAGAAAACCAAGTATCCATTGGATAATAGAATGCATCTACAGTATTCATGAAAATATCGGAAACATTATTCATGAAAATATCTGAAATTGAAACTATCTAAAAGTAGAAAAATCTGTCAAGATGGTTTGCCGTCGATATACACTGGTATACTAGCGATATGCTGGTCAAGGAGAAAATCTATAAGTTTGAAGAATTTTAAAGCGTTCCAAAAACCAAAAAAATACGAAATTTATTGTAAAATATGTATCCATATATAAATACCGATACTGTGAGACGAGTCTCACAACTCTCCCTTTCTTAGAAAAATTTTGTCCTCAGAATTTCCTAACGGAAAGCAAAAGCGAGCGACAAAATCCAAGAAAACAAGCTATCATGATCAAGATAGGAAACTCATAAATCATAAAATCTAGCTAGACTAATGTACAAGAAATGTAAACGCAATTTAAATACACATAATAATAACATCATAAATTCTACAATCACATTCAAAAAGGTAGAACATAGATATACTAGTAAGTATAACTCACGAGTCAAACAGATACGGGTAACGAGCTCGGATATCATCCTCGCCCTCGCTAGGAAGAATCGTCCGGTGAGTGATGATCCCAGTAAACACAAATTAATCAAATAGTCTGGTTCTTGAGAACTTCTCCCTCCGGTCCAAAATAGATATGTGCCTCTCCTTATGCGACAGGTCGATACCAACGGCCATGTCGAATGATCTAGGATATAGGTCGAATCCAGAACATACCGACGCAACTCAGATACGTAAAATACATCATGTACCTCGCCTAGCAACGGTGGAAGAACAAGATGATTGGCAAAAGATATGTATCATATCGCCTTGCTCGAAAATATCGAACAACTCAATATATCTAGGACTAAGCTTTTCCCGTACGCCAAATCTAATGACACCACGGGTAGGCATAATCCAAAGGAATACGTGGTCGTCGATTGAGAACCCAAGAGAACATCATAACTGAAAACCCCAAAGATGTAGTCAGTCCTGAGCTACTCTGATATCTGATCTTCCTAACTACTCCGACTGACTAAGAAATCAATTCTGGCCCAAGCATTTGTCTTTCTCTAATATCATCCGAAGCTAGCGACGATCTGAATCTCCTGCCATACAATGTCTCTGGAGGTGCCATCCGAATACTCTCCTGGAAGCTGTAATTGCAAGAGAACTCTACCAAGTATATGAGCTCCTCATAGGAACCTACTAAAGTCAAATGTATACGACCTAGACATATCGTACAAAGATTGGATCGTACGCTTCATCTGACCATCTGTCTGAGGATGGTATGCTGAACTAAAACTGAAACGGGCACCCAAACTCTGCTGAAGACTCTGCCAAAAATAAGAAGTGAACATGGAATCCTGATCTGAGACTATGCTAACTGGCACCCCATGCTGTCTGACAATCTGCCTAATGTGCAGTTCAGCCAACTGTTTTGTAGACTAACCAACTCAAAAAGGTAGGAAGTGGTTAACCTTCATGATTCGATCCACTATAATCCAAATGGCATCTCTACCAGTCGGGGTTCTAGGAAGACCAGTCACGAAGTCCATAGTAATATGATCCTACTTCCACTCCAAAATTGGCAAAGGCTGAAGAAGTCTTATCAGCTTCTGATGCTCATCCTTAACCTGTTGGAAAACCAAGCACCGAAAGACAGATCGAGTTGTCTCCCTCTCCTCCTATAATTCTACCAGAACTGCTGACGAATATTACGGTATATACCATACTTCCTCGATGAACTAAGTTCTGAGAATTGTAGATCTCTGTCATAATCTCCTGTCGAATATCCCCATTCGGCACACAAAGACGACTCCTAAATTGGAGTGTCCCATCATCATGAACGTATAACCCTGCTCTGCGCCCTGCCACTGACTATGCTCTGAGCTACTGAAGCCTGGCAACCCCTGACTGAGCTGCTTTGATCCTCTCCATAATGGTAGACTGAATCTACAAGTCTGCCATCATAGTTGCCTCACCAGATAGCCCTACCTCATTGTCCATCTCCTACAGATCCTTCCGAAGGTGACACTGCTCCGTCAAGAAATAGATTTTGGGTCTCCTGCTCAAAGTGTTTGTAACGATATTTGCCTTCCCTAGATGGTATAGAAGGTCAACATCAATATTTGACGTCAACTCTAGCTATCTCCTCTGCTACATGCGCAAATCCTTCTGGATGAAAATCTTGACTCGATCCATATACAGATAATGGCTCCAATGCCTAGAGGACAAACACAACTACTGCTAACTCAGGATCATACGTCTGATAGTTCTTCTCATGGTCCCGATACATCAGGAAAACTACGCAAAGATGCTTTCTGCACTCATTCTCAATCTGATGAGATCTAAATACTGCCTTGGATATATTCTAACACTGATCTAATGGTATTTGGACAGCAATTTAATCTTTGAAAATACAACTGTACTACTCAGCTGATCAAACATACATCTATCCATGGCAAGTGATACATATATTTTACGATCACCGCATCAAGCTAACGATAGTCATTAACCATATACGATGAACCATCCTTCTTATTCTCAAAGGACTGGAGTCCTAATGTAATCTACTAGCATGAATGAATCCCTTGATCCTAAGCTCCTCAATAGCCTGATACGGTACCAATAACTCTAAAAGGGACATCCTGTAAACTCTCGCTGATACTGGCTCTGCTCCCGAAATCAAATGAATATAATACTAAATCTCTCGAGTTGAAGGCAAACCCAGAAGCTCATTGGAATACACTTCTGGAAACTCATAAACCACTCTGGACAACTACACCTCCTCTGGAACTGCCATCAGTAAGACCACTAAAGAAGACTCTACCACATTTCTTGAGAATGAGAACTTCTTCGAGTAACCAACTCTTCTGCTGCTAATGCCTCCTCAAAGGAAATTATGTAACATCGGATATGACCTCTGGACACTGGATCTCTCTGATGCCGACCTCTCCATCTCTGAACCTGAGCCTAAGCCTGAGCAGACTGCTGAGGCCTCTACTGCTGGAACTGCAAAAACCGCATCGATAATGATCTCTGAGCCTTCTGCTTCTGAACCGGTACTGGCACCCCGAATTGCTGAACTACTGGCTGAAAGGATGTTGAACCAGCCGAACTCCTTTGAGGACAAGTCCTTATCGTGTGGTCCAATGCTCCACAAGCTAGGCACAAGCCCTGAGCCCTACAGCACTCTAACAACACATGTCTTGTCTTCCCACAATGAGAACATCCAGCTGAAGTAGACTGCATTTGCTGCTGAAGATGCGACTGAGATGACTGCTGAAGGGAAGCAGCCAGAGCCGGTCCCCTTGGAGATGCAATCGTCAAAGCTCATACTGCTGGAGCGGGTGCCGACGACTGGAAAGATGATACCCTCTGAATGCGAGGCTTCTTCTGGTCCTCAACTATATCCCCAATGCTCCGGGGTGCATATTCATACCTCCAAGCTGCTCTTATTACAGCATCAAAAGTCTGCAACTCATACGGCTCCACTCCTAAGATGGTCTCTGGATAAAGTCCCTGCTGAAAACTCCTCGCCCGTTCCAACTCGGTCGCCATCATAGAAGGGACAAACTGACTCAGCCCGTTGAACTCCGTCGTATAACTATCGACGATCATGCTTATCTATGCTCGAACAATACCTTCTCGCTATTTTAGCTGAACTGGCACTGCGGGCTGAACAGGGAGAACTGACATCTTTGTCCTTGGCTCAACTCTGAACTCTGCCTCTGAATGCTGGGACTGATCCTCCATAACTGACCTAACAGAAGATTGCTGATCTGCTATCGGCAAAACCCAAACAAGATGGTCCGAAGGATTAAGAACAGTGCCCCTAAAAGTTAAAAGACACAACGATCAAGTTGAGGGAACAGAAATGATCAACGATTAAATCAGAAATCAAGTCGAAGGAATAGAGGTAGGTTAGAATATGAAGGATATCAATGAAGATGATTTGTGATTGAGATAACTACCAGCAACCCCCACATATCTAATAAATCAGACCTGCATGGGCTACCACTAAAACCTATATCATTCTCCAGAACCAGAATACTGACAAGTAGGGACGGACCAGGCCAGCTACGTATACCAAAGTACTCTAGTACTCCGAAATAACGTATAAGCTGTAAAGATGGGGGTTGCTACTCCAATCTAACAGGCATTCCTAGGTTAAGAATCCTAGATATCTCAATCACAGGCAATATATAATGTACAAGAAGTATGATCATCTGGAATATAAAATAGTAAAGCGTCCCAAACCATCGTATATCAATGATCATGAAGCTACTAATGCAGAATGAAGAACTAGCATGAGTAATAGTCATACATGATAAGCTCTAGCCATAGTCTAGAATACGCACATCATGTCTAAACCCGTAGGTTAAATGACAAGTCTAAACACGAGCTAAACAAGTGCTCGGGGACAAAAAGCCTTAAAAAAATAATGTACATAACTAGTGGGCGAAAAGAAGGAACCAACTCAGGTACTCTGGTGCTCTGGGTAATCACCACCGAGTGGAAGATACGGAAGAACCTTGGACATCTCTGTAGGATGTAGAAAATTATGATACGCTGTGATCTTAATCCATACGCTTAAAGACAGATGTCAGTTGAAGCTATACGCTCAATCAGAAGTCTCAAGGCCATACGCTCATCAAAAGCCATACGCTCAGTGGATATTTTATTTCTTAAAAATGACAGCACAACATATACTAAGTGAAGAATAAATCTGACGTCTCGTCTTTCGTGTGAAGATAATGATCAGGAAAAGAGCAACCGTCATTTAGGATTTTGAAGAGTTGGTTTTGTCTTTTACGAGGACAGCTCAGCAGATCATTTAATGCAAAAGCCATCATTACTGTCAATTCTGACAGTCTGTCAGCCGTCATATCTGCAGTCACGACGCTCGAGAAAATCTTTTGACAGTTTATTAAAAGATATGGTGTATCAAAGAAGATTGATGATGCCACGTGGCCACTTCTCCAGTGAGCGTATGAAATCTATATGACTCCTACTTCACCTAACCAAGTGAGCGTATGGTTCTCACGTGACTCCTTCCTAGCCAAGTGAGCGTATGGACCTCACGTAACTCCTTCCTAGCCAAGTGAGCGTATGGACCTCACGTGACTCCTTCCCAGCCAAGTGAGCGTATGGGCCTCACATGATTCTATTCTATCCAAATGAGCGTATGATTCTTCCTCAAAGACAGCGTATAGCAACAGTCGTATCCAGAATGATATTTCAACTGCAGTCAACACACGTTCTTACGTGTCCTGCACTCAGTTACCCACTTCTTCAGAAGTTATGCAACGTGGCATCCATGCCATCAGTTTCTCCTGAACATGCTCCACTACTTTCAACCGCACGTTAATGTGTCTCTATCAGATTTTGCCACGCGTCCCTGCAATTATGCACACGTCCAGTAACTGCCTAAGTGTATGCTTGAGGACAGTTATCTTGAACTCTATAAAAAAGAGTTTCTTTATCTTCATCAAGAGAACAGACATTTTATCAGAGAGAACAGAGAGATTGCCCAGTTGCTGTCCAAAGTTCTTCAAAGTTCGAGTGTTCTTCATCGCATTGTCCAAGGGATAAAGTAATCGTCTTCTAGATTAGATTCCTACAGTTGTAATTTTTTCAGATACAAAATAAATAAAGAGAATTTATTTATGGAAAGCAAATTGGCGACTCTACTGGGGAAAGCTGTCTCCTCCAACGAGATAGCAACAACTCAATGCGATACTTCGTCGATCGGCTCAACGAAGAAAGTGATGGTCGTGCAATTCGACCAATCTTCTTATGAAGAAATGCTCAAAGTGAAAGAAGGCCGAACTACTTCTTCCACTCCTGTTGCTGCCAAGAAGTAGGGACACTCTGTCTATGTCCCTAAGTCTTCTTCAGTGGTCCGAGACGTTTCTGTCACCTCTCGTACTGACAAGAATATGTCTTCAACTTCAATGAAGTTCGCCTCGGCTTCTTTGAATAAAGCAACAGTGGTTTCTCCTGGTTACGCTGACAAAAACGGTTCTTTAACCAAGTCAGCGTATCCAAGGAAAACCATCTCTGAATATGGTAAAGTCTCTTCTTCTTCTTTTATTCTTACGACAGCAGTCGGCTCTTTGGCCATCAATGACTCTGTACGTATGATGGTCAAAGGACAGCGTACGGCAAAACCAGCGTATGACAAGATCCAACATCAGGCAGCATACAATAAGCCAAAGCCAGCGTATGCTAATAAGAAGGCAGCGTATGGCCAAAGCTCCAATCTAAAGACAGCTTATGCTAACAAAGATGGTCCTTTGACTAGTTCTCAAAATCAAGCTGGGGGTTCTCTTCCACAGAACATACAAATGATTCCTCCACAGATTGCACATCTTGTGCCAACCAAGGAGAAAGACTCTTTAGTCAATCTCTCAACTCCTGAGGTCTTTACCTCTGGAGCTAATTTGACTAGTACTTTTACTAGATCAAACAAAGAAAAATGCCTTTTGGCTACTTCCTCTAAAGATGGACTATTACCGACTCCCAGTCGGAATAATACTTATCTTCCTTCTCTCAAAATTTCTCGATCTGGGAAAGGTAAATTACAAGTATCTAAGACTGAAACTAAAATCATATCTACGACGGATCTTCGTAATAAGCTTAAACAGAATCATCTTGATTCCCCTAAAACAAGTATACCAGATCCTGATGCAGAATATGCCAAGAACTATGTGGCTCAAATTAATCAGTCATTATACACTCAAGAACCGAGAAGACAGAAGAACAAAAGACAAGTTTCTATACAGAAACTATCTTCAAGTACTTCCCAATCTGTTCCTACAGATCTCCGGGAGTATTTGTAAAATAAACGGAGAATGGACACTCCATCAGGCTATGACATTGCTCATATTTGCCATGAAAAGCATGGCTACAACTTCCAACCTCGAGTTGTGATTCAGTGTTGTTGTTCATCGGAAAGACAATCTGTTTTCGAACGGATACAATATGAACCAATATTGGATGAAGATGAACCTCTCTATGCTTCTATCAATATGACTTCCCGAAATATTGGGGGTAGCATACAATCTGATGCTATATCAGATTCTGAAGATGGTGTTTATCTGGGCACCCGATCCAGGACCAGAGCTTTAGCCAAGGTTTCTTCTTCTCGTCCGAGTGATAATCCGGAGATCACAGAAGACTTCCTTGGAGAGTCCAACTTTCCAGCATTGTCTCCTATAAACTGTCCCGGGAAAGATACTGATTCTCACAGTGATGATTCAGAACAAACTGTTTCATCAGTTATTCCTCGAATAATTACCACTTACATGGTGGATAGCAATCAGGAACCTTCAACTAGCTCTGAAGATCATGAGCAGAGGATTTCTTCCTTAGAACAACAGTTACGAGCTATGGCAGATACATTGAGTGCTATGCACACTCTTATGCAAGCTCAGCATCAAACTCAACAAACAGTACCACCAGTGGTATTTGCTCCTGTTGCCTCAAATTCGGAACCCTCTAATATTCCAGGGGTACAGTCCAATGTTCCTGTACAAACCACTCCAAGTCAGTCTGGAGATGGGGATGGTACATATACTGCAGTTCCTCCTCCCAGTTACAATCAATAAGTTACAAATCTACAATCATCTGGAATTGTTACTGAAGAATTAAAGAACCTCCGAACTCAGTTTGAGGCATTTAAACAAAAGGATGGTTTACAAAGGTTAGGTATCAAACAACCTTACCCGATAGAATGGAAGCAAGCATCATATCCTCCTAAATATAAGCCTCCAACTATCTCTTTCTTTGATGGAACTACTTCTCCAAGTCAGTTCATTAATCATTTTGAAGTAATGACTGATCAATTACAACCAAGCGATGCCCTCCTCACTCGGGTGTTTGTTGGATGTCTCAAAGGAACAGCTTATGAATGGTATAGAAGCCTCCATGATGGGTGCATTACTTCATTTACTGGTTTTAAGCAAATGTTTCTCGAACGGTTCTATGAGGGGCTTAATGACATGACCATGTCAGCCCTCATAAGAATTAAACAGAAAAATAATGAAACCACTGAGGACTTTATTGAAAGATTCAGAAGAGAAGCCCTCAAAATGCCTCTCGGAACTCCCGATGCTGTTACCATCGATACTTGCAAATCAAATCTTCTACCAATAATCAGTATGTGGACTGGATCCACTCAGTTCCAAGATTGGCCTTCTTTCATCGTCAGTGCCAAAGCTGCTGAAGTCAGTGCTGAAACCTTTAAAGGTCTGGGGGTACAAATGACTCCCAAGGACTCAAATCAGAGTGCTAGCAGTAATACTCGACCCAATAATCACAAAGGAAAAGAGGCTCTTGAAATCAATCTCCAGAGCAGTAGTCAAGAGGTAAAAACTACCCAATCTACTCCAGCTCCAACAAATCAACAACAGAGACCTCCTCGACCGAAGGAAGAATATTCTTTTGATGATGATGATGTTCAGGGTATCTTTGAATGTTTGCTCAAAGGCAACAAAATACAATTACCAGAAATCAAAAAGCCTGATAAAGCTAACAAGACAGATCATCCAAAATATTGTCCATACCATAGAATGCTGGGTCACACAATTCGGTCTTGCTATGTATTAAAAGGAAAAATTCAAGAGATGATCAAGTCAGGAGTTGTAACACTGATGCCCAAAGACAAGACAGTCACAGCGAATGTGATTTCAATACAGTTCGGTGACTTCCCTCCCTTAATGGTGGAAAGTGGAATTATTCCTATTTCCAAAGCAACTCTCGAAGTTGTAAATACTCCACCAGCACAATATGAAGGACTTGTTCCTATCACAACTAAGAAGGGAAAAATCATGTGGATCCACCCGGACTTAGTAACGGAGTTTACAGCATCTTCCTCTTCTCCTCGGAAGTCTAAAAAGAAACTCAGGAAGACTAAGTCATGCAAAGTGACTACTAGTTTCACACCTGATGTTTATCTAACCTCTACTTTTATCTTGGCAAGAAATTCACTTCCTAATGAGATAAAATCTGTACCTCAATCTGAAGATAGGTACAAGCCCGCATTCCATCTATACAGTTCACAATCTCGTAAATTAATGGCGAAGATGGGTTATGATCTAGCCACTGCTCCTGGTTTGAACTCAGGCAAAGGACTTCGAGCACCTTTAGCCATCACTATGAGACATAATCAATCTCGTGTTGGTCTCGGTTTCTGGAATGAAGCTCTAATCAAGCATAAAAGAACCAATAGCAAAATGAAGAATTGCAACATGGTTTCGATAGAATCTGAATCTGAAGTCGAAGCTCATGTTGGAACTCGGTCCGGAAAAGTATATCTGAAAGATTATGCTGACATTCTGGAAGAAACTCCTGATGTCCCTCCAATTACAGCTCCAGCACCAGTATCTATCGAAGAACCTACAAATGTTCCTGTTGAGGCAGTTCCTTCTAAACCAACAGCAGCTGACAAAGGCAAACAACAAGTCCGCTTTGACAAACCACTGAAGAAGTCATCTCCTACAGGACTTGAAAAGCCTTATAATTTTGATATATTGGCTCAACTAGCCAATACACCAGCCAAATTGTCGATCTTCGAGCTCTTACGCCTTTCTAAAGAGACTCGAGAAACTTTGAGTGAAGCACTGTTGCAAGCAAGAACTTGCCTAACTCTCCTCAAGAAATTGGAAATAGACCCTGTTTCTCATTGTCATAATGTATTGGAATTTATTCCAAACATTACTTTCACACAGGACGATATGCTGTTGGAGGATAATCGATATGATCGTCCTTCATATCATACAGGATATATTGATTCTATGAAGGTTGATCGTCTACTGATTGATCCAGGATCTGCTCTCAGTATCATGCCAAAAGCTATGCTAGATGCATTGAAGATACCTGTGCATAGTCTCTCTGGCACTATCACTACTATATTGGGATTCAATCAAGGAAAAAGTGAGCCTCTGGGTAAGATTCGCCTCAAATTTCAAATAGGCGATCTTCGCACTAAGGTTACTTTTTACATCATCGACAACCATGGATGTTCCTACAATGCTCTATTTGGGAGACCATTCTTGCATGAACATAATATTGTTCCTTCGACTCTTCATCAATGCTTCAAATATATTGATGATAATGGAGAAGTTCAGAAGCAGGTCGCAGATCTCTACCCATTTAAAGGAGTCGAAGCCTACTTCAGTGATGCTCGCATGTACAAAGACGAATACTCAAAAGTCTTGCAAGCTATGGATGACGATGATGAGACATCCAAAGATGATACTTTTGTTATTCCTGTAAAAGGGCGTATTATTCCTCCACAGTCAATTAAATTATTTGAAGAAAGTTCACTGATAATTCCAGTCAGTGGACGTACTACTTCATCGTCTGCCCGGACTTCACAAGGTTCACTGATAATTCCTGTCAATGGGCGTACTACTGCATTGTTCTCTCAAGCTCCTCAAGGTTCACTGATGATTCCTGTCAATGGACGCATTACTCCCCCTCCACCTTCTCAGGCAAGATCAAATACTCTGGTCATACCAGTCGGTGGACGAATTACTTATCCACGAACTTCTTCAAGGGAGCTCACCTCTTCTGAGCCTTTTGTTATCGATCTTAATCGAAACAAAGTTAATGATCAATCTTCCTCCTCCCCTTTTGTCATTAATTTGACAAAGTCTGATAAGGCTCAGCCTTCTGTTGTAAATACAGTATTTGATATTAATGAAGCATCGCCTTTGCAGTATATTGATGTCTACAATCATGTACAAAGTTATTTACAATTGTTAGATAACTTAGAATCATTAACTATAGGAGTTGTTCAAACTCTTCATACAGACGTATCATTGGAGTCCATACAAAAAATCATACTTTGTAGTTTCTGCTCGAAAGAAAGGAGAAAATCCAATATTCTCCTATAAAGGACCCCAAAACCCTTCTGGACTAGAAGAAGATGATGCAAACAATGATACTGGAAGGTTACAACTGCGTCGCTACAGTCAACAATCCAAGAATATTATCAAGAATATGGGTTATGACTTCAGAAGCAGTCTCAATAATGGAAAAGGAAGAAGAATGCCTATTCGAATTCCTCCATTAAAATATGGAAGGACAAAATGTGGTTTAGGTTACACTGCTCCTACCCCTTCTATCAACATAGTCCATGAAGAATTAAAATCCGATGAAGACGAACGATCTGAGTCTTCTGATTCTCTCTCCTGGGATTCTGACACTAGTATTGGCGATCTCCATCGCTCTATTCTATCCATCAATATGGTCTCTGTTGATGGCCCGCAAGAGAATGATGAAGATGAAGATGATTTTGAAATATCACCTGAATCAGAACAATAGGCTCAGAGATTAGATAATCAATGGGAATTCAGGTTCGAGCAGAGAGAACCACCTACTGAAGATAAATTGATCCAAATTGATATTGGTGAAGAAGGGTCCCCTAAACCAATATTCATCAGTGAGATTCTTTCGAAAACAGATAAGCAAGATATGATCAAGCTTATTCGTGATTATATTGATATCTTTGCCTGGAGTTATGAGGATATGTCGGGATTAGATCCAAAGATTGCCATGCACAAACTTAACATCATGCCAAATGCTAAACCAGTCAAACTGCAACAGCGACGATTTCGTCCAGACATTATGGATGCAATTGAAGCTGAAGTCAACAAGCTTATGGCTTCCGGATTTATTCGAGAAGAACAACATCCTGAATGGGTAGCTAACATCGTTCCTGTCCTTAAAAAGACCGGCAAGATCCGAGTCTGTATAGATTTTCGTGATCTCAATGCTGCTTGTCCTAAAGACGAGTTTCCTCTACCAATTACAGATGTGATGATCGATAACACATGCGGTTTCGAACGAATGTCATTTATGGATGGATATTCGGGGTACAATCAAATCAAAATGTTTCCAGATGATGAAAAATACACTTTCTTTAGAACACCGATCGGTACATACTGTTATACAGTAATGTCGTTTGGTCTCAAGAATGCAGGAGTAACATATCAGCTTGCTTCTATGGATGGGAAAGTCACGATGATGCCTATCAATGGCAAATTCTTAAAAAAATATTATGTATAATATTTTCATCATTCCCCAGCAAATATAATTCTTTTCCTTATTCCGATATCGTTAAGGAAACTGATATTCTACTATGTATCATTTTCCCAGAGAACTTGATAGTTCATTTTATTAGAGCCCCAGTGGATTTAATAAAGATCTTGTATAGAAAATCATGTCCATATCACCTCTAAATTTTCTGTCTCAGTATGTATCATATTTTCTATTCTAGGAAAATGATATCTCGTCTTTTGATTTCCGAGTCTAAAGATCATGGAAAAATAGAATCTAAAGATATTTTTACATCTGAATTATGTTTTCTCTAAGCAGTATTAAACTAAAATCATCTTTGGTTTAATATCATGATAGAATTGCACAACTTATTTGTATATTCTATTCTATTGAAATATGTCATGTATTAGTTACCTCTGAACATATTTTCTACAAAACGTCATCCACAAAAATGAAATCGAGCCAAAATGTTCATTCCTTTGAATCAAAATCAAAATATTGATTACAATTGAAGAACTATTTAGAAGGCGTAATGATCTCTTGAATATGAACAATTACATTGTTCATCTTCTCATTGTGAGCTTTCCTAATTCGCTCTGCTGCTTCTACTCCAATCATACGCTGATCATATTCTGCAATAATCGAACTCCGGCGATTGGTTTCTTCAATTTGATAAACCTGCATCAATTCTCGCTCTTGCTGTAGAATTTAACAGCGTTCAGCTGCAGATTTACGTTCAACAGCAATCTTTGATTGTTCCTGTTCCACGGAAGCAATTTGTCTCTGAATACGAGCCAGTTCTTCCTTCAATCTTCGGAGCTCTTCAGCTCTCAACTCTTCATCTTTCTCTAGATTCTCCATGTCCTGACGAGTACTTGTTATTTCCTCATCTTTTGCTATTAGCTCATTAGAAGATCGAGCAAGAAATTCTGTTAGAGCGATCTGTTGAGTTTGAGCTTCAGCCTCTGATTGAGCAATCTCAGCTGCAGTCAGAGAATTAATATCTTCCTTTTTTATCTCCCAATATTTTTGGATGTTGGCTTCTAAATCATTTAGGAGATGTTCAAAGAAGACACATTGAGCTTCATAACCAGATTGTCTCAAGGCTGAACGCGAAAAATTAGTTGCTTCTCGAAGACTCGAAAAGGGCATGGTTTTATCTTTCATGAATCTCCTCGAATATGTATCCAAATATGTATAAATAATATCTGAATACATCCTCATGATTTTTGCTATCTCGGTATCAAAATCGGGAGTCGCTGCAATAGTAGTGGAAGGAGCAGGAGGAACCTCTATTCTCGGAGCTGAAGCTGATGTTTTTGGAGAACTCGGCAGATGTGAACTCCCTTCACCCACTTCAGTTTGAATAAGTAGAGCTTGAGTAGAACTCATAGCTGGTGCAGTTCCTATAGCTGTTAGAATCAAAGCAGCATGATCAGAAATTTAAAAAAAAATAAAAAAATAAAGTCAAGACAAGACCAAACTTTAATAAATAAAGTATTACCTGGAATTGGTTCATATTCAGTCTCCTGCGGATCATTCAATCCGGCTTTCAGTCTGTTCATGGTACCTTCTGAAACGGGATTCAGTTCACTACTTCCCGCCCCAGAAGTACTTGGAACTGGAACTTCTATCTCCAGAGCCTCTCCAGTTCTGGTGTCAATCTCGAATGCTGACCAATGGTTTTCAGTGCATCAATTGAAACCTTAGATGGTGATTCATCGTCTATCTCCGTGTCTTCTTCTCCAGAATGATCAGACGATGGTTCATAGTCGACTTGTTCACTCTCTGAAGCTTCAGCCGTTGGGTTAAGAGAAGTGGCTTCCTTCACTGATTCTCCTGAAACCAGTAAGTCATTAGCCGTTTCAGTCTGATGTTCGGCCTCTACCGTAGGTTGACTAATTTCTTGCACATCATCGGCCATTGGTGAAATTGCATCTATATCAGAAGGCCTAGAAGATCCAGCAGTTTCAGGAATTTCTTCTTCTTCAGTCTTCACAGAAAAATCAAAAGCAACTTGCTTTTCTGTGGCCAATCGCATAGCACGATCGGTGGGACTCTCTGCATCCAGACAAATTACGGATTTAGTCTTTGAAACTATTACTTTCCTTTCTATTCTTTTGGTTAAAGGAACAGTAGGATAATTGTCTATTGGATCACTACCTGTTTCATCGACACCTCTGACTCGTCTAGAAACAGGAGAATTCCCAGGAATGGTAATTCCTCCGCGACTTCGAGTTTCTGCTCGAGTAGCTCTTTTAGCGGCAGGACCCGCAGCACCTTTTCTCCTCTTCCTCTTTGGTGTGGTATCAATAGATATACTCTCTTCAGCACTCCCGATAGGCACATGTAGTGGTTGATGAAGATCATCAGAGAAGAAAGTGTCCAAAATATCATCATCAATTTCATCGGTGGCCAGAGGGTCTTCTCTGTCGTGACAATTCCTAGGCAGGGCAGATTTGGTTGATTTCTTCTCAAAATGAATAAAGCTTTTACCTGAGATGCTAAATTTTTCATCGAAAGTGTTAGCTGAGACATAAAATCTGGCATAGGACGCCAATATCTTAGCTCCTCTTCGATGGGTGACTGGATCTGGCATGGAGAAGGTAGCCCCTGTACCTTTAGCGACATAATATAGCCAAGCTCTGGCACCATCAACCAAACCTCCTTGATGAGCAAAACATGTCGTTGTATTACCCACATGCAACTGATCGTAACCAAATTGACGAGCAAATCTGCTCGGAAGATATGGTTCTAAATATGTGATATTATCACGACGGCAGATCAAATGAGATGGCCTGATTCTTTTTAGCCATTCATGTTGAACATCATCCAATTCATTTGAACCAATACCGTCAATCAATTTCCCGGGCATAGTCTCATAACCGATAGGCGGAGGAACACAGGTGAAGCTCCATAGTTCTCCCCTGTTCAAGATGGTTCTATAATCGGTTAGAGTATCATATTTCCATTTCGGTACATGCTTATACCTTTCAAGAAAAGTATTGTCTGGCCTAGCCATTCCAGCACTCATGAGGGATTCAAAATGTAGAAGCAGCCATCCAAATAAGTATGTAAAGGGCATTTCTACCCGAGGAAAGGACGTCAAATTCTTTCTTGCCAATTCGAACATCCTATCTGTGTATGCCCTTAAGCCGGCATTCAGACGGCAGGTCATCGCCGTTAATAGATCTATCTTATATCCAAAAACTAGACGGACTGCTGCGAAGACGACTCCTCTGTGCATCCTGTCTGCTGAGCAGGTACCAGGAACTACAAACTTCCTCAGCCAAAGAGATATGAATCCGGCTAGATGACCTTCATCGGACAATTCTCGGCTACCTTGCTTAATATAGGTTTCAAACCTATCACCAACTTTGTAGCTGTCAATGCCTTCTTCGACAACAATGTCATCATGACCAGTCTTTCGGATTAATCTGTTAATCTCGGCTTGACTCAAAGGCTTGAATTTGCCGATATATTGATCGGTCTTTTTCTTCTTCTGGACTTCGTCAGTGCGACCTTGAAATAAATAAGCCATCCATTTCGAAGAATAGCAATTGGAGTCCCCCTCTCCACCTTGCCCCTTATAAAAGGCTTTACAGATACTGTAGTGACACATTAATTCTTCAAATACATAAAGAATTAGTGGATTGGCTACAGAGATCTTATTCATTTCATCAACAAATGGAATATATTCTTCATATGGCAAGTCTGCTGTTGGTAGCTCAGATATATATATGTCATTTCATGAAGGGCGAATCCCATTTCACCCTTTGGGGTCATAAAGGTGCCGGTCCGATAGTTATATCTCTCTGCTAATGCCAAAAATAGATCCGGATTTGGTTTGAAACCATAAGCAGTACACTTAATGGCATTGTATAAACCTATCACCTTCAGCTGTGTACCAAAGTTTTGCAAAATCCATCTCACTAGAGCAGTCCATCTATTGTTCTCTGGATTTACCAGACCAGTTAACCTCATTGACTGTTTTGGATAGATGGCGTTCTTTAATTGAGCAAACTCATTGGCAAAAATTGGAACTTTGACTGGCTTCAGCAGTGCCGAGTCCTCAGGGGGAATGTTGGCAGGTAGCAGTCCTCGCAGAGATGTGACATGTGGTTCAGTACCACTACGGAACCTTCCTTGACGATATCCAATCCATCCAGCCTTTGCTTGTCGAGATGGAGTGATATCCCATTTCATCTGTCTTTGTTGGCCCGAATGGAATAAACGGGCTATGTTAATGCGCTTTGTTAGACCAGTCAAATACATAGGTTGATTTGCATCACCGTCCTTGTGATAAGAATAAGCTACTTTATCAAGAGCAGGTTGAGAATCCATGTCTATAGCATCTCCAAAAAGGAATGCTGGCTTTAAATGAGTAACACCATCCACGCTCTGTAATGGTAGTCCATTCATCAGGTTCAGCAAGGTGTCATCTTCTTGGTTGGTCAATAGAGCTATTCTTGTGAGAGGTCCGCCAAATTGGGAAAAGCGAACATGTGATAGATCACTTCTAAAATTATTTCCCACACTTCCTTCAAATTCCGCTTCTTGAGCCAGAATATCCACTGCAAATGAAGAATAGAGTATTTTAATATTAAAAGAGTATAAAGTTCAATATACGCTTAGAAAACTAAGCGTACAGCTCGATCTATGTTCAAATGTATGACAGACTCAAGGTTTAGCATACGCTCAGTTTTTACTAAACGTATGGCAGATTCAAGGTTCAACATACACTCAGTTTTTCTTCAAGCGTATGACAGATTCAAGGTTCAGCATACGCTCAGTTTTTCTCAAGCGTATGATAGACTCAAGGTTCAGTTTGAGTGTATCAGCATTTGGTTCACAAGATGATCATTAAAAATTTCGTTAAACACAGGAGTTAACGCATTTTCATGAGACAAATTGCCATAGTATATTCCTTTAAGATGGCGTATTTTGATATTTCTAACAAAAATACGTATATCTTATGGATATATACTCCAAACATATCTTTCGTAAAAACGAAAGATATGGAATACGACTAAACCCTAAAAAGGGAAGCATATTTACTGACGTATTGACCCTAAAGAGGGATACACTCTCTGAGTTCTAGTCTAAATCAGAGCCTTAAAAAGGAGAATGGTTATTGTTCATCGTCTTCTTCCTCACCATAGATAGGTTTTAATGGTCGTTCATTGCGAGAAACACGCTGATTGGATGTTTTCTTGGTAGCGGTGTCGGCAGCAGGATAAGATGACTCTTCAGGGGCTTTCCCCTTTCCTTTCGCAGCGGCATCGATCTTGGGTGCCATTAATGGAGAAGGAGTTGAAGACGAAGAAGAAGAAGAAAAATCTTGAGTTTCTGAAAGTTCTTCTCCCTCAAAAGCAAAGGCTGTGGTAAAGAAAAAGAAATAGGTCTTGGAAAACCTATTTATAGAAAAAAAGAAAGAAGGCTAATCGGCAGATATTCTTTAAAACAGAATCCCTAAAGATTTGCACTGATAAACAGACTTAATGCCAGCGTGTCAGGACTCATTCCCACTTTATTCAAAGTAATTTCGAACTTTTGAAACTCATAAAGTTCGAAAACTTTGAAGGGGGTCTTGTAGGATGTGGAAAATTATGACACGCTGTCATCTTAATCCATACGCTTAAAGACAGATGTCAGTTGAAGCTATACGCTCAATCAGAAGTCTCAAGGCCATACGCTCATCAAAAGCCATACGCTCAGTGGATATTTTATTTCTTAAAAATGACAGCACAGCATACACTAAGTGAAGAATGAATCTGACGTCTCATCTTTCGTGTGAAGATAATGATCAGGAAAAGAGCAACCGTCATTTAGGATTTTGAAGAGTTGGTTTTGTCTTTTACGAGGACAGCTCAGCGGATCATTTAATGCAAAAGCCATCATTACTGTCAATTCTGACAGTCTGTCAGCCGTCATATCTGCAGTCACGACGCTCGAGAAAATCTTTTGACAGTTTATTAAAAGATATGGTGTATCAAAGAAGATTGATGATGCCACGTGGCCACTTCTCCAGTGAGCGTATGAAATCTATATGACTCCTACTTCACCTAGCCAAGTGAGCGTATGGTTCTCACGTGACTCCTTCCTAGCCAAGTGAGCGTATGGACCTCACGTAACTCCTTCCTAGCCAAGTGAGCGTATGGACCTCACATGACTCCTTCCCAGACAAGTGAGCGTATGGGCCTCACATGATTCTATTCTGTCCAAATGAGCGTATGATTTTTCCTCAAAGACAGCGTATAGCAACAGTCGTATCCAGAATGACATTTCAACGTGCAGTCAACACACGTTCTTACGTGTCCTGCACTCAGTTACCCACTTCTTCAGAAGTTATGCAACGTGGCATCCATGCCATCAGTTTCTCCTGAACATGCTCCACTACTTTCAACCGCACGTTAATGTGTCTCTATCAGATTTTGCCATGCGTCCCTGCAATTATGCATACGTCCAGTAACTGCCTAAGTGTATGCTTGAGGACAGTTATCTTGAACTCTATAAAAAAGAGTTTCTTCATCTTCATCAAGAGAACAGACATTTTATCAGAGAGAACAGAGAGATTGCCCAGTTGCTATCCAAAGTTCTTCAAAGTTCGAGTGTTCTTCATCGCATCGTCCAAGGGATAAAGTAATCGTCTTCTAGATTAGATTCCTACAGTTGTAATTTTCCCAGATACAAAATAAATAAAGAGAATTTATTTATGGAAAACAATCTCTTCCATATCTGGCCAAACAAAACTAGTGGGGTCAGACCCCTAATAGCAAGTACCACAAAGGAAGCCAATCTATGAACTAAAATCAGTATGCAAATCATAGCAACTCTAAAGTAAAGTTGTAAAAGTCGAACAAAAATAATGTAAAGGTACCACGAAAATATGAAAGAAAATTATAAATATGTAAGGAAACAGCATGTGAACATATTAATATACAGGGTATGTAGCATGTGATGAAACCGAACATGTGGGACAAGTGGTAAGGACAAGCATGTAAGACATTAGTGAAACTAAGACTGTAATAGAAATGATAGCATGTGATAAAATAACAGGAAGCTAAGTACTGCAATAATATAAACTGGAGCAAGACTAGACTAAATATGAATGGACTCCATCCATCAATCACGACCAAACAATAAGTACGGCTTGATACTTTAGCTAACTAGGGTTGTCACAATCCTATTTCTAACATATACAAGGTCATCTAGTCATGTTAAGAATTCATTATAACTAAAGAAAATATCAAGTTATTAAGTTGGGTTATCGCAAATTGGCCAAGTATAAAAAACCTACAAGGAAGATCAAGGACCTTTCGTTGGTGATTTGCATATGAACTATAATTAAAGTGACACAGGAAAATTGTGAAGTCAAGACAAAGATCGACAACTTTTTTGTTTTCAATTTTTCAAGATTTTGGTCATAAAATAGCTAAAACGGGCAAAAACAGCCAAATACACGCAGCACACTGCGCGCACAGGAAAAATTGCCCTCGGTGCACAGGAGAACTGCACACGGTACGTAGGAAAGTTGCCCACAGCACACAGGCATGCGGCTGCACAGCACGTACAGACAAAATTGCCCACGACATCCAGGGCACGCAAGTACGGTGTACAGGCGTGCGGCAATCAAATCACAATGTGCGTGCGGGCAAAATTGCCTACGGTGTGCGGAGCGCACAAGAACGACGCAAAGGCGCGCGACAAGCAATTGCACTTCGCATACGGCAAGCGAATGCACTGCACGTGCAGGCAAAATTGCTTACAGCATGCGGAGCGTGCAAGCACAGCGTGCAGGCGCACGGCACTGTTCATCGTTACCGCTGCGTCGAAGGTGTGGGGAACCCATGAACATAAAAAATAGCATAACTTTTTCATACGAAGTCAAAATGAAGCAGTTCAAAAGCCAAAATTAGATAGAACGAAATTCCTCACAACATGGAACCATTAGATTTCGAAAATAATAAATTTATAGAGATCAAAACCCCAAAAATAAGAAAAGTCTTAAAATTTAGAGCTACAAACATGTAACCATCAAAATCAAAAACTTCAAGCTCTAAAGAGACTTAGAATCATACAAGGAAAAGAATAGAACGAACAAAAATGATAATAAAATATTATTCAAGATTTGGCAAGATGAACTTGCCTAGGTTAAGCTCCAAGCCTAATATTCCACTCCCTCTCCATGAGGGGTACGAAATCACACTTTAGGACTCAAGGCCAAGCTCTTGGCAAACTCCAAGGGGAGATTAGATAGGAAGAAATGAAGAGAGAGTGAAGAGAATGAAAAGAACGAGGTGAGAGAAAGTGAAAGGGTATATATAGAAGGGGGTTAATCATAACCGTTGGATGGTGATCCATGTGAAGATCTGAGTCAATCCTAGCCACCAAAAGAAAACCATGTATCTATTGGATAATAGAATACATCTACACTATTCACAAAAATATCGAAAACACTATTCAAGAAAATATCTGAAACTATCTAAAATATAAAAAATCTATTCGGATGGTATGTCGTCGATATACACTGGTATACTGACGCATCAAAAAATATCTATAAGTTAGAATTTTTTAAAGCGTTCCAAAAACCAAAAAAATATGAAATATACTATAAAATACGTATCCGCATATAAATATCGATACTGTGAGATGAGCCTCACAACTGTTCAAGCTGATACAGAGTTGGCCAAACCCTGGAATGACTATGATGTCAATACCCCTCTAGAAATTTATATAAGGCAGAGTGGTATCAATTTATATTCAAGATATTCTTCCTTCTCCTGCTGTAGTGAGGGATGAGACAGAAGATACAACTGATGTTGAGAGACCCAGATCCAGGACCAGACTTCAAATACGGCAGAGAGAAGCTGGCTTGTCATCGAGCATGACTACTTTCCTTAGGGGATCGACCCGCCCCCGTTTAGATGAGAAAGTATATGTGTCGAAGAGGGAACAAACAAAGAACGGCCTGGTGCTAGAGAAATACAGCCCTAATTATCTGTCATTACTGAGGTTGTTGTCGTTTCTCTTCGACCTTTATTCAAGCATTCAGCCAGAAGGAAGCTATTGGCCACCGAAGTTAAGGGGAGGAAGACTACAGCTTCTCTTGTATCTTCTTCTCCAGAACCAAGGATACTGTCATCCGGAGGCATTTCTTCTCCACAAGGTAATATTTTTACTCTTTCTATTCAGCAAGAGTTACTTGGTGTTGATCTTATGGAAATTTGTATTGATATATCTTTATCTCCAGAACCTTCGGCTACCGATGCTCCAAATTCGATATTTGTAATAGATACTGCTGGTACTGTTGTTTCAGAGCCATTGGTCATAGGATTCACCATTCCTTCATCTTTAGCAACATTAGCGGCATTTTCTATAGCTGGTTTAACATCTTCTTCAACGAGTGAGCCAACCCCAATTACTTCGGTGTCTTCTACACCTCAAGCTCTTACAGCTCCTGTTCCAAGCAAAGAACCTTCTCAAGACGAAAGGATGATAGAAGCATTGCTAGATTATGATCTTGGTATTGATCCAATCGAGGAGGACCTGATTAATGCAGCTTCTGATCCTGGTCTGAATGAAACTCCCATTCAAGTATTGGCCCAAGATCTAGTAGCCAAAGAGGATCAAATTGAAAATGGTGATCACAAGAATGATAGTGACCGGATCCTAGTGATGCTAATCAGAGTTTTGAAGAACTGCCAAGCGGTGAAGATAATGATACTGAAGTTGATCGCGATGAAGGCTCAAGTGGTGATGATGAAGATGTTGATATCAAAGGTGATATCATCATCGAAGATGGTTAGACCCTGAATAATGATATAGAAGTGGATGTTGATATCGAGGGTGATGAGAATCCTCAAATTAATGCTAAAGGAGTTCAAACTCCAAATGAACATGTTATTGAGATAGAGGGGGCATAGATAGCTATAACCCTAGGTGTCTAAGCCGACCCAGAGGTCGAAAGCAGCCACTTCATGTCAGACGATTTAGAGGCTGGGAGCAGCCAAGCAGTTGTCTCTGAAAACATTATGGCGAGGCTCTATACAAAGCAAGATTTCATGCCTCGTGAGACCCCGTATGTTTTGCTGGGCTCAAGTAAATTTTTTGACTTCATTTACCTTTGCTTCTTTGAGATTGTCTGATATGACAATAATTGCGTCTTTTTTATTACAGAAGGTCTCGTAGGGAAGATTGTTGTGGCTCCATTAGCATCTACAGCATTCAGCTTCAGTTCAACTATGGCTCCTCTGGATATGGGGACTCACGTTGCGGAAGGATGCTCTTCGAGGATGCCCGTACCAATATATCCCGGTGCACAATTCGTGATTCCTCTATCTTCTACAGAAGGAGGGATTTGGGCTAAAGTGGCAACTCCTGGTGTATCGATGATGACAAATATCATCGTCACGACTTATATCAGCGCTTTCTTCACTTCCTTGGGAACTCTTGTTCAAATATTCTTAGAGAAAGGCCATCCTTATGAGTCAGTAAGGAGAACTACCTCATTTATCATTGAAGCCATCCGTAATATTTGTGATTTAGACTGGGTTAGCTTCATCGAACATATCTTGGATGCGTTCGAAGACTCAACCATGTCCTATCAAGATCTGACAAGAGATAATATCCAGCGACTCATAGATGCCGAATGTGAGATGATGGCTCGTGAGTCTGCAGCACGACAAGCAGCCATAGAAGAATTTGTGGCTGTTTTCTCAACGTAGTCTATAGAGTTAGAGTCTAGCATTATCGAGACTACTTCTATCAAGCATTATAAGATTGAACCCTCAGAGAATGAGAAAGAAGCAGATGAATGCCAAACTCGTCTTCGGGATTTGGAAGATGAGATGGCCCAACTTTGTGAGACACTTAAAGCTGCCATGAAACGTAAAAATGAAGTACTTGAAATACATCAAGTTATCACAAGCCACCTGGACGATCTGAGAAGACAACGAGAAGACTTCATCCAAACTCAGAGTAAAGAAATTAAACGTCGAGTCAAATTCCTACAACCTTTTGACCCTAAATTTGGGCGAGCATTGGCCAGACAAAGAGTTCTTGATTCTAGAACTGAGAGGGCTGATGCTCTAAAGAGGATGATAACTGAACTGAGCAATCAGCCTCCTAAATAAAGCTATCCAGTTGAGACGACATTTTCTTTTATTCAACTGAATGTACAATTTTGATGTTTTGCACATCATTTGAATAAAAAATTGATGATCTTTTTATGGCTCTGTTACTCATTGCGTATCTGTTTGAGACACAAGTAATAGATAGGAATGGAAAATATGTTCATAGGTGTCGGATATGACATATCTCTTGAAAATAATAATACTTATTATATCTGTTCAGAGGTAATATGCACATGATAGAACATAACTGGTAATATTATTATTTCGAAGATGATATCATCAGAGGTAAAGTAGATGTGACGAGTCATTGATATAGATAATAGAATTCAGAGATAACTATGGATGTAAATTTGTACATCTATTGATTATCCTTGAGCCAACTGGGACTCAAGAAGAAGATATCTTTAAAACAGCAGGATTTCAAAAGATGATATTTGTAATGATGAACTAGATGATGTTGTCACTCTGGATAAGCTCCACTGGGGATTCAAAGATTTGAAGTATGCATAATACTTTTTAGAAAATACAGTACACACTTTCAAACATGGTATTTCTTCAGGAATTTGCCTTTAATAGGCATCATAGCGATTCGGCCATCCATTCCTAACAGTTGATAAGCTCCATTTGGGAAACCTTTACTTATAACGTAGGGACCTTCCCACTTTGGTTCGAACTTGACCTTGCTTATGTGTGTCATAGTCATAGGACATCTGACAATAAGGACTAGCTCACCTTTTTGAAATGCTCATACTTTGACCTTCCGGTTGAAGGCTTTTAAGATATGGGATTGATATAGCTCGATATGTTGTTGAACTAGTAGTCATTTCTCGTCAAGTGCATCAAGCTCCTGAAGTCGAATATGATTATTGTTTTCTATTGTGAGTTCATTGGCAATAGCTATTCTCAATGACGGGATCTGAATCTCCAATAGAAGAACAATTTTGCATCCATACACCAAATAGAAATGTGTGCAGCTGATCGGAGTGCGTACAGTAGTACGATAGGCCCATAAACACTCTCCTAGCTTTTTGCTCTAGTTCCGTTTATTGGTAGAAACAAACTTTTTGTGAATCCTGATTGAACTTCTGACTGATGAACTGTGGTCCATTGTCATGGATGATTCGCTAAGGGACACCGAATCTATAGATCACATGATGCTTGATGAAGTTAATGACACTATTTGTCTTAACTTTAGCTAAAGGTATAGCTTTGGCCCATTTTGATAAGTAATCGGTTATAGCTAAGATAAACCGATGTCTTCGAGATGAAGGTAGATTAATAGGATCAATGACATCCATGCTCCAAGCTTCGAAAGGCCACGATGCTGCAGTCAGATAGAGAAATTTTGAAGGTTGATGAATAAAATCTGCATGGATTTGACATGCTCGATATTTTTTTGAATATTCGATGGCATCTGATACCATGGTTGGCTAATAGTATCCCATATGTCGAATTCGATCTTGTAGCTTAGGACCAGGCTGATGTGCACCATAGACACCAACTTGAGCTTCATGTAATATTTGCTTTGCTTCATCTCCTGTAAGACAGCATAGAAGCATACCATTATATGATCGTCCATAGAGTATTCTGGAGGTGTGATTGTAATAGATTCGGAGTGATCACCGACGAATTGTAGTTACTTCTTTCAGATCTTCAGGTAGGATGTCATGTACCACGAAGTCGATGAAAGGAGCTCTCCAATCTTCACTCATAGTGCAAACTTCAACTGAATTGTTGAATTCCATATGCAAATTATTCTCGATGCAGAATAATTTTCTGTTAGTGATGACGATCATCTGTTAGTGATAACATACTGTGCATGTAGTATAGCCCATGTAGCGAGTCTGGAGTTGAGTGTACTTGGCTTCTTCATCAAGACTCGTAGAGGATTGACTCAAGAGATGACATGAATAGTTTGGTCTGTGATATAATATCGTATTTTCTAGACAACGAACATCAAGTCTAAACACACTTTTTCTACCGGGCTTTATCGATGTTCAGCACTGATCATTGTGCGGCTGAGATAATAGGTGGCTTGCTCATGACCCTCTTTGTTCTTCTGGATAAGCAAGGTACCAAGGAATGATCTATTATCCGGACATACATCAGGAAGGATATTCCTGTGACTGGAGGCACTAGATTTGGAGAGTTCATTAAGTACCACTTTATGTCTTCAAAAGCTTGCTGACATTCTTCAATCCAAACAAAAAACATACCTTTCTTCATTGGTTGAGTGAACAGTCTGCAGCGTCCAGGGAGATTTGAGATTAATCTCCTAATGTACGCAAGACGTCCATGGAATCCTCGTAGATCATTTAGGTTACGTAGAGGATGCCTCTCTTGAATGGCTTTGACTTGCTCGGGGTCAACGTGTATACCCTTAGAGGTAATAACTAATCCAAGAAATTTGCCACTAGAGACTCCCAGGAATAACTTGGTGGGATTCATCTTGAGTTGATGTTGGCACATTAGATCGAAGATAGTTCTTAAGTCTTGGATTTGATCTTCTTTTACACAACTTTTGACAGCAATATTGTCGACATAGCATTCAATTGTCTTCTTAAATATTCTCGAAAGATAGTGCACATGGCCCGCTGATAGGTCGCACCAGCTTTCTTAAGACCAAATGGCATAACGGTGTAACAGTAGACTCCTAGAGAAGTGAGGAAAGATATGTGTTTCTCATCTTCGGGATCCATCCGGATTTGATTATATCCGGAGAATCCGTCCATAAATGATATCTTCTCGAATCCACAAGGGTTGTCGATCATGACATCAGTGATCGGTCGATAGAACTCATCCTTGGGACAAGCTTCATTAAGGTCACTGAAGTCGATGCAGACTCGGACTTTTCTTGTTTTCTTCATAGCTGGGATGACATTAGCCACCGAGTCAGGATATTGTTCTTCTCTGACAAAGCCACAGGCGATAAACTTCTTGACTTCTGTAAAACCACTAAATTTTAACTATTTTAAAAAAAAAATTTGGTACTGATTTTTTTATTTTTGTATTATACGTGGCGTAGTTGTATTGTACGTCGTGCGCAAAATTTTGTTTTTTGTAATTGCTCGACGAGTGCGAATATGTGCGAGCGTACATATTTTTAGAAAAAATATTTTTTTTATTTTATAGCTTCAAAATAATATATAGTAATTACTTTTATTTACTTAAGATTGTGAAAAGCGTCACATCGAGATTTCAAAAACATTATTTAATTTTATTATTATAAAAAGGCAAGTTTATTTTATTGGCAATTTGGGAAACTATGTTTCATAAAAGTGCCTTCTTCTCATGCAAATACGTAAGATGTAATTTATGTATAAATTGATTTTTGAAATTATTTATTAATTATCTTAAATTATTTAAAAGGTATTTTTGAAGTAGTTCCTATTAATATTTAATTTGATTTTTAAATTTATTAATATTAATATTTTATTATTCAAAAAGATATTTAAAAATACTTATTACTTTTGAAATTATTATTAGTATTACTTTTGGAAAATATATTTTGAAATTATTGTGGAAATTTAAATCTTGAATTAATTTTATGGATTTGATTTAAATAGTTTAAATTTAAGGATGGAATTTATATTGAAATTGAGTTTCGATTATCTAGATTTAAATTAATTTAGATTTGGATTTGAATTTATTGAATTGATTTAAATTAATCGATGAATTATCTACGGGGATTTAAACCTCCCAAATCCTTATCTAACTGGGAATTCCTACCTCCTATATCAGGAGAGGTACTCATCCATAAATTACTTCATCCACCACAAACAAACGTGCTGTGCATTGTGTCGGTGTCCAACTCCAATGGATTATCTTTGTACATATACATCATTCTCTTCGTGTCGACAATCCCGACACAACCTCCGATCCCTAACCTAAGCCTAGCCCCGGGCCAGCCAACCATATCCAGCACCCATCCATCGTTCCGTCTCCTGTTTGCCGCAACACCCTCTTCACCAACGCCCATCCTTGCTGAGGCCACTCTGGCAGAGCCGACGACTAGCAAACCAAAACCTGACAACACCCTTTCTCCATCCTCTCCAACAATCACCAGCCTCCCTGTCACCACCGGAAGTCTGACACGCCTCTTTTTCGTGTAGCCAAATACTACCATCACCACTTCGCCATTTTTAGCCACCATAACAATCTCGATATTACACAACCACAGCGAGTAAAAACATTTTAGTATCCCTGTGTCCGTGTGTACACCACAGAAACCAAAGTGGCAGTTGTGTCAGGACTCATGGTCCGTATCCATACCCACCTTTAGTAGCTATGTTCATACAATAATACATCCCTCGTGTCCAATACACCAAACACCAAACAAGATCCCAAATTCCATAAGAAACAGACACCATCCTCTGTGTCCAACAACCCAGACATATGACGCCAGTACGCAAAACAAAATAAAACAAAAATAGCCAAAACCTAATCTAACCTTCACCGCCTGAGTCGATCCCCGGCCCGACATTCTCCTCCTCGTCGACCCCATATGTCAGGCGTTTCATCATCCGCTAATCCGCACCCGCAGCACCACTGTATCCTTGCAAACCACCACATGCCCATCACCACGACGACCATCCGTACAGCCCCTGGTACCAGCACCTCCGTGTCCCCGTGAAGGCGCCATCTCCGCCACTGGCGAACCATCGAAATACCGTAAGTTTTCTGGTAAGCATCGAGATCTGCGCCAGCATCCCGTACCTCCAGACCGCGTCGGCAACTAACCGACGTCGAGCGCTGCCCAACGCTCAAATCTGCCCGGCCAGCGCCTCCTAGCTGCGCTCAAGCACTGCTGACAGCATCAGCATCGTAATGCCAAGATCCACCACCCCATGGCTGGCTCCGATCGGCCTTGAGCCTCCGCCAGTGGACGAGAACCCCGATAAGCTCAAACCCTCCGCCTGCGCCCTCCACCGAAGTTGCGCCTGGCCGCCGTCCATAGCCTCTCCTCTTGGCCACGGATAGTAGATCTGCGCCGCCGCCATCCGTAGCCCGGCCCTCCAGACGTACCCCCGTCCCGGCGACCGCCCCTACGCTGCCGGCGAGACCCCTTCGCGTCCGCCTTCCTCTTCCTCCGCTCGCTGAGCCGACCCCTCCACCGACCGTGTCTCCCCTTTTCTCCTCCGCCTAGACTGTCGCCGGAGTGGTGAAGCCCCGCCTGACCTATTGAACCCACCTCCACTTCCTCCTCCGTGCCTCACTCCCGTCACCGAGCTCCACTAGCGAGCTCCCCATCTCCCCCGACTTCTTCCCTCTTCTTCTCCGACTCCCTCTCGTTTCTCTCTCCTCCCAAACGAAATGAGGAGCCGCAGCTCTTATTAGTTTTATTTAGTATTTGATTATTTTTATGTTTTTTTTGTTTAGTTTTTTTATTAATTTTTGTCTTCTTTTTTTAGTATTTATTATTATTATTATTATTATTATTATTATTATTATTATTATTATTGTTATTATTTAGGGTTATTGTTAACAGTATAATAATTAGTATATAAACTATTTATATGGTTATAAATATTATTATTAGTATTATTATTATTCATATTACTTTTATTATGATTATTGTTGCTCTTATTGCTAAAACTATTTATTTGCAAACATTATTATTTTTAGGAATTTCTATGAAAATATTATTTTTCCAACTATTTTCAAAGGTAGATTTTACCAAAAATATATACTTTGCCAAAATTTAGTTGTAACCCTAAAAACAAAATGCTTTTAGATTTTTATATTTTTTTTCTAAAAACTTTTTATCTATAATTATTATTTTAAGCCTTTTTAAAATAATTATTTTTGACTGGAAAGTATAGCTTTCTACCTAAAAACGGAATTTTCATAAAGGAGTTTTGCCTTAAAATGATTTTTATGTTTTCAATATTACCTACCAATTTATTTACTAGTAAAAATATTTTCAAGTATTTAAACAGAAAGTATTTTTGAACTAATAATAATTTATTATATATTTTAAATATTGGTATAAAATATTTTTAATAAGTAAATTAGTTTTGACATAAAGCGATTTCCCATATCTACCCATGAATAATGTGGGATAATAAAACATTATTTAGTCTCCAAAAATCACATATATATTATTTATCTAAATTTCCTTCGACTATCCTTCCGTCCATGACTAAATCCTATTATTCGTGTTCCCTCGCCAATTCAAGCTTACCTTATATCCACCCTAACTAATTTGCCCCTATTGGACCCAATGGACCTGTCCGTGCCACCAACATGGGTCACCTTGTGTAGTTGTTACATGAAGTCACAGTCGTGCCACATTAATTATTGCAGTACACCAGGCGTCCTACCAGGCAAGACAACTTGCCACCTTACTCTGTGATAAATTTACTTTAATTTTAAGTTATTTATTTTCAGTTTTATATATATTGTTCTATGTTTAATATCACTGTGCGTCCGAGTCACATTTGGGTACACGCGACCATATCGGTCGTTCATTTGCCTTATATTATTTACTTGCATTGACTTAGCTTAGTGACCACCCATTGATGATGAGGTAATGGTATATCTTATACGGCCTTGACACGTACTTTACCACGTATTATGAGTCACATATAGGATATGTACTCGCGTAGTCGGCCGGCCAACGATACGTATGGGACGTACGACGGTTAGGAGTAACTGCTAATAGAATTGCATGCTAGTGGACTTGGCAGTTACTCGATTGTCATATAAGTCATGGATGTGACTCTATTAGGCATTGGGAGGGAAGAACAGTTCCTTGATGTATGGGCCACATTTACATACTGCTATTGTACCTGAAGCTACGTTGGAGACGCAGGTTCACCCTATTGTACTGATTCCCTCTAATGTTCATGGAACGTTTTAGACATTTTCTTACTGATTCCCTCTGACGTTTATCGAACGTTATGGACGAATTGTACTGATTTCCGATGAGAGGGACGATGCCACTGCTATACAACCCGAGTGCCCATATGTGAATAATTGTTCTTTATTACATATTCACTATAGTACGGTTAGGTACCCTATTGCATGCATCCCTTATTTTCTATTATATATCACAGTTTATATGGCATGGTATTTTTTTGTATCTTGTTACGTCCCTCTGAGGAGCTGGTTATCTCTCCAGGTGTGTGCTCTTGTCTTTCGCAGGTGTTCTAGCTCTAGCCATGGTCATCGCTATTTCTTCAAGAATGATTGCCCTTTGATCGTCTTCGCTTCGCTCGTCCAAAATCATTTATTTGTATATCTTGTATTACTTTTCATAGTTGGTAGTGGTTCTATCTCCGCCCAACTACATGTACCAATGACAATTCATAGTTAATTATATAATATCTTTTATTCTTATATTTTGTGGATGAGATTAGTTAGTTGTGGTTTACTGTACTTTACAGCTTATGTATCCATATGAGGCCCATGTACTTCGTATGAATACAGTTGGCATGTCTATGTTCCCAGTCCTATGTATTTTGGGACTGGGGCGTTATATGTTTTTGTGGTGGCCCATGCAGGTCTGATCAACCGAGTGCATGATGGTCTGATCAACTGAGTGCACTTTTGTTCGCTTTTATCTATTATTTTACATAAATGGAACATAATTAATCTTGGCCTTTAGAGTTCCATCCACGACTGCCTTGACAATTCTTTTGAAATTATTCGGTCGCCTTTGTACCACGTATTCGTACTCGATAATATTGCCTTTGAACTCCTTGTTGCGTTCGCCTTCACCTAGTTTAAAAGGATGAAGGTGTTGCACTAGAACTTCCTCTAGCCTTCCTATCGATTATGACCATTATCACTCGATGTTGCTATATCTTCATCCTAAACTACTCGTCCTTTTTTTGACCCTACCATAACCATCTAATCGCTTAAATTAGGTGTGAAATTAATTCGTTCTTTTAATCGTGCCATCAACATACTCTTAAGGAAGCATATCTTCTAAATCCCTAAATTTATTTCTCTTGATACCATGGTATTCTTCGCAGATTATCTTGATTAAACTTTAACCCTTGATCATTTTTCATCCTTGCATTAATTAGCCATATCCACTATTATTTTCGTATTCATCATTTCCTAATGCGTCTTTTGTTGAATGTTGTGAATTAATTTTTCCTCATCGCTACCCCTTTGTGCCTTCTCACCCCCCACTAAATATTAATTTCGAGGACAAAATTCTTTTAAGTTGGGTAGAATATCAGCTTCTATGGCGCCCATTATGTTAAGTCAAAATCGACGTGTTGTCGCTTGACTGGCCTTACATTCGACAGAATATTGAGAATGTGGGTAGCGATCTGAGGATCCAATCTCGGCATGTCTTTATATCTCGAGGCGAATACGTCAATATATTCCCTAATAAGATGAATCCATTCTTATTTATCTACTTCATGGAGGCTTTTACTGATGAAGATTGGTCTTCAAGAGGCTTCGTCTCCGACATCGACTTGAACCAATTGATCTTTGGTAGGTGGCTCACGTTGCTCAAAGCGAAGTTCCCATTGAGTATCCATCCTTTGTACCCAAGGATCAGATTCAGAAACTTCGACAAAGTCGTCGTCGTCTTCTGAGAACTCAGCGGTTACCATATTGGAAGATAGAGTCACTCGATAGACGTGCCCTATATTGGTGTCTAAATCCTATAAAATAGAATCGAAAGAATTAGATTGCTCTTCCTTGTTAGACTCATAAGTGATTGGGGTCACGATCGACAAAGTGTAGCCCAACCTATGCTTTGTTTAGCTGTAGAATTGTAGAAACTTTCCTTTTGAAGCAGGGATACGAATAGGAGTTCGCCTTCCCTTACCACCGTTTAGGCCAGTTTTAAAGTTTTAGCCTATATTTTGAATTATGTTCTTTGATTGTTGACTATAATGACATAGTTGAAGTTGCACATTAATGTCATTTATAGCCTCGCTATTGGACATAGCCTTCTGACTCAATCCTTTGCTGAAGAGGATGGATTTCTAGATAATATCGATCATAGTAGTTGACATTAGTACAATGCAAAGGAGATGCTACTTTATTTATAATTACATCATTATTTATAATAGGGCTCTTGATCTTAGCCGATGGCTTTATAACATTGATGACCAGAGGTAGAGAAGTAGAAGGAGAAGGCTTGTTACGAAGAAGGTTGATAACAAGTGGCTCAGAAGAGGTGAGATCCCTACGCTCTATCTTTTCAGCAAGAGGATGGTTAGCATGAGAGGAGAGATGTTTGATCAGCGTCTGAGAAGACGAAGGACGAGACGTGCATCCTTTGACCGGAATCACCAGGACATCATTTGAGTTGTCCCTCTGATCTTCTTTGGGGTCCATGTCTAGTACAACTTTTATGAACTCCTCTTTATACATCCTGGAGTGAGTGAAATATGCTTCGATGCCTCGTAAGGGATTAAGATTAGCCACTTCCTTTCGGACTTCTCCATTGTCATCCACATATTTGAAGCATTGGTGGAGAATGGAGGGCACAATGTTGTGTTCATGCCACCATGGTCTTCCTAAGAAAGCATTGTAGGAGCCATGATTGTCAATCACATAAAAAGTGACCTTCGTCCGGAGATTGCGATTTGAATTTTTAGGCGAATATTTCATAGTGGTTTAGTTCTCCCGGAATTAAATCCCGGAATAGTTTTGATCATTGTAGAGAGATATGGACTGGGATCTTTAATTCATCCAGTAGAGTCTTCGGCGTGATGCTGAGTGTAGATCCAGGGTCAATAAGAATGCGAACGACTTTCATTGTATCGACATACCCCGTAAAATAGAGAGGTCGATCATGTCGATTGTCTTTCAGAAGCATGTCATCTTGTGTAAAGGAGATATTAGAAATCAGCTCCATCACACTACGACAGTAAAAACAAGACACAGGTTCCTTGTCTGGCTCTTTGAGGTATACCAGACAAGCGTCAGCTTGCATCAGAGCTTCGCTTAGTGTTTCTCGAGTTTCCTTCGAGAGACGAAGGATCTCGAAGATTGATAACATCGTCAGAGTATTGGCTAGCTGAGCCAATATATCGAAGTTCTATATAAAACCCCTAAATTTTACTATAATTTTTTTTGGTATTAATTTGCTATTTTGGTATTTTTACGTCGAGTGCGAATACATGTACGAGAAGTATATTTTGTATACTAAAGTTTACATTTTATAGATTTCTTTATCTAGAAAATAAATATATAATTTTTTTTGAAATTACCCTTTGTTGACACAAAATCACAGTCAACCAAATATTGATAAAATTGACAATATGATACTTGTCATAATTCAATATGACACATCAAGACTGAACTCAGTACAAGACGGACGACGACTTGTACCTACAGCATACTATGTTTTGAGTCTGTATTTTTACTTTTCTTGACTCTAGATAAATGTAAACTGAGTCGTACTGAGTAGTTTGGGACTTTACCTATCTCCAAACTACAAACCAAAAGCTCTATGAAAATCAAACTAGCCCAAATAGCCAATTAGAATAATTCTGTCTTCTGGAGATAGAGTTCGGCCCAAATTCTGTCCCCTAAATTATAGGACCCTAATTTTAGGGTTTGCTATATGCTAGTTGTCCAACAGCCAAAAATTTGAATTCTTGACACAGAATTCTGGCTGAATTCTGCCTATCCTGAACCCTATAAATAGGCGTTGAATTCTCTCATTTTCAATCATCCAATCTTCTCTACTTTTCTCGCTAAAGCCTTATACAAGCCTTACCCTTCTCATCTACTACCACAAGCTTCTTAAGCCTCAAAGTGCTCAGTGCTTTTCAGTTAGGAGTTTGTACAAGAGTTCAAAACGTCGCTTAAAAAATTTCAAGCATCGCCACTGCGATCTCTGTAAGAAGTTGACGTGCTCTTCTGAAGAAAAGGTACGGGGTGTAACTACTATTTCACAAATAGTGGATTTAATCCTGAGCTATAGTTCTCAGGCCTAGACTAGTCCTCCACGAGGGAAACCAGGTTAAAATCGGCTGTATTTGTGTATGCTTTCTCGCTCCTTATAATTTCCGCATTTACTCTGATTATTTACTGTTGGTGAAAGAGTTTAATTTTTAATTGGAGATTATTGTCATAAACTCTATTCACCCCCTCTAGAGTTGCCTACTTGTTCTTCAATTGGTATCAGAGCTCTGTTCTCTCAACAAGGACTAATATCCTAGAGCTGATCCATAGCAACCACACAACCGATGTTTTCCAATCACGGTGAAGGGCAGTCTACTCATAGGCCACCCCTATTTGATGGAACAAACTACACCTATTGGAAAATAAGGATGAGTTTTTATCTGAAGTCTCTAGACTTTGACCTGTGGACCATTGTTACCAATGGTTACAAAAAGCCCGCCAGGATAGTTGTCGATGGTGATCTCGTTGAGAAACCCAACGACAAATATTCGGATGAGGAAAAGAAACAGGCGAGTCTAGACGCTAGAGCTATTAATGGTTTATTTTGTGCAATAGACAAGAATGAGTTTAATAGGGTCTCGACATGTACTAGCTCGTACGAAGTATGGAGACTTCTAAAAGTGACGCATGAAGGAACCACCCAAGTCAAAGGGTCAAAAATCAGTCGTCTCACTCAAGAATATGAGACGTTTAAGATGAAGCCAAATGAGACGATCACACAATTGTTTATAAGATTCCTCGACGTGATCAACCCCTTATTATCTTTCGACAAACAATATACAAATCACGAGAAGATCCGCAAGTTACTTAGGGGGCTACCAAAGATTTGGAACCCTAAGGTAATAGCCATCATAGAAGGAAATGATCTCACCACAATATCTATGGAGACCTTCATGGGAAAGCTGATGACTCACGATCTTGACCTCAAAGACTGGGAAGAACCTGCTCCAAAGGCAAAAGAGATTGCCCTAAAAGCTCATCGTCGAAGGGCTGATCCTGAGGAGACTGATGACGACAATTCTTAAGGTGATGATCAAGCACTTCTAGTTCGCAATTTTAAGAAGTTTTTTCACTTCAATCGAAGAAAGAAGGAACAACAAGAAGATAATGAGGAAGAACCAACGTGCTACGGCTACAAGAAGACTGGACACGTCCGAAAAGACTGTCCATTCACAAAGAAAAGCAACCGATATGAGAAGCCCTACAAGAAGTCTTCATCAAGAAAATATGCCAATACTAGCATTTGGTATGAAAGCGAAGCAAGTGACTCTGAGGAAGAAAAGGACTCCCCTCAAGACACCGCAAATGTATGCCTAATGGTAACATCCGACAAGGTAACTAGCGATACTCTCGATGATTTTACTTTTGATGAACTTGGCGATGCATTCAATGATTTACTAAATGACCACAAGAAAGTCATTAGTAAATATAAGCATGCCAAGGAGAAGATCAAAAGCTATGAAGTCGAGATTCAAAAACTCTCTTCTTTGCTTGATAATGTTAGAGACACTCCAGCCACGAAAGTCACTAATGAGGTGTCTAAGCTTAAGTTAAGCCTACATGATGCCGAAACACGTATTGAAAAGCAAACACGTGAGATCATAGCACTCAATAATGAGCTTGCTGAAGAAAAAATAGACACAAAATCTCTACTGCTAAAATTGATGGTATAAATGCTAAGTGTAATGAAATGCATGCTGTCTCTAAGAAATTAGAGATTAGATTGGGAAAACAGGTTGCTCAACCTCAAACCCAATCACATAAGACACACAAAAAGCATAAGACTACTCAAAATAGTCAAACACGTCATCCATATACAGCACATAAACATGCTTACATGTACACGCACTTCCATACAGCACACAAACCACATGCACATAGAAATTATTTTCATAACTATCATTCTACTGCTACACACAATCACCATGTTGTACATATACATAACCATCACCATGTAGCACATAGACATAACCATTACTATGCTGAATATGGACATAACTATCTTCCTGCTACCATGTATAGTCATTATCTTGCTATTCCACACAACTTTGACCATGCTACATATTGACATCATCAACATGCTCCCAATACAAATAAGCATGCTACTTGTACCTATTATGGATTACATGGACACATCTCACCGCAATGTAGAATTAGAAGATTAGTAGATATAAATCTATATGCATGGGTGCCAAAAACTAACATTTCAGGACCCACAAGAACTTGGGTACCAAAGGTTACATCTACTCTTGATGTAGGTGGACCTTCCCTCCTCAACTAAAAGCAAGTGGATTCTCGATAGTGGATGCTCGCGGCATATGACGTGAGACGCAAATCTTTTCGCATCACTATCGATGAAGAGGGAAGGTATGTATCCTTTGGCAACAACTTAAAAGGATACATCATAGGTAATGGTACTATTGGTCATCCTCCTTCTCTTGTAATAAAGGATATCTGCCTAGTGACGGAGTTGAAGCATAACCTGCTCAGCATAAGTCACCTTGCTGATCATGGATATGATATTAACTTTGGACAAAATAAATTCTATATTTACGATAGGTCAACGGGAGACATTGCTTTTGAAGGGATAAGAGAGGATAACATTTATATTTTCTATCTATCTAGAGATACTAACAGTTCAGGGAGATGCCTCTACGCCCACAAGGATGAGAGAATATTGTGGCACCAGCGTCTTGGTCATGCCAATATGGATACTATATCCAGGCTATCAACAAAGAAGCTAGTAAGAGGCTTGCCCGACATCACATTCAAAAAGGACACGGTATATGCTGAATGTGAATTGAATAAGGCAACCAAGTCTTCTTTTCATTCAATAAATACTGTAAGTACTACTAGACCCTTGTAATTACTTCACCGGCTTGCAGATGTCTTTCCGTCATATGGATTGATGTTGAATGGTTTGTATCGTGGGGGAAGGGGACATCTCTCCATGCAGCTGGATACGGCTGTCGTATCTTGAGGTCCTGAGAGTTTTTTTGGGCGTAAAACAAAATATTGCCCGGAGCTCCTGGACTTCTCTTCTCGCCTCCTTGGCCTCTTCTACAGCAGTGGGAGCCAACATTTTGGGTAGATTGTCGCCCGGGGTTGGTGCGGTTGTGTTTGAGTCCGCATTGATGGCGTGACCCAAGCTTGTTTGGCCAGGTGTCCTTCCTTGGAGAGCCGATAGGGCCGCCTTGATCTCGTCCACCGACTTAACCAAGGTATCAAGTATGGCCTCAAGAGTGTCGTTGCATTGCCGATCACTGGGACCGTCTTGGTCATTCTTAGTCATGAATACTGTTCTCAAATGGGTAGCAGTGGAAGGGACTGTAGAAGACGTGCTCTCCGAATCATACCCTGAATAGAGAAGTCGTCGGGGTATGTGGGAATGTTCTCCTCTGGTTCGGACTCAGAAGAAGTGCCACCCCTGCATAGGAGGTTGCCTCATCTTGGCACTTGTGGACGTCTTCAGAGACGTCAGAGTCTGTTGCATCTATTGGGGGGATTGTTTCCCCTGGTTCTTCTTCTTGGAACACCAGATTATTGTGGATATTCCAAGGAGTGCTACCCCCAGCTTCAACTACCCCTAGGGATGACGATGATGAACCTTCAAGTGTTGAATATTTCGTCTTTGAGCGGGTGCCTTGATAAACTCCTCCTGTGACGGCTGTGGACAACCGCTTAGATGAGAGCTTATTGGCTACACTGGTTGAGATTATCGGACTGGAGGTATTTATTTTCTTCTCTCCCTTGCTGGTAGGGACCTTCCGGGCAGAATTGTAAGAGGCGAAAGGAAGTATCTCGTCTCCCGAGCTTTGTTCTAGGACCGGTCCTGGCTGCTGCAGTCGTTGGAAAACGGACTGTCAGTCCTCTTATACTGCTGTCTTGTTGCAGCAGCAGTTGACAATGACTTGAGTGCAGTGATGTCTATGGAAGGACACTCTGTACACCAAGGTTTTCTCTCTTTTCTTGCGCTTATGAAGGATCACATCACGAAAGTCTAGTGCATCTCGAGCAACCATTACACTCGTTTTGTTGGCCTGGGAGTCTCGAGCACACGAGTGCGTTGGTATCATATTTGTTCCCTGATACGGGGCAAAGTAAAAATACTTGCCCTTGATCATTGTTGGGAGACTCTTGGGAACCACCCTGTCTGTTGGCCGCCGGTGGCTGGACACGGGCAGTTTTGTACAAATTTCAGTCAGAGGTTCGCATAACAGTTAGCGGGACTCTTTGATGGTCAGAAGTTGGGACAACTATCTGAGCTTGACGAGCCCGGGATGTCCTAGACTTCTTCGCTCTAGCACCCGAGGAAGCGTAGTAGGAAGTGTCCAAGATATGTCGTACAGAGTCTGGCACATCCTCATGGGAGCTTTTGAGGTCAGGACCGCATGAGATGCGGTCGAAGACTGAACCCGAGCCGTATATGGTGGATGGTCTGCGGTTGGGATTGGATGCCGCATAAGCCATCTCCCAGCGGCTGGGCTTGGCTGCCGTATAAGCCTTCTGCATGTGGCTGGGATAGGTGGCCGCATGAGCAGTATGCATATGGTTGAGATTGGAGGCCGATGAGCCTTTTGTATGCGTCTGGAATTTGTGGCCTCATGAGCCTTCTACATGCGGCTGAAAGTTATGGCCGTATGAGCTTTCTGCATGTGGCTGGCATTTGTGGACATATGAGCTTTCAGCATGCGACTAGCATTTGTGGCTGCATGAGCTTTCTGCATGCGGCTGGCACCCTTATGCGACCTTTTCTTAGACCGCATAGAGTTCCCATTTGCCCATGCAAGTCCAGCATCGTAGTATTTTCCTTTGCCAGACTTGGGGATAGCAGGGTCCTATGCAGCATGAAGTGGGGCCTCATGCGAGTCTTCTCCGCCGTCTTCGGCAACAGAGAATACTTCTTCCAAAGCTTGGGGAGGAGCAACGGTCTTGGGCCTCCACTCCCTGCGGGCCTTCTTTGAGCCGGCTCGCTTCTGGGTAGGGCTAGCGCTCCCCTCGGAGAGTATTTATTCAAACGCTTGCTGGTCAAAGCGAACAACCGGCATCTGTTGCGTGGAGCCGAGTTTGGTGGCGTCCGATTGTGTTACCAACTTCTCAGCAGTGGAGAAGTTAGTCCCCAGCAGAGTCGCCATCGTGTTTGCCATTGATTATATAAGAACAGAACAGTTTTATGGGAGGACTGAACTTTGACTAGGAAAAACAATATAAGTACAATTGTTTAATTTGGATTCTGGGGGTGACGGTAGAGGCGCGCGAAAGTGCTATCAACTCTGCCTTACTCCTTGGACGATCGAATGCAAGCTTGACTCCGGCAAAAAAATGCTCTATGTATGTATATGTGTGTCCCTCTGTGTCTCTGTCTATGCAAGGGAATAACACCTTGCTATTTATAGGAATTTGTGATGAGTGGGGTGTACAGCCACGTGGCTAATTTTAGGCCACATCCTTGTAACTGCGTCTTGAGAAGTGGACAGTTGGGAATTGGTTAAGATTAATCCTAATCTGTTTGTTACAATAAATCTGAACTGTCATGATCTGTTGGTTGCAATAAATTCGAATTGTCAAGACTTGGTCACCTCCTGCCACGTGTCTCAACTGATACTCTTGTGGTGAGCCGCATAAATGATGCATCCTGGCTGAGGCGCATGAGGGACTGTCCAACAACCGAGCCGCATGAAGAGTGTCTCATGGCCGGGCCTCATAAGGGTGGCCTCATGACTAAGCCGCATGAGAGTGGTCCCCATGACTGAGCCGCACGAGAGTGGTCCCCTCACTGAGCAGCTTGAGAGTCGTCTCATGACATGACCTCATGAGAGTGGTCTCATGGCCGAGCCGCATGAAGGTGGTCTTATGGCCGAGCCGCATGAGAGTGGTCTCCATGTCCGGGCCGCATGAAGGTCGCACAGGCGATCCGCATAAAGAACTTCTTTTGGAATTTATGAACTGTGTCAGATATTATGAAGATCTTTTCGTCTTTTTACGAGCATGTCGCATCACGTCTTTATGTCAGAGCCATCATTTCTGTCAAAGCTGTCACTTTATTGTCAGAGTAATAATGGCCAGCTGTATGGCCAGCTGTACAGGCAGACTTTTGAACCGCATAAGGCCGTATGGAGCTTTCTGAGCCGCATGAAGCTTTCAGAGCCGCATGAAGCTCCCAGGAATTTTGAGCCGCGTGAAACTCCCCATGTTCTAAGCCGCATGGAGTTTCATGTTAATTCTGGGCCGCATAAGAATTACTGTTCTTTTCCAGGCTTCTACAGCGTTCAGGTGAGCGGTGCCACCTTCGGGATGCGTCCGCTCCGCGCGTGCACACTTCCCGCGGGCCGACCCAGCCACCGACGCGGAACCCCTTTCCCGACCTCCCAGACCCCCACTCTCCCGCTCTCGCTTCCTCGCCTCTCCCCCTCCCTCTGTTCTAAATGAGGGGATGCAGGAATTGGGTCCTTTTCATTTTTTTTATTTGTTGTTGTTGTTATTAGTGTTGTTTTCTTAGTTTTTGTATTTATTATTATTATTATTATTATTATTATTATTATTATTATTATTATTATTATTATTATTATTATTATTATTATTATTATTTGTTATTTGGGTGTATAAGAAAAAATTGTAGTAGCAATGAAAAATTATTTTTATTTTTTACTATTTGGACTAAGCCTTTGGTTGTAGGGGCCAAATGGGCTTTTCCACAAATATGTGTTTATTTAGTTTTGGGCTTTATAAATTACCTTCAGATAATTATGAGTTTTGACCATATGTCTCAAACCAAAAAATTTTAGCTTAATTATATAAATATATTTTTATTTATAAATATAAATATTTGAGAAATTATATATGAATGTTTTTTTGGGGCTTCTTATAAATATATATGTTAAATATATTACGTGGGTTTAATCCTATATACGGGATTATATATACTCTACCTTTGGTCTCGTTTGTTTAAATGGATTGTGAAGTTACATAATTGTAGTATTTTCTATATATATATATATATATATATATATATATATATATATATATATATATATATATATATATACAGTTTTGTCCAAGAACAATTACGTTTGAGAAAAAAAGAGCTATAATTTTCTAGAAATATTTTGTATTTACCTAATAATATTTTAAATAGATAAAATATAGTTTTATCTAGAAAATCTACTTTGACAAACTTAGAGCTTGCCTAAAACGGTTTTATTATTTTTCAAAGCATTTATCAAATATTATTTTTGTTTAAACTAATAAGGATATATTTTCAAGTATTATAAATAGTTTTCTAAAAACATATATATTGTTTGTCAAACTTCCTTCGATTATCCCCCAGCCCATGACTAAGCCCATTATTTATATTTCCTCGCCAAATTCTACGCGTCTCCTAGCGTCCCAAGCTAACTCGTCCATCCTGGACCTAATGGAACAGTCTGTGTCACCATCGGGGGCCGTCTTGCGTAGTTGTATCACCGAAGCCATATGTTGTGCCACCATGAGCATCGCATCACACCAGGATCATCATCAGGCAAGTATACCTTGCTATGATTTACTGTCGTATTATTTATTTTCAGCATTATTTACTTTATTTCATATTGTTAGTTTTATTTGTTATAAACTGCGCGTCCAAGCCACACTTGGGTACAAGCGACTCTATTAGTCGTTACTTTAATTTATGCATGTTGACTTAGTTTTAGCGGACTACCTTCATGTTGGGGGATATCCTTATATCTCCTTGGCCATGACACTCACACTACACGGTTTGAGACATTTTGCTAGGGACACGACTCATTGACTGGCTATCTCTATAGTCGTGTGACGGATAGATCGTAACTGCTACGATTAAGGTATAGAGACCCGAGCAGTTACAGAACTGGACGGGCCATGGACATGACTTGTTCAGTATGAGAAATATTGGAGGAGGACAGTCATGGTGCGTATGGGAATCCAAACAGGTAAACCACAGTCTCCGGATGGAACTGTGGCAATTTATATTTGCAGATGCCCTCTGACGTCTTGGACGTTACGGACAGATGCAGATGACTGGATGCCAATTATGTACATGTAGCCTAAATTTCACCCATGTGCATGAAAGTTGTCCTCTAAATTGCAGAATAGATGGCTAGCATTCCCTTTTGTATATTGGTGTCTAGAAGGGTCTTGCATATTATTATTATGACAGTTTATATTAGCATGTTCTTTCTGTATCATGTTACGTCCCTCTGAGGACTTGGTGATCCCTCCAGGTGTGTCTTCATGTCTTCCACAGGTATTCTAGCCGAGGTCGTGGTCTTCTCTATTTCTTCGAAGATGATATGCCTTGGACCTTTCTTGCTACTTTCGCCAATTCTTTCGTATGTCATGTATCTATTTTCTTTTTTTTATTTGGTAGGGGAATTGTCTCCGCCCAACTACATATAAATAGATAAATTCTTACTCATTTCTATAAAAGCTTGATTTTATTTTGTGGATGAGAATAGTTAGCTGTGGTTTACTGTATTTTATAGCTTACGTATATTTATTATACGGCTGACATGTCTACGTTCCTAGTCCTACGTATATTGGGGCGGGGGCATTACATTATATGGCTTCTCCAGTCCAAGAGGTGTATTTTTTAATATTTTATCGAACCGAACTGGCTGTTTGCCTTTGTCGGCCACTATTGGTTTAGAAGGATTCGGTTCCACTGGAGGTGATGAAGTTGATGGAATATTGACGGTATACAGAGAAGATGTTGAAGGGACATTAGCGACTAGAGGTAGAGCTTCCCAGATAAGGTACCGGTCATGGCTTCCTCTTCTGGAGCTGGTAAAAAGGAAACCATATTGCAGTTCTTCATTCGAAGCTTATTTTTTGAGGACTTCCTCTTCTAAAGCGCCAAAGGATTTTTCCAGAATCCTAAGCCAATATGGGACTGGTTGTGCTGAAGACATTTAAAAGAGGTATAGAGGACCCATTTCCATCATTCAAGCTAGGGGCTTTCTGTAGATCATATCCCATCTTTGTCATCAGTTTACGGGATTATTGACTGTATAGATGAAATGCTGGCTGGTAATTAGCTTCTAGTTTTGGTAGTACTATCCCAGAAGAAGAAAGTGAATCAACTGTCGGGATGAAGGTAGCATCCAGAGGTGGAAGATGATGACTACTTAGTGAAGTCATGTGACATACTTGTACTTGGTAATCTTTCTGGATTTGATAGATGAAGCAGTCGTCTCAAAATTAGCTACCAAATCAGGATGGATCCACATGATTTCTTCTTTGTCGGTTGACAGAGGGACAAGACCATCACTTCATGCGGGTTGGAGGTTGACGATCTCTAGAGTGGCCTTTGGGATAGGGATACAATATTGGTGGTCACAGTCATCTCATCCTGTTGGAGAGTGATCATGCCGGCATTAATCAGCTCCTGGATCTTTCCTTTGAGCACGTAACACGCCATAATCGGGTGTCCTATGAACCTGTGATACACATAGTATTTAGGATTGTCAGTTTTACCTACTTCATCTGGCCATTTTGCTTTAGGCAGTTGAAGTTTATTACTTTTGATCAGACAATCAAATATGCTCATAATTGTTTGCCATGAAATATAAAAGAACAGAACAATTATCGGAGGACCGGACTTTTACTTCACGTTACAAACTCGCTTGTACAAAGAAAGCCTAGGGACGAAAACCTAGGTACAGTAATCTAAGTACAATTATTTATTTTAGATTCTGGGGGGTGACGATAGAGGCTCGGGAAGGCGACGGCAGCCCTGCCTTACTCCTTGGACGATCAGTATGCAGCCTTGGCTCCTGTGAAGAGATGGTTGGCGTTGATAGAGAAATATTCTTCTTGCTCTCCTCGGGTTGCTCTTCTGACTTCTCTCTTTCTCTGTGTATTTTCTCTCTGATTATTAGGGAGAAAGCTCTCTTTTTCTCTCTCTTCTCTCACCCTATATATCTTTGCAAGGGAACGGCACCCTGCTATTTATAATAGTGGGGGCATTGTTAGGGTTTGGATGATTACCCATTCTCAAAGTGGCGGCGGCCTGATGTATAACCAATCTGGACCATTCATTTTAGGCGTGAAGGATCTAGGCCATAAATGGGGGTAGCACTAAATCTTTCGAATAATTAATGCTGATTGTTTTTAAATCTTCATGATTGATTGTGTAGCTTGGATCTCCCACCACGTGTCCCATTGGTTCGATTAGGAATGATATGACCTGATCTCATTAATTACGCAGATATGGTCATTGGGATCTGGTAAATCTTTGCATCTCATAATCATCTTTGCTGCCAGCTGTCATTGAATCTCTGCCACGTGTCTTGATGATGGACTCTGCCAAAGTCGTATGACATCCACGAATCGCATGAGACAGCGTCTCGGCGAACAGTATATGTATAGTATTTGCGAGTCGCATAAGATGATTCCTTGGTGAACCGCATAAGAATAGCAACTGCGAGCCGCATGAAGTGGTTTCTTGATGAACCGCATGAGTGTAGTAATTACGAGCCGCATGGGATAGCTTTTTGGTGAGCCGCAGGGAGACGATCCTTGCCAGCTGCATGAAGCTGTTCCTCAATGAAGCCGCATGGGAGTAGCCACGTGTCAATCTCGGATCACGTCAGAGATTTTCTTCTATTTTCCAAGAGTCTGTCATTATGGCAGGGTCATTATGATACTCTATGTCAGAGCCGTCATCTGTCAAATCATGACAGAGCATTAAATAGGCAGACTGCTCGATGGCCAGCTGTGTGAAGGGGTCTCGGGCATACACGTGGCATTGAGCCGCATATCTCCGTGAGCCGCATGTACTTTTGAACCACATGCGGCTGGGGGATTCTTTGAATCGTAGGAATGTCCCTATGTGAGCCGCATGGATTCTCATGTCCGAGCCGCATGAGACTAAGAATCTCTCTGAACCGCATGGGACTACTCCTGTATGAGCCGCATGGGGTTCTCCTGTTCTGAGCCGCATAGATCATCATTCTTATATTTTCCATGCTTCTACAAGACCCCCTTCAAAGTTTTCAATTTGCAAAATTGAAATACTTTGAATAATAAGCATGGCCTTTGTTTGACCGCATAGATGGTTCAGCCGCATGGGTTTATCTGGCCGTATGAGCTGTGAGACCACATAAATTTTTTCCATGTGTCTTAGCCACGTGTGCAAATCTTCTGCATTAAATACCCTTGATTCGCCGCCTCTTGGGGGAGGATCCCAAGGGTCAGTTTTGTTTTGACCGAAGCGGTTTATTCTTTTAAGCGGCGCGTAGATCGAGGGGTTTGTTTTGATTTTTTCGAGCCTCCTTCGCCTATGAATAGGAGTAAGTTTATTCTTTGAGGGCTTCTTTACCCTCTCTCTTTTGCTCAAACTCTTCGTTGCAGACTTCCTCTTCGTCTTCTCCTATCTGCGATCGACCATGGCTCCCAAGAAGACTGTTGCTGCTACTGGCAAGAAGGCCGCGTCCTCTTCTGCGACGGCGAAGGGAAAGAAGGCCACGTCTTCATCGACTGCGGCGACGAACGCGGCGGCTCCTCCGACGGCTGACGTGCCTATTTTCTACTCTGACGTTCACCCGCCTATTGCTGGTAGGACCATCAATATGAACTGCCATGGCTACGCCGCATATTTTATGTGCGAGCCTATATTCCCAAGTATGCTGTGTGTCCGACTCATATTCGGACCGCATGGGATATGACCCAAGCCTGAGCCGCATGAAAGTTGTTTGCATAATTACTTCATCATCAGGGCCGCATAAAACCCATCTGGACCGTATAAGCTCTTTCCACCTGAGCCGTATAAGCATATTTTGAACTTGAACCGCATAAGATTATTTGAACTGGACCGCATAAGCTAATTCGCGCTGGACCGCATAAGCCTGTTTCGAGCCGAATCATATAAGCTTATTCGAATCGGACCATATCCGCATATGCACCTTTCGAGCCGCATAAGCTCATCCGCACTTGAGCCGTATAAATTTCTTTCGAGCCGAACCGCATAAGCTTATTCGAACTGAACCGCATGGCCTCTTTCAAATTGAGCCGCATAAGCTCATTCGGACTGAACTGTATGAACTCTTTTTTAAACGGAGCCGCATGAGGCTGTACTGAGCTTAAGCCGCATAAGCATCACATAGTTTTGTGTCTCAGCTATCTTTTTGACTTTGTTTCTTTTTGCTTTTTCTTCTTTTTTTTCTTTTTTTGGTAAGGGATGTGATCCCCAAATGATGTAGTATTTGAGCATGTTTCAACTCATCTTCTCTTTCTTGTACTTGTGGTGTTTGCAGAATTGGACTTGCTGGGGATTATTTGTGGACCTGTTACCCTAGGCGTACCTTTGTTTTAGGTACGGATAACAAGTTTGGTTGAGATGTCCGGAACAGCCACGGCAAAGTGGTCACGGATGCTCTTGGTATTGGGCAAAAAGAATGTCGTGGAGCAGCTGGGCTCCCGAGGCATGGTGAGATGGTGAATTTATGCTAAGAAGCTTAGCAAGGGATATTTGTGGACCTATTATCCTTGGCGTACCCTGGCTCGGAATACGGATAATAGGGTGAAAGGAGAACCATCATATTTGCTCAGAGGTTATGAGGACATGGCAAGCATGAGGGTTTTACCGTGGAATCTTCCTACTCAGAGGTAATGAGGACATGGAAGGGGAGACTTCACGGAAGATATTCGTGGTCAACAACAGACATTTGTGGTCAACAGAGGACGTTTGTTGTCAACAGAGGACATTTGTGGTCAACAGAGGAAATTTGTGGACCTATTATCCTTGTCGTACTCCGGTTGTGGGTACGGATAATAGGTTGAAAGGTGACCGACATACTTGCTCAGAGGTAATATGGACATGGCAAGCATGAGGGTTTCTTCGACGGAGCCTTCCCACTCAGAGGTAATGAGGACATGGCAGGAGTGGGCTCAATGAAGAGGGGTACATAGAACGACTCAGTGGTCGGAGAACGTGGATGTTCTATGCGAGGGGGCGGTTTATTTTTTATGGAAGTGAAACGACTCAGAGGTAATGAGGACATGGCCGTTTCAGAAATTTGTAAATCGATTACCCTTTTTGTGCACTGGAAGCGCGGGTAGTGGATCATGAGGGAGGATCTCTTCCAGGAAGAAAGTTCAGAGGTATAATAATACGTGACTTACTATCTGAAAGAGTGACCGGAATGTGAGTTCAGAGGTACCAGCGGGTACATAACTCGGTAATTTAGAATATTGAGAAAGTGTTAGTTCAGAGGTACCAGCGGGTACATGACTCGATAATCTGAAGGGAATGTGGAGGTGAGTTCAGCGGCACCAGCCGGTACATGACTCGATAATCTGAAATGTTGTGGGTGTGAGTTCAGTGGTATCAGCGGGTACATGACTCGATAATCTGAAAGGAATGTGGAGGTGAGTTCAGCGGCACCAGCCGGTACATGACTCGATAATCTGAAATGTTGTGGGTGTGAGTTCAGTAGCACCAGCGGGTACATAACTCGATAATCTGAAGGGAATGTGCAGGTGAGTTCAGCGGCACCAGCCGGTACATGACTCGATAATCTGAAATGTTGTGGGTGTGAGTTCAGTGGTACCAGCGGGTACATGACTCGAGGATCTTGTAGAGAATATTGTTTAGACATAATATTTCTTCAGGAACTTGCCGTTGACGGGCAACATGAGCAAGTCTCCGTTTTGCTTTGCGAGGCGGTAAGCCCCGTTGGAGAATACCGTCTCAATGATAAATGGGCCTTCACACTTCGGCTGGAATTTGCCGGCGGTCTTGTGAGTCATGACCATCGACCTCCGGACCGCCAAGACGAGATCGCCCACCTAAAATGTTCTGATTTTGACCTTCTTGTTGAAAGCTCCAGAGATGCGTGCTTGGTATAGCTCAATTCGTTGCTGAGCTAAGAGGCACTTTTCATCCAGTGCCTCCAATTCCTGTAGGCAAAACTGGTGGTTGTCGTTGGTTGTCAATTAATGTGTGAGGGCGACACGTAGTGAGGGAATCTGGGTTTCCAAAGGGAGGACTGCTTCACTCCCGTATACCAGGGAGAATGGTGTACTCTCGGTGGCTGTTCGGACCGTGGTGCGATAAGCCCATAAGCATTCGCCGAGCTTGTCGTTCCAGTCACGTTTGTTGGAGGAGACAAACTTCTTGAGAAGTTTGATGATTGTTTTGTTGAACGCCTCTACTAACCCGTTCGCTGCCGGGTTGTATGGTATCGAAGCGACATTCTGAATGCGATGCTTATCGCAGAACCAATAGAATACATGGCTTGCAAACTGTGGACCATTATCATAGATGATCCTTCGTGGTAGTCCGAAGCGGTAGATGACGTGATGCTTAAGGAATCTGACCACGTTTGAAGTCTTAACTTCTGCGAGTGGGACGGCCTCCACCCATTTGGAGAAGTAATCAGTGATTGCAAGTATGAACCGATATCCTCGGGAGGAAAGTGGGGTGATTGGACCGATGATATCCATTCCCCATGCCTCGAATGGCCAGGACGCCACTGTCGGATGTAGAAACTCCGATGGTTTGTGAATGAAGTCTGCGTGGATTTGACAGGCTTTGTATTTTCTAGCATAATCTATCGCATCTGCCACCATCGTGGGCCAATAGTAGGCCATTTGTCGAAGGCGATCTTGTAATTTTGGGCCAAGCTGGTGGGCCCGACAGACACCGTCGTGAGCTTCTCGTACGGCTTCTTTGGCTTCTGTATTTGACAGACACCGAAGCAGTAATCTGTCATAGGAACGGCGATACAGCATTTTCGTCTCTGTATCGTAGAAGAACCTGAGAGAACGTCGTCTGATAGAAGTGGCTTCCTTTGGATTCTCGGGCAGGATGTCGTAGACGACGAAGTCGATGAATGGTTGTCTCCAATCTGGGGCATCGTCGATCGTCTGTGCGGAATAACTCGTCACGAATTGCACATTGTTTTTGGGACAGACCAATTCGTAGCCTATCACATCCACTGATTGGCGGTCATAATTTGGAACTGCTAGGGAAGCGGCAAGACCGGCTAAGGCATCTGCTTCAATATTTCGGAGTCTGGGGACATGTTCGATGAAGAACCCCTTGAACGACGAGATGATGTCAATCGCTATTTGGTGATAAGGGATCATGTCTTCGTGGTGGACCTCGTATGAGCCCCGGATCTGATTGACGATTAGTTGGGAATCGCCATATGCTTCAAGGTATTCTACCTCCAGCTCTCTTGCAAGTTGGAGGCCAATGACCAGAGCATTGTACTCGGCCACATTATTAGAGCAGGGCTCGGTGAGGGAATAAGCGCGGTTAATCACCAATCCGGAAGGAGAGATTAGCACCACTCCGACTCCGACGACTATATTACCTTTGGGTCCGGTCCTCGAAGCACCGTCGAAGAACATTCGCCATATATTATCGTGAGAGGTTGCATGCGAGTCGGCGACCTCATCTGGGATCTCTTCATATATTCTGGAGGACTCCGAGCCTGGGTGGGCTGCTTAGAAGTTCGCAAGGGCTTGACCTTTGACTTCCTTTTGTGGGACGAAGATTATATGATAAGAGGACAGCAATATTGTCCATATAGCGAGGCGAGAGCTGAGTGCCCCTGGTTTAGTCATGAGGACTCTGAGAGGGTTGACTCGTGAGATCACATGTATCGTTTGTCCGGTGACATAGTGTCGCATTTTCTGAATGGCGAACACCAAGGCGAGGCATTCCTTCTCCACAGCGGTGTATCGGTGCTCTGGCCCAATCATCATTCGGCTGAGGTAATATATGGCCTGTTCATGGCCTGCGTCGTTGTTCTGTGCCAGTAGAGCCCCAAGGGAGTGTTCCATTGCTCGTACATAGAGCAGGAATGGTTTTACAGGAACCGGAGCCACCAAAACTGGAGGATTTGACAAATATTCTTTGATGCTGTCGAAAGCACGTTGACATTCCTCGTCCCATATGAATGAGACTCCTTTCTTCATGAGGTGGGTGAACGGTCGACATCGCCCGAAAAGGTTAGAAATGAACCTCCTGATATAAGCTAGTCTTCCTTGGAGGCCTCTGAGTTCGCGGAGATTTCTTGGGGGACCCATCTCCATGATTTTTTTTGTCTTCTCAGGGTCGACATGGATACCCTTTGCGGTGATGATGAAGCCCAAGAACTTTCCGTTGGATACATCCAGAAAGGACTTTGTAGGGTTCATTTTCAAATTGTGCGCTCGCATTAGGTCGAATATCGTTTTTAGATCCTGCAGATGGTCTCCCTTGCTACGGCTCTTAACGGCTATATCGTTAACATAACACTCCACCGTCTTGCGTAAGTGTTCTCTGAAAATGATGCTCATGGCTCTCTGATACGTGGTGCCAGCATTCTTTAAACCGAAAGGCATGACTGTATAGCAGTACGTGCCAATCGATGTTCGGAATGATGTATGCTTTTCGTCGTCAGGAGACATTTTGATTTGGTTATACCCCGAGAAGCCATCCATGAATGACATACGTTCGAAGCCGCAGGTATTGTCGATCATGATGTCTGTGATGGGAAGGAGGAATTCATCTTTGGGGCATGCCTCGTACAGGTTGCAAAAGTCGATGCAGATTCGAATCTTCCCATTCTTCTTGAGGGCAGGTACTATATTGGCGACCCAATCGGGTTGTTGCTCCTCGCGAATGAAATCGCTAGCTATCAGTTTGTTGACTTCAGCTTCGATCGCGTCCATGATGCCTGGGCAGAAGCGTCGCTGTTGTTGCTTGACCGGCTTCGCATCTGGTCGAATGTTGAGTTTGTGAAGAACGATGTCAGGATTTAACCCTGGCATGTCTTCATAGCTCCAGGCGAACACATCAATGTACTCTCTTACAAGTTCTAACATCGATTCGGTTCTTCGTTAGTTAGGCTTTTACTGATAAAAATCGGTTTTGGAGAAGATTCGCTGCCGAGATCCACTTGTATGACCTCATCTTCAGTAGGAGGTTCTCTCAGTTCGAACCGCTTTTCCCATTGTACGTCTAATTGCTGGTCCCATGGCTCTAGCTCGAGGATTTCGGGGATGTCTTCGTCTTCCTCGTAAGCGTCGGCGAATGCCATGTTGACTGACATGACTTGTCTGAACACATCTCCGATGCTGGTATCTGAGTCGAAAGTTGGTGATCCGATTGAATGTGACTGCCAGTCGCATTCTTCATCTGAACTTTCAAGGGTCATAGTAGGCGTTACATACCCTAACCCGCATCGAGTTTTGTTATAGTAATTCCGTGGTTTGCCTGCTGGGACTGGCGGCTTCAAAGTTAATCGTCGTCCAGTGTCGTAATTCAATCCGGGCGTCATCTCTAGATCATACCCCTATTTCTGCATGAGATATTTGGATTGAGGGCTATAGAGATACAGAGGCAGTCTTCTGGCATCTGACCCGAGGTCGACTTCTTCTATGGTGAGGGGGTGCGGGTTGTTCGTCCGGCCGAAGATGATCGGATGATCTCCTCCCTCGAATATTCGGTAATCGTCTTCTACAGGAGTAAGCTGGATCACGGTGTACACATTTGTCACATGTGTGTGTAGGTGAGCGCCTATACCGTATTCCATAGCATACATTGTACATAGCTTATTGAGCTCGGTGTAGTTCAAAGATAACCCTTTATTGATGAAGTAAGGTATCTTTTCTAGGGGGATTACATTATCAGCGGAGGGGACATCAGTGTGGGCAGCCACATACTTGGCTAGCTCCGGTTCCTCTTCGGCTACCCCCTGTGTGAACGAAGACTGAGAGGATGACCTGGGAAGCTTGATCGTTAGTGGTTCAGTTGATGGAGCAGAGCGTGGAGTTGTTGGCAGACTGGCGACCCCCAATTTGGCATTTGATGTGGAGCGAGGAGTGGCAGGTTCACTGGAAGTGTCAGACCTTGTATCAGGGTGATGACCCTTCCTGGGAAGGCGTATCGTCATGGGCTTGTCCGAGGGGTTGAGCTTCCCTGCTTGTGGTTGGCTGACTCTTGGTAGTTTGATTGTCAGTGGCTCCGTTGTGGGTCTCGGCACTTGGCCGGACCTTGGCAGCCGGATTATCATTTGCTCCTCCTGCGCTAAGAGGCTGATTGCGTCCTTCCGCAGAGTGGCGGTAAGGGGTGCTGACTTGCCCGGTTTGCAAACTTGAAGGTGGATCGTCAGGGGTCCTTCTGATCCCGTGGCCGTCTCGGTATCAGCTTGTGCGTCTCCTTCATCAAGGTGCCTCTTCGATTTTTTGTATAGGTAGGAGTCTGAGTAGTAGGATTCGACCCCTTTGAAGGGATCGATATCAGCAAATTCTGTCTTCACGAAGCCGTGTTTGTCAACATATTTGAAGCATTGGTGTAACGTGGAAGGCACGATCATATAATCGTGAATCCATGGACGCCCCAAGAGGATGTTGTAAGAAGTGTCTGCATCTATGACGTAGTAGGTGACTTCGGATTGGAGGTTGCCAATTTGACACTTCAGACGAATCTTCCTAATAGGGTAGCTCCTACCCGAATTGAAACCGCTGATGGCGGTATTTGTGGACGTCAGGTGATGCATTGGGATGCAGAGATGATGTAGCAGACCCTTCGGGATGATGCTTATGGAAGAGCCAGGATCAATGTGCATCTGATCCACCTTTACGTCGCCAATGTATCCCGTGTAGTATAGCGGGCGATCGTGTAGGTTGGTTTTGATGAGCATGTCCTGCGGAGTGAAGACGATGTTGGGCATGGCTCCCATGCAGGCGCTGTCTTGGAGATCCACGGGTGAGTCCTCCCCGGTGAGGTTGGATTGAGCCAGATAGACATCGGCATTTTGGAGTGCTCTGCTCAATGCAATACGAACGTCCTTGGAGAGCCGTAGGAGTTCGTACAGTGACAACTTGGCCGGTGTGTTAGCCAATTATGCTAAGATATCAAAGTTGTAGGGCCTTTCTAGCCCTTGGGCTGCGTCTTTTCGGAGAGATTTGTCGAAGCGAGTCTCCTTCGGCCTAGGCTTGTCGGTCGTCGAAGGCTGAGCTGGTCCCAGAGCATCAGTTGTAGTGGGTTGATGATTTTCGGCTGGGTTGTCAACTATAGGTTGGGATTGCGCTTCGGACTGCGTGACGACGGCTGTAGCTTCCTCGTTGTCTGCTGAGATTGTATGGCAGGTCTTGCCTTTTCCACCTTTCCTTTTGTTGGTGGGTGTGGGCCAAGTTACTTCTGGTACCAAGACTGGATGGATCCACATGACTTCCCCTCGTGATGTGGTGAGGGGTACTAGACCGACAGCTTGATCTCGGGGAGGTAGAAGATTGGTAATCTCCATCGTTGCGAGAGGGACGGGGATTACCCCGTCTTGAGTCTCCGTCGGAGGGAAGTTGTCGAATTGTACGGACACCATATTGGCTGCTACAGTTACCTCTTCGAAGTCGATGGCCAGAGCGTTCGAATCGATGAGGCTTTGGATGTACCGCTTTAGTTGGTAGCAATCGTGTGTAGCATGGTGTACATAACAGTGATAATGGCAGAACTTTGGGTTCTCCAGATCAGCCGGCCGAGGCTCCCGTCTTGGTGGAGCAAGCTGAATTCTATCTCCTTGTATGAGCATGTCCAAGATAGGTTTGACGTGGCTGTCTTCGAAAGAGTAAGTGATTTGAGGCCGTTGTTTGTCGGCTGGTTGGAACTCAGGCTTCTGGGCCGTGTCGGCCACCATAGCCTATTTTCCCTTGCTGTCCCGATTGTTGGAGGGGTTACCCCCATTATCGTTGTTGGGACGCTTGCCCTTGTTTTCTCCTTCTGAGATGTGCAATCCCAGTTGGCGAGCCTTTTTTAGTCGTTCTTCGGAGCTTATGGCGCTGATGATGAACGCCTTCCAATCTTTGAATTGACTTTCGCCCATCCAGAGACTGATCGTTGGAAGCAGTCTCTTTTGGCAAATTTTAATCAAAGAGAAATCGGGATTTCCGGAGGGCAGCTTCATGGCGGTTTGGCGGAACCGCTCAATGTAGTTCCTTGTCAACTCCTTCTCCCCTTGGACGACGTCCATGAGAGTGGACATAGTGAGGTCCTGTCCTACTTCGTAGAATCGTTCCAAGAATATGCGCTTGAAGCCGGCGAAGGAGTGGATGCAGTTATCCGGTAGATTACGGTACCAATCGAAGGCGACTCCTTCCAATACCCCGATGAATAACCGTATGAGGATCGCATCATCATGGGGCAGATGGTCGGTGGTGACCTCAAAGTAAGTGATGTACCGGCTTGCTGAGGTTTTGCCATCATACGGGTTGATATTGAATGGCTTATATCTTGGTGGGAATGGAACATCCCTCCATTCAGCACGGTATGGTTGCCGTATTCTGAGATCTTGAGCATTTTCTCGGGCATGAAACATGGCTCGGAGCTCCTAGACCTCTCTCCTTACTTCTCGGGTCTCATCTGTCGCGGTAGGGGCTGTTATTTCGGAAGGATTATTGCCCGGGTTTGGTGCCACTAAGTTCGAATCTATATTGACCGCGGGGCCTGTGCTTGTTTGACCGGGCGTTCCTTCTTATAGAGTTGGCAGGGCCGCTTTGACCAAGGCAAGTAATATGGCTTCGAGACTGTCAATACGCTGGCGATCACTGGAACCACCTTGATTGCTGTCCGTCATGAACATCGTCCTTACATAAGGAGTGATGGAAGAAGCGGTGGAGGATGTGGCCTCCGAGTCGTACCCATGCACCGAGAAATCATCGGGATAGGTGGGAATGTTCTCTTCGGGCTCGGACTCGGAGGGAACGGTATCCCCAGCTTCAGAGCTTGCTTCGTCTTGAGGATCATGGATGTCCTCGAGGACATCGGTGCCTGTCGTACCTGAAGGGAGAGTCGTTTCCCCGGGCTCGGCTCCTTGGAAAATTAGATTATTGCGGATATTCAGAGGAGTGCTACCCCCAACCCCCAGCGATGCGGATGATGAATTTCCTACTGCAGCAGATTTCGTCTTTGAACGGATGTGTTGGAATACTCCGGTGGAGGATAACCGTTTAGACGACAGTTTCGTAGCTGTAGTGGTTGATATCTTGGGACTGGAGATGCTTGTATTTTTCCTCCTCCTTTCGGTGGAGACCTTTTGAGCGGAATTGCATAAGACAACAGGAGGTGCCTCATCTTCTGAGCTTGGGTGTTGTAGCCTTTGGAAGACGGACGGCCGATCTTCCGTCACTGTCGCGTTGTTGCAGCAGCAATTGACGATGATCTGGGTACAGCGATGTCCAAGCGAGGACTCTTTGCACGCCGACACTCCTTCTCTTTCCTTGCGTTTGTGGAGGATCGCCTCCCACAGGTCAGAGGAACCACTCGGTCCATTTGCCGTCGGGGACTGGACTCGAGCAGTTACATACAACTTCCCATCGGAGGCCCGTGTGATAGTCAACGGGACGCTCCGATAGTCAGAGGTTGGGATAGCTGACTGGACCCGATGAGTCCGTGCTGTCCTAGACTTCCTCCTTTTAACATCTGCGGGTGCGTAATAGGAGGTGTCCAAGTTGAATAACAGAGAGTCTGGCTTATCATCCAGAGAATCATCAGGGTCAGGACCGCATGAGAGACGATCGAAGACTGATCGAGAGAAGCGTGAAACGGATGCTATGCGGCTAGGGTTGGGTACCGTGCAGGCTGTCTGCATGCGGTTGTTTTCTGCCGTTGGACGAACTATTTTTGTGCGGCTAGGAGTCACGACTGTACAGGCTGGCCGCACGCGGTTGGCAACAGTGACCGCATGGGTTTTCTGCAAGCGATTGACTCCTACAGCCGTATGTGTTTCATTTGTGTGGTTGGCAACGGTAGCCGCATAAGCTATGCGGCTGACAGATATGGTCGCATGAGTTTTCTTCATGCGGCTGGAGGATGTAGCCGCATGAGCTTTCTCCCTGCGGCTGAAGGATGTAGCCGCATGAGCTTTCTCCCTGCGGCTGAAGGATGTAGCCGCATGAGCTTTCTCCCTGCGATCGGTAACCTTATGCGGCTCGGATCTCATAGAGTTCCTCTTTGCCCCTGCAAGTCCAGCATCATAGTATTTTTTTCTGCCGTACTTAGGGACAGCAGAGTTGTCTACGATCTGAAGTGGGGCCGCAGGGGAATCTTACTCGCCGTCTTGAACAACAGAGGGTGTCTCTGCAAGAGCTTCAGCAGGAACGAAGGATCGGGGTCTCCACTCCTTACGGCCCTTCTTTGTGTGGGCTCGCTTCTGGACCGGGCCAGCGCTCTTGTCGGAGAGCATCTCTTCGAACGCCTGTTGGTCGAATCGGGCGACCATCTTTTGTTGAGTGGAGCCAAGCTTGGCTGCATCCGATTGCGTCACCAACTCCTCAGCCGTAGAGAAGTTAGTCCCCAGCAGAGTCGCCATCGTGTTTGCCATGAAATATAAAAGAACAGAATAATTATCGGAGGACCGGACTTTTACTTCACGTTACAAACTCGCTTGTACAAAGAAATCCTAGGGACGAAAACCTAGGTACAGCAATCTAAGTACAATTATTTATTTTAGATTCTGGGGGTGACGATAGAGGCTCGGGAAGGCGACGGCAGTCCTGCCTTACTCCTTGGACGATCAGTATGCAGCCTTGGCTCCTGTGAAGAGATGGTTGGCGTTGATGGAGAAATGCTCTTCTTGCTCTCCTCGGGTTGCTCTTCTGACTTCTCTCTTTCTCTGTGTATTTTCTCTCTGATTATTAGGGGGAAAGCTCTTTTTTTCTCTCTCTTCTCTCACCCTGTATATCTTTGCAAGGGAATGGCACCCTGCTATTTATAATAGTGGGGGCATCGTTAGGGTTTGGATGATTACCCATTCTCAAAGTGGCGGCGGCCTGATGTATAACCAATCTGGACCATTCGTTTTAGGCGTGAAGGATCTGGGCTATAAATGGGGGTAGTACTAAATCTTTCGAATAATTAATGCTGATTGTTTTTAAATCTTCATGATTGATTGTGTAGCTTGGATCTCCCACCACGTGTCCCATTGGTTCGATTAGGAATGATATGACCTGATCTCATTAATTATGCGGATATGGTCCTTAGGATCTGGTAAATCTTTGCATCTCATAAGCATCTTTGCTGCCAGCTGTCATTGAATCTCTGCCATGTGTCTTGATGATGGACTCTGCCAAAGTCGCATGACATCTACGAACCGCATGAGACAGCGTCTCGGCGAACCGCATAGGTATAGTATTTGCGAGCCGCATGAGATGATTCCTTGGTGAACCGCATAAGAATAGCAACTGCGAGCCGCATGAAGTGGTTTCTTGATGAACCGCATGAGTGTAGTAATTGCGAGCTGCATGGGATGGCTTTTTGGTGAGCCGCAGGGAGACGATCCTTGCCAGCCGCATGAAGTTGTTCCTCAATGAAGCCACATGGGAGTAGCCACGTGTTAATCTCGGATCGCGTAAGAGATTTTTGCCTATTTCCCAAGAGTCTGTCATTATGGCTGGGTCATTATGATACTCTATATCAGAGCCGTCAGCTGTCAAATCATGACAGAGCATTAAATAGGCAGACTGCTCGATGGCCAGCTGTGTGAAGGGGTCTCGGGCATACACGTGGCATTGAGCCGCATATCTCCGTGAGCCGCATGTACTTTTGAACCACATGCGGCTGGGGGATTCTTTGAATCGCAGGACTGTCCCTATGTGAGCCGCATGGATTCTCCTGTCCGAGCCGCATGAGACTAAGAATCTCTCTGAACCGCATGGGACTGCTCCTGTATGAGCCGCATGGGGTTCTCCTATTCTGAGCCGTATAGATCATCATTCTTATATTTTCCATGCTTCTATAATGATGTCATCCTCGTCAAAGAAATATTCCTCTTTGGATGTTGTGCTCTTTATAGAGGTGTCGTTGTAGGTGTTAATTAACCCACATTAATAGACAAAGCTTCTTTGCCTTTATATTGATGGCTAAAGCTTCCATGTTCTTACGGTTGTTATGACGACCACCGCTATTGGGATGTTCATCTTTGTCAAGATTAGGCATCTGGAGGTCTAGTTGTTTGAACTTGTCAGCACTGACTTCGGCTGCCCTGGCACTTACTATGAAGGAGGCCCAATCTTGAAATTGCGGGTGTCCAGTCCACACGCTGACTATAGGGAACAAGTTTAATTTACAAGTATCTATAGCCAGTGCATTTAGAGTACCCAGAGGAATTTTGAGTGCCTCTCGACGGAAGCGCTCAATGAAACGTTCAGCAGTTTCATTAGGTCATTGTTTAATTTTGATAAGGGCCGACATGGTCATGTCGTTTGTTCTCTCATAGAATCGTTCCAGGAACATCTGCTTGAATCCTGCAAAGGAGGTTATACAACCATCTCGCAAACTGTGATACCAGTCGTAAGCTGCACCCGTCAAGCACCCGACAAATACTTTAGTGAGCAGAGCATCTTTCAGCTGGAACTGATCGGTCATTACCTCGAAACGATTAAGGTACTGACTTGGAGATGAACTGTCGTCAAACAACATGATGGTTGGTAGATTATATTTAGGTAGAAATGGAACTTTTTTCTACTCTATAGGGTAGGGTTACTTGATCCCCAACTTCTGTAGACCATCCTTCTACTTGAAAGCTTTAAACTGGCTACGTAGAAACTTTACTGCTTTATTAGTATCCCGTAATGCTTGGGGAGCAGTAGATTGGTTTGATGCATTAGGAGGTGGGACTGCATGATAAGCACCACCCCTAGCACCAAAATGACTTGGAGCGGTTATGGTAGTGTTGTGAGAAGCTGTACCCCCATAACAATATTAGCAGGGACTGATGCTGCAATATGTTCTTGGGTTGGAACTGGATTAGCAACTAACGGAACAACATGTTATGGTATAATCACAGTATGCATACTTGTCATCATTTCGACCATGTTCTTCAAATTGGCCTCTAAAGTGGCAATCCTCTGTTCCTGACTACCGGAGCTGGATGTATCTTGTTCTTCGTTAGTGAGGTAGGTAGTCACTTCTCTGGCCACTGAGGAAGAGCTGGTGGAAAAGATGGTTCATTCATAGCCTTCACTACCGGCATCGAAGTCATGCAAGGAACCACCTCCTGGATGAATAGTGGAAGATTCCTTTGTTTGAGGAAATCTTGGTTAGAATCAAGAAGATTCCTTTGAACGATTGTTTCTTGGTAAGAAGGATGATTCCTTTGACCGATTATCTCTTGGTCGGAAGGATGATTCCTTTGACCAATTGTCTCTCGGTCGGAAGGAAGATTCCTTTGACCAATTGTCTCTCGGCTTCTTAATCTAGTATGTCGGTAGACTCCTTCGTCGGAATCACGGTTCCGATCAAGGTATTGTTGACTAGGGTTGTGGGCTGCATTACGTCTTGGACGTTTTCTACCTCCAGTGCTTCGAGATGTCATGTTAACTGAAGCATACAATATTTCATCTTCGTCCATCATCACAAGTTCAGGAGTCCGAGTGTAACTCAAACAGTCAAAGACAGACTATTTAGCTGACTGACAGCAACATTTGATCACTACTTCGTGGGGGTGATTACAGTGATGTTCTTCATGCAAAATTATAGATAGACGAGACGGTCCTGCAACCTTCAGCTTTTGTACAAGAAGTTTGCGGAGGTCTATTACAGTGACAGGATAAGAGAAAGTCGGAGGTACATATTCCTTGATGATGTTAGGAATATGGTTTTGGTTCTCGAGGTGCCTTGTTCCCTATGTGTACATAGAGGTACTGACTTCATTAGCATAGGTGGGAGGATTCTTGATTCAAAAAACTCCCCTTGTGCGTAACTTGGCAGGTGGCGCAGGTTGTTCCTAATGTAGGCTTGATATTGTTCTGCACTGATTAAGGTAGTATGCATGTCAGGGTTGTGCGCCACCTGACTATCTGTCTGAGACACCTTCAATTTACCCTACTTTGTTCTTGCAATGTACATGGTAGGCAGATCTTGGCTCTGGCTTGACTGGCTCTGGCTTGACTGGCGCTGTCCATAAGGAATGGGCTTGATGTCCTATTATTTTATCCACCATTTTTTAGTACGTTTGGCACGGCACAGTTGAACAGCAGAAGATGGACTTCGAGTATATAGTCTTTTGGCATTTATTTGACTGTCATTGCCGAGAAGAGCAGTCTCTCTACTCAAAAGCATTCTTACATTGATTGGCACAGGGGCACAATCAAATGCATTTTCCACCAAGTCCAGGACTGGGGAATGATAAAGAAAGGCCATAGGGCATTTTCCTTTGTTCTGCACAGGGGCAGAAGTCAGTAAATTTGCTACCAATTTTAGAACTGGGGAGAAAGGAGTGGTCTGGCAGCGCTGTATCCTGATTAGCGTCTAAGCATTAGCTAGCGCACCCCCCACCAAGTTTAGAAATGGGAAGAAAAAGGAGTGGCCTGGCGGTGTTGTTCCATGATTAGTGCCTGAGCATTGGCAGGCACCCCCACCACCGAGTTTAGAACTGGGAAGGAAGAAGGAGTGGCCTAGAGTTGTTGTCCCCTGATTAGCGCCTAAGCATTGGCTTGAGTGTTCTTTACCAAATTCAGAATTGGTAAGGAGGGAGAAGTGGCTACAGAGCTTTTCTCCATGACTGGCATGGCAGCAGTGATTGGTTCACTGAAGGACTTTGGAGTCCAGATGGTGTATGCCTTGTTCTTGGCAGCAACAGTGGTGCGCTTGGCACCCCCTGCACCAATCATTGCTTCATAGGCAGTTTGGTCGACTTTCATAACCAATGTCTTCTACATCATTCCGACCAACACAACATCGTATTGAATTATCACTTTTTCATCAGAGAAGAAAGTCATCCCCAGCAAAGACTATTTTGTCTGCAAAAACAAAAGTATTCCTTTACAAACTAGAAAAAAGAAAGTATAAGAGTACAATTAATTTTTGGAAAAGTACAACTATAGGAATCTAATCAGAAGACGATCACTTTGTCTCTTGAACGATGCGATGTCGAAGAACAAAGCCTTTTGAGAGTGCTGCAGCAAATGCTCAGGAGATTATGATCATTAGTGATGCTTTGCAAGTGATTTGAGACTCTATTTATAGAGTTCTAGAGATAACTGTTAAGTAGTTATCCTGATTGGCTCACGCTGTAAGTGGCACACCATTCATCCCTTGGCGCGAACGGTTAGTTTAACTGCTTGTACGCATGGCATGTTGTGATTGATATCCGCTTGGTCATGGGCAGTATCACAGATACATTCTTCGAGATTAGTGGCATGTGTGCCACGTAATCTAACTACTTTAGGATGATTTGATCAAATGGCGCCCACTGCTGGGTGGCGCCAGACGCTACTTGTTGAGTGGCGCCACTGACTTATATGATACTAATGATCATCTTGCACCAATTGTAGATGGTGCGAGATAGCTATTGGTTATTAATGGTAGATCTGACATGTCTGACCAAATCTTCTCGAACGCCACGCGCTCGGGATTTAAATAGATTTTTCTCGACTGTCGTGCTATCAGTCATGATGATAACTGTTTAGTTTCTCCAAGAAGATGGCCATGTGGCAAGTAGCGCTATTTGATGTATGGCGCCATCTGATGGCTGGCACCACTTGATGGTTTGAAAGTTTGCGCTTCTTCTGATTAGCGTAGGGTGCTTAGTGTATTTTTTAGGCTTCTACTAGGTTGTTCAAATGTCTCTTAAATGGGTACATCCACCAATAATTGATGGGCCCACCAATACGTGCCTTATAGGAAATATGAATTGACAAATGCTCTATGGAGTCGAAGAACTTAGGAGGGAACACCCTCTCTAGCTTGCACAGTGTTACCGTAATGTCTTTTTGCTTTTCTAGATGATCAACGAACAACTTAGTAGAATAAAAATCTCTAAAGAATATGCTCATCTTTGTCAACAAATCCTAAACGACCTGCGGTAATAATTCTCGAAATACAATCAGAATAAATCTCTCTATAAATGCGTGACAGTCATGTCTCTTCATACCCATCAGTTTGTCTCCTTCAGGTCGACGAATCTTCTCAAATTCTACACATATCCGTCAGAAAATTTTTGACCTAAATCTACCTACAAATTCTTCCTTTATTCTCCATGTCTAGTGAGAATATTGTCTTAGGCTGCTTATACTGTATATTACCTTCCTCTATCAAATGCAATGCAAGATGTCTGCATATATCTTCCAAGTCCAACCTGGCTTTGGGATTGTCTTTCATCTTTCCCTTTACGTCTATCACAGTATTAATTACATTGTCAAACACATTCTTCTTGATATACATGACATCAAGGTTATGTCTGATCATATTGGTGCTCCAATATTGCAGTTTCCAGAATTTACTCCCTTTTATCTAGTTATGAGTGCAACCAAATATATCACACTTGTACCCTTTTGTAGGCTATTCGATAGCACTTGAAAAATATTTGACCTGCTTCCATATCGTGTCTCTGGTCTACCTTGGCGGTGGATTGGCCTTCTCCACAACGCCGACACGAAAAGCATTCTTGTTCCTCTAAAGCGGATGATCCTTCGACAGGAACTGTCGATGACAATCGAAGAAGTACGATTTTCCTCCATGTTTCAAACGGAAAGTCTTCATATGGTCCATACAATACGAACATAAGAGACGATCATGAGTGCTTCATCCCGGTAACATTCGATAGGCCAAAAAGTTGTTGATGGTCTACATATGTGCGACCCTAATCTGAAAGTTCTACTTTTTGGAAACATCACACGTGTTGATGCCTACTTTCCATAGATGATTCAACTCATCTATCAACGGCTGTAAGTATACATCGATGTTCCTCTTCGGATTGTTCGGACCCGGGATGATAATGGTTAGAAACATATAAGGAGTCTTCATACACGTCTATGGTGATAGGATTTACAGAATGACAATCATAGGCCAACACGAATATTGGGAACCTAAAAATGTGAATGAGGTAAAATCATCGGAGGAGAGCACCAATCTTACATTACGCGGATCAGAAGTAAAATCTGGATACTCTCGATCAAAGTATTTCTATGCTTCTCTATTGGATGAATGAACTAATACTCCATCAATTTATTTTCGTCTGTGCCAACTCATGTTCTCGGCAGTCTCCTTTACCATAAACAATCTCTACAACCGCGGCATCAAAAGTAACTAGTACATCGAATTGGTCGTATTCTTTGCACCGGGAGTCCTACTTGTACTAGTCGCCTTGTAGCGACCAACACCATAAAATTTGTATACGTTTTAATCCTTGTCATCATTATAGTATAAAATGTATCAATTTTATCATATCCTATCCAGAGCGATCTTACCATTCTCGTTGATCGGTAGAAGTCTATATGTAACTTGGCACCGTCAGACAAGACCTCTATAATCAACTCGATGATTCGATTGTAGCATTCTTGAGACATATTGAAATCGAATTTGGTGCTCAGTAGACTTGTAGCCACCTCCAACGGGGAATCATCCTCACAACCAAGATACAAAGGAGTCCTTGCATTCTCCAACAACTCTATGAACTTTGCAGCATCGATATTTTATGCATCCTCAGTCGCATCATGATTATCCGAAACAAAAGTAGTCCCTACAGCATCGAAAACCATGTTCACCCACCCTTCGTCATAATCAGCGTGGTCGTGGACATCCATATACAACTCCAAATTAGGCTCCGGCTCCGATGCTAGAGGCACCAGTCTTCGTGTATGGGCCACTGATAGTAATTCATACAACTCTTTGAGTACAACTAATATATTAATGTCCACTTATGGATGTTATTTCAAGTTACATCATTTCACACATGGATACTTAATTTTGGTATGATCTATGTACAGATGGAACGTCTTGGTGAACTGCAGGAACTGCTCTACCCCTGTATAAATTCACCCCGTACACTGCACATGTCATTAGGATGACGATTGTATATCTTTTGTAGATAGTAATTTATATCCATTTGAAGATAATTCTGCAAAGATGGATACACATTATTCGAGTATATTGTACAAATGGATGCATACGAATACACATGAGTATTAAATAAGTTTCATCACATGTTCAATGTCAGTCCTTATCTTCAAAGAAAATTTACTTCTGCAAGCCTTTTAAGGCTTTTTGAGTTTTAATAGAAAAGGATAAGTATTATAATTTTTTTAGGATTCTTTGTTCTTTATTTTTTATGATTTTTTACTCCTTTCGTTCTTTGTCTTTTCTCCTATTTTTCTAAAATTTATATAACTCTAAACGACTCAATAAGGCTTACAGATGTAAATTTACTTTTTTAGAGAAGGGCTGACATGGATACTTGAATTCCGACTGACACGGACACTAAAAATAAGAGACAATGATATCTCTGTGTCATGTGTTCTGTGTGAGCCCACAAGGAACACTTGACCTCGGAGTGTCTAATATCCTAGTATCTTGACTTAACACTTGGTACCTACTATCTTGACTCATGCCTTGACCATTATCATTACCTTCATATCCTAGTATACCCTCACCTATGGGTATACTAAAATATAACTGAATATTACGATACCAGCTATGTACTTAATGACATTACCTAAGTATCTATGATACCTAGCTAGCACTTATCTACATATCACCTTAACTCTAGGTATTTGTGTATCCTGTGGATATCATGTACCGTGGTACACAATATCGCATTGATATTTTCTTGTATCTTGATACCATGATACAGTTTCAAATACCCATGACACTAACTATACACACATTCATCAAAGTACCAACATACTTGAAACTTGGTACCAGCATACTTGACACTTGGGTGTTGTCATGTTTTCTTTTTGAGCCATTCTCTTAAAATAAAATTTACTTCTGCAAACTTTCTGAGACTACTAGAGTTATACTAGATTTCAAAAAAAATTATATAAAAGACTAAGTTCTCTATCTTTTTTAGTATAACTCTCGTAGCCTCAAAATGCTTGCATAAGTAAATTTAGTTTTCAGAGAAGGGCTCACATGGACACTTAATTACGCTAACATGGACAATATCTCTGTCGTCATGTGTTCCTTGTGATCCCACAAGAAAAACTTGACCTCGGAGTGTCTAAGCTAGCACTTACCTACATATACCTAGTATCTTGACTCATGTCTTGACGTTGTACCAATCGTACCTACACTTGACACCATATTATATATTATAGGATGCTACTTGGTATCTAGTATCTTGACTCATATCTTGACCACTACCCTTACCTTCATATCCTAGTATACCCTCACCTGTGGGTATACTGAATATAAATTGACATTACGATACCATTACTCCATGAAATTACCTAAGTATCTAAGATACTAACTCCTTCCCAGAAATAACAATCAAGCTATATTCACACACTAAACTAGGAAATACACCTATACTCATTTTACGATATCATACTAACATGTATCCCTACTAACTTATTTATATATCCATATATATATATATATATATATATATATACCAGAGTACTCCCCATTTTATTCCATCAAGCCGAAAAGCCAAAACATGTACAAGTAAGTATACCAGAAGGCACAAAATGTAGAAGCCTATACACGTATACAAACAAAAGCCGGGGAGGAAGGGGATCCAAAATGGCTAATCTCGGGATAGGAGAGAGTTCCAGAAGGTCGCCTGGCCGTGAAGATAGCGGGATCTCCTCTTGCTACATTGCCTAAAGGTCTCCCCAATAAGCTGGTCAGCATTGTACTGATGTCCTTCATATCTCGCCTTGTTACGATTCTTCCAGATTACCAACGTAGCAGCCGCTGTAACGATTTGGTGGCCGCAGGACACCGAGTCCCATGCTGCTACAAGATCGACGAAGCACCCGCCCCCTAGGGCCATCCTACAGTATTGGGAAAGAATACTCCAGACCTTGACTGGTAGGTCTCCCTGGCAGAAGATGTGGTCCATCGTTTCCGATTGACGATCCGTGCAGCAGGTGCACGAGGATGCAAGGCTGAAGCCAATAGTCTTGAGCGTGTCGTTGGTTGGTAGGATCTTGCGAATGGCTCTCCAAATGACGAAGGAACACTTCTTGGGGATACATGTCTGCCAGAAGGGTGAAATTCTAGGAGAGGGCACCGCAGTACCTTGGACCACTCTTCTAGCCTATTTGACCGAAAATGATCTCGAAGCTTCGACCGACCACCGAAACTCGTCGTTGTCGCATACGATCGTCGATCTGCAATGGTTGATGCTCTCAATAGCCTCAGGCCCGGCCTAATCTTGGACTTTGATCCAATTCCATGTGTTATCAATGGGGTCCCACATGTCTTTGATCTTGTAGTTCCTGTGGGCTTCTGAGTAGTTGTGAAGCAAGGTGTCTCCAACCCACCTTTCGTGAAATGCTGATGAGTCCCCATCTCCCACCCGGAGGCGCATGACAGGCTCGGCTAGAGAACACCCGACGAGCATGCGTCGCCACACCGTAGAGGACCTGCAGTTAGAGATGGCCTTCGACGGATGGATGTGCTTGAAGTATCTGGCCTTCATGAACCTGGTCCATAAGTTCTGAGTCGTACGGAGTTTCCACCACAATTTTATAGAGAACACTTTAACAATATGGGAGAGTTTGGTGAATCCCATGCCCCCCTCCTCTGTAGGACGTGCTATAGTATCGCAACTAGCCCAATGGTACTTGTCATGGCCGTTACTATGCCCCCAAAAGAAGTTGCTAAAGATGCCCTCGATCTTAGAAAGTACTGTCTTGGGGGGAACAAGCCGCAAGGGTATAGATGGGTATGGAAGTGAGGACGTGCTTGATAAGAATCATCTTTCCCACTGGGAATAGAGTAGCGTTGTGCCATCCTTCACGTTTTTCCTGATACAATTAGTAAGGTCCACAAAGATGCCTGCATTGGATCTCCCGTACAGGAGGGGACAGCCAAGATATTGGAACGGGGGATACTTGATGGGGAAGGAGGTGGTGTTGAAGAGAACGGTCGCCTGCTCCCTTTTAATATTGTGGTGGGCATAGATGATGCTTTTATCCGGGTTGACCCTCTGGCCCGAGCACCTCACGTATCTATGGAGAGTGTTGTGGACAACATCTACCGACCCAACGTCCCTGGTAGAGAATATGAAGATATCGTCAGCGAAAGCCAGATGTGTGATAATCGGGCAGTCGCTGACCGTATGATAGTGATGGAAGTTAGTGGAGCAAGTCATCTTGTTAAGGTTCCTACTATGGCATCCGTCGTAATGATAAAGATGGTGGAGGAAAGCGGATCTCCTTGCCTAACCTCGAGACTCGATTTGAAGAACCCGTCGGCCTGACCATTGATGACCGTAAAAAACTAGGAGTTGTTGATCGATCACCACACAATGTTGGTCTATATTTCTGAGAATCCGAAATCTCAGAAAACCAAGATGATGAATTGCCAATCCATCCTGTCGTATACTTTCTCTCTGTCCAATTTGATAGCAATATTGCCCCCTCTTGCCGGGAGCTTCATGCAGGTGATTAACTCTTGAGCCGGCATGATATTATCCTGGATATTTCTACCGCAGATAAAACCACTCTATTCCTTTGAGATGATCTTGGAAAGGAGACTAGACATGCGAGAAGCTACGATCTTGGATATAATCTTGTTGGTGAAGGCGCAAAGACTGATGGGATAGAAATCGTAAAAAGTCTCCGGGTTCTCCTTCTTCAGGATAAGGATAAGGTTGGTGCTCGAGATGGCTCTGGGTACATGGCTCCTTGGAAGAAGGAAGAGACCACTTCGAGGATATCCAGCTTGATGATGTCCCAGCATGTGCAAAAAAAAACCCTCCGAGAACCCGTCTGGTCCGGGAGCACTATACTGATCAAGGGCCCAGATGGTGTCTTTCTTCTCTTGTTCGGACGGAGGGATCTCGAGTTGGGTGTTGTCGATGTCGCTGATAAGGAGGGATATTTCCTCCAGGAATATGGGTTCCCTGAGAACCATCTCCTTGGAGAAAAGTTGGGAGAAGAACTTCGCAGCCACCGCTTGGATACCCCTTTGATTGCTGAAAATGTTGCCAGTTTTGTCTGCTATATGGTGAAGCGTGAGTTGCTATCTGTGACCATTGACGCAGGCATGAAAATAGCTCGAGTTTTTGTCTCCCTTACTGTCCCATTTAATCCTCGCTTTCTGTTTCCAAAAATCAGTTTCGACTTTCAACTAAAATTTGAGGATAGCTTTGGTGAGGTTAAGGATGGTCCTAGCTGCTGGTGATATGTCAGTTATGAATCTGATTTAGGCATGTTTGACATCGTCATCAGCCTCACGAATGGCCTAAAAAATGTCCCCATAGGCCTTCTTGCTCCAGACCGCCAGGGCTTTCCTCGTAGCCTTGAGTTTGTTAGCCACCCGACTGAGGGGTTCGGAGGAGTCCGCACTGTTCCAAGCTTCCAAGACAATTGCCTAGAACTGGGGGTGTTCGCTCCAGAAATCTAGGAAATGGAAGCTCTTTTGTTCTGGCCACAGGTGCGAGTGATGCCAACAAGCAGGTGGCGTGGTCGGATTCTGTGGCGTTGAGGTAGAAAATCGTTGAGGTGGTCCATATGCCATGCCATTTGGTATTTGTTACGGCCCTGTCAAGGCGAGAATATTGACGGTTGTTGCCTTCCTGCATGTTGCACCAGGTGAATGCATTGCCGGTGAACGGAAGGAGGAAAGGTAGGAGTTGAATATGAAGTTGTTAAAATCCTCCATGGCCCAAAGAGGGAGAGGACGGCCGCTAGTCTTCTCTTCTCTGCAGGTGATAGCATTGAAATCCCTAATGCAAAGCCAAGGGAGGTTATTGTGGTGGAGGTGAATGTCTTGGAGATTGTTCTATAATTGATTGCGCTCTGTGATGTCACAGCTGCCATAAACTACAGACAGGATGGCGCGCTTGGGGATCAACAGATGTTCTATCCAACAATATAGGGCCTGCCTAGAGTCCTGAAAGACTCCAATGTTGACATCCTTCGAGTAGAGGATACAAATGTCGTGTCTGCCAGCTATGGCCTTTGGAAAGCCTAACTGCAGCTGAATGGATTTGAGCCTTTTGTAGGAGATTTTGGGTTCAATGATGGTCAAAATGTCAATCTTGTGAGTTTTATTAAGGCTGGTGATTCTCCTCTTGGTAGGTTTGTTTGCCAGACCCCGAACATTCCAGGAGACGATGTTCAGCATTAATGAAGCAGGAGGGAGGATTGGTTGGCCCGCTTGGCTGCAGACCTGGTTCGAATCGCCGGGGACTCTCCGGTTCCTTTCTGTTTTAATTTTTTAATTGTGGTCGAAGTCTCTCCCGCCTTCGAGGTAGATTTGCTGAGGTTGGAATCCTCGGAAGGGTTACTAAGAATATCTTCGGAGGATTCAAGCCCTTCTCTTGCGGAGTCCGTCGCAGACTCCTCAGGAGAAATAAGGATGGAGTCATCCATGTAGCAAATCTGAACTCCTTTCGATTGGAGGGGAATCATGCGGCGATAACTTGTAGTCCGCTTTGAGCTTGTTCTAGCCCTAGGATAGCAAGGTCTTCTACGACATCGACTTCATGGGATGGATGAACCTCTTAGGTCTCCTCGGCCGCCTCCAAAGAACGGTTGCTGACGTCCTCTAAGTCCGGCTCGGGTGCCATTGAAGAGTCTCTAGGAGAAGCTATCTTAAGGTCTGGTTCAGTCGCTTTCGCAACGAGGGCGTTAAACTGATTTGAGATGGTTAGAGCTGGAGGGTAGTAGGGTATCATCAATTTGTCCGCGGATGCTCAATTGTCTGTTTTGCCTTCACTATAATGAAATCTAGTGTGGGTGTTCGGTAGTGGGAGTAGGGGGATCGGGTCGACGATTGTTGATTACCCTCTTTTGAGAGGGACTCTTGCCTGGTAGGTTTCCTCTTAAGCTCTAGATGAAGAAGGAAGCAGTGCTTCGATAGATGACCGTGCAGATGGCAGTGAGAACAGAAGATAATGTGGTTATCGTAGACGATTTGCTGGGTGTGGGACTTGTTTCCCAGTTCAATGAGGATGTGATTTGGGGGCTCGAAAGCGAGGTCGAGTTCAACATAAATCTTCGCATAGTGGGCTTTGGTCAGGTTGCTGGTTTTTGCTGCAGTGGCCACATAAGTTCCAAAGCAGTTGGCTATATGCCTAAGAGCCGCTGGGATGAAACAGATGAGGGGGAGGTTGGGGAGGGTCATCCAGACGGCAACTAACGCTAAGTCTTCCTTAGTGCTGAAGCTCGATGACCATTTGATGATCTTCATCTGGTGGGAGTCCACCCTACTTGTCCCTTTGGACCACACTGACATTGTAGGAACCCTAGAGGGGGGGTGAATAGGGTCAAGCTAACTAATCAAGCACTTAGCACAAGCTAATGGACAATTTAAAAATATAAGTGCAAGAGAAAAAGCAACAACAATACTGACACACGATATATCCTGGTATCCTCCCAAGAGGCACTCCAGTCCCGTAACTCTCTCCGGCTTTAATCCACTATTTGAGTGAATAGTTACACACGAATTTGGATTCGAAGAACTCGCCAACTTCTTACACGAGAGCTTTAGTCCGAAGGCCTCTCCGACTTCAACCTAGAGTTTGGATACGAAGACTCTCCAACTTCAATCGAGAGTTTGGATACGAAGACTCTCCAACTTCAACCGAGAGTTTGGATCCAAAGACTCTCCAACTTCAACCTTTCACGATAGGTTTTGATCTCCTTATACAACAAGATGAAGATCTTACTTTTCAACTCAATAACTCTAACACAATTTATAGATGGCAAATAAAAGCTTTGTAGAGTTGTTTGTGGATAGGCTTTGGTGGTTTAAAAAAATTTAGGCTCAAAGCATCAACCTTGAATGAAGGGGTTCAAGGCTATTTATAACCAAAGCATTGAAAAGAGCTCAAATGCAACTTTTTAGTCAATAATCGGTATACCGTCGGTATACTGTCGGTATACCGTTGATATACCGTCGTATGCCGATCTGGAATGCAACAGCTAGAAAAATAGCCGTTGGGATCATTAAATGCTCAAAATCCGACCGTTGGAATTTCAACGTTACTGAATCGGTATACCGTTGGTATAGATCGTTATTCTGTCGGTATGCCAATTTTGTAGACAGAAACTTTCTAACAAAATCGGTATACCGTCGGTATAGACCGGTATACCATCGGTATGCCGATTTCCATCCAAAAATGATCCTGGGCTAATTTCTATCCTAGCTTTCAATTTTGTCATCCATTTCTTGTTTTTATAATAACTCCTAAGACTCATTACAGACTCTATATAGATTTAGGCATGTGTAGGCTTCTTCAGAGTATTGAAATGATGATTGCATGGCTTGGCTTCTTTCTTTGATAGGTGCTGGCTTTTTCCCTTGGCGGCAGCTGTCCGAAGATATCCAGTTTGTGAAAACTGATGGGGGCTTCACCCCTGAACCCCCGACGAGGGGTGCTGCCCCCTCGTCCCCCGTCCGCTGACCGGACAGTGGAACCCCCGAGTGCGTGGCTCCGGAGATGTCGTCGGGAGGTTCAGAGAAATCTTGTGGGATCCGTCGTCTTTGGCCCACCATGATTTCTTTATTTCATATATCCATATTGATCTTGCTTATTGCTTTTTTGTATGTATATGTTAGACGAACAAAGCAATATACATGTAGCAAATATCATAAGATAAAGCCCGGTAGGAAGCTGAGTTTAAGTATAAGAGCTACAGTGATAGTATAAATATTAGTGATATCATAATGTTAAACTTAATTGAATAACCATAATCAAAACATAATTTTGATTTTGGTAACTCAATTAAATTTAAGATATATATATAATAAAAACTTATATCACTAAAAAGTAAAATAATAAGCACATATCACCAAAGGTATAAGTATAAGTAGAAATACTATAGTGATAGTATGAAGATTAGTGATAATGAAATGCTAAACTTAACAGATTAACCATATTCAAAAACCTAATACAATCATTGGGCCAACAGACTTGTGGTCAATATCCGAGGAGAGATGGAGCAGGATATGCCTGGGGTCAAGGGGGGCCACCCTGTATTCAGCGGTGAATTTCCAACTGGCGATAACCTCATGAACTCGGGAGATTTTGGGGCAGCCAGAGGAGAATTTAAGGATGAAGGAGTAGGGGAAGGAGGTGGCCAAGGAGGTCAGTTCCTGGTCAGAAAATAGAACTGTAGGCACAGGAGATGCCATTGAATACTCAACTTCAGGGAGGGGATGTCAGGGAATAGGAGGCCCTACTTGGCCGCCCTGTCCTGACGGAGCTTGTCGACATATGAAGGCACCGGATGGCTCGTCGAAGGAGGGGGTGCCTGGGCAACACAAGAAAGGGCCCGTGCAGCAGGGGAGATGGAGGGTGGGGAGACTGCCGACCGGAGGACCCGCTCCGGGCTGGGAAAGATAGCAATGAGGTTGGCAAAAAGAGAGCGACCAGAGGGGGTGGTAAAGATAACATAGGTACGGCGCCGATGAGCGTAGCCAGGCTATTGAGAACGACCTCGGCCGGGGGAGAGTCCGGACAAGACGAAGATGATGGGTTAACAGGGGCGCCCTGATCACCTGAAGTCGATACGGCCTGCATAGCACCAAAATGTGCCGAAGTCTTCGTTGATGGGATGGTATGAGCGAGTTGCGCCACCCCCAGGGTTACGATGGAGGAGGCAGATATGACTTCCATCTTGAAAAGAATCTGGGTTGCGCTGAGGCCATCTAATGACCCAGGATGTGCCATAGCGGGCGGCTTCGGTAGCGCCAACCCATGGGTTGTGCCAACCACAGCCGACGTAATTGAGAGGTGGCCAGGTTGCGTCGAGCCCATCTGGGGTTCACCCAGGCCATTCAAGGATCCTGGTTGCGCCATAGCTGGTTGATAAGGTTGTGCCAACCCATAGGTTACGCCAACCAAGAAAGACAGATGTAGTTGGTCAGGTTGTGCCGAGCGCATCCTGGTTGCACCAAGTCCATCACGGACACAGGATGTGCCATACCTGGCTGGTTAGGTTGTGCCAACCCGTGGGTTGCACCAAACACAGCTGTCGGGCTAGGTTGTTCTCAGCATATGGCCTGCCCGGTAGCCCCAGGTTACGGCAACAGAGGCCACTCAGGATGCACCGATCCATGTCCCGAGCCCAGCAGAGGAGGGGACTGGTCAGTAAGGGGCTCCGGTGGCGTCCACGAGGGCAGCCCAAACTGAAACCCAGGTTGCGCCAAGCAAGAAGCGCGGACCCATACACCAAGTTGTGTGTTGATCAGCCTAGGCTGGGTTACACCCAGAGGGGGGAGGGACAGCCCAAGTGGGAGCCCTAGTTGCACCGACGAAGGCAGCCCACTAGGGTTCCCAGGTTGCGCGAGGCCATCAGGTGCGCCAACTAAAGTGTGGACAACCGGGGGGTTAGAATTCGAAATCAGAGGAGGGAAGGGTGGGCAAGAAATAGAGATGTGAATTTGATTTCGAAATTGAATATGGGGGAGTAGATGGGCGGGAAGGCGAGGGACAGCAGTGGATGGTAGTGGTTAGGAAGTCGCCGACGGAGACTGGAGCACGGCTAGCCGAGGCACTGACGGCGACGGGGGGGACCGAGGCCACCAGGGTCGAAGAAGATGGGCGGGCACCGCCTGGAGAGACGAGGAAGACAGGGGGCAAATCCTGGCTAGTGGCGGGCGGACAAGGCGGAAGCGGATACTGACCGAGGACGACGAAGAGGACGGAGGGGTTCGGCTGGTTGGACCCAGGGGGGCCGCCATGGGAGGAGAGGGAAGGGAGGAAAAGGAGGGCGGGCAACCGCCGGCTTAGGCGAGGCCGGACGGAGAGGACGCAGTGGTGGGGGAGCATGGAACAGGAGCTGCGAGAGCTGGGAGGACGCCATCGATCTATCTATCTGTTGTGTCATATATATATATATATATATATATATATATATATATATATATATATATATATATATATATATATATATATATATATATATATATATTTTATATATATATATATATATAAATAATATATATATATATATATATATATATATATATATATTATTTTATTTTTTTAAAACCCCTCCAATTTATTAATGACGGCTCAAAGACCGCACAAAAATCGTATACAAGGCACAAAATGCCAAAGCCTATACAGGTATACCATAAAAAGAAGGAGAAAGGAAGGCAAAATAGGCAAACAGACGCCAGGGGCTACGGGGGTAGCACCGACCAGAATCTTTTCGAACTGTAGGAACGTAGGGTGCTCCGCTTATGGCATTGTCGAGCAATTTCCCAAAAGAGCAGGTCTGCTGAATATGGGTGACCTTTGTATCTCGCTTTGTTGTGATTCTTCCACATGACCCATGTAGCGGCCGCAACGACGATCTGGTCGCCATGACGGAACCTCGGCATGCCAGTAGATCGTGGAAGCGTCCGCTTCCCTGCTCAATGCTGAATAGCTAGTTAAGGGTAGTCCAAGTCCTGTCTGGCAGTATCCCTTGACGGAAGATGTGATCAATTGTCTCCGTCTGCCGCTCGGAGCAGCAGGAGCAAGCGAATGCTAAGCTAATCCCGATGGTGTTAAGGATGTCGTATGTCGGTAGTTTCTTTCTGAAGACTATCCATAAGAGGAAGGACAACTTCTTGGGGATGCAGGAATACCAATAATGAGCCATAGGGAGGTACAGCCGACCGGTGCCCTGGATAGCGGTTCTAGCCGACCTCAACGAGAATGCCCCCGACGCCTCGAGGGACTATCTCAACGCATCCGCCTCGCTACCTATGTGTAACCCTCTCTCACGGACGCTATCTGCTACCTCGAGATCGGACCACTCACGAATCTGGTCCCAGTTCCAGTCGTCGGTAGAGGGGTTCCACAAGTCTCTGATCCTACAATCTCTCAGAATCTCCGTGAGGTTTGGGATCATGCTGTCTCCAACCCATCGCTCAAGGAATAGGTTCGAGTCGCCCGCTCCCAGCTGGAGTCTCATCGCGGGTTCGACCAGGTCACGGCCGTTAAGGATGCGATGCCAAGCTGCAGAGGATCTGTAGTTGGATATGGCCATCGAGGGGTGGATATGTTTGAAATATCTAGCTTTCAAAAATCTGCTCCATAAGTTGTTGCGCGTGCGAAGATTCTACCACAGTTTCATCGAGAATGCTTTAACTATGTGAATGAGTTTGGTGAATCCTAAACCCTTCTTTCCTGTCGGGTGGGCCATAGAATCTTAGCTGGTCCAGCGATGCTTATTGTGGCCGTTACTATGCCCCCCAAAAAATTACAAAAGATCTGTTCGATCGAAGAAAGGACCTTGGGGCGGCGAGCATGCAGCAAGGGTGTGGATGGGGATGGAAGATAGTACGTGATTGATGAGGATCATCTTGCCACCTAGGGATAAGGTGGCATTGTGCCACCCTTATAGTTTCTTCCTGATTCTGGTGGTTAAGTCCTCGAAGATGTTGGTGTTGGATTTCCCGTACACTAGCGGGCATCCGAGATAGGTGAACGGTGGCCTGGCAACTGAAAAGGATGTTAAGTTGAAGAGGTTGTTGGCGTGCTCTCTATTGGTTTTGTGGTGAGTGTAGATAACGCTCTTGGAATGATTAATCTTCTGGCCGGAGCATCTAGAGTACCTCATCAGAGTGTTGTGAACCACCGCCACCGCGCCTTCATCCCCGAAAGAGAAGATAAGTAGGTCGTCTGCGAAAGCCAGGTGGGTGATGATAGGGCATCTACTGGATGTATGATAGTACTGGAAGTTGGGGGTGTTGACCATATTATTAAGGTTCCTAATCAGGGCGTCAGCCGCTATGATAAAAACAGTAGAGGAAAGGGTGTTGCCCTGTTTCACCCCACGGTAGGATTTAAAAAATCCCTCAGCGTGGCCGTTGATGACCGTGGAAAACTATGAATTGCTGATGGATCTCTAGACGATGTTGGTCCAAATTTTCGAGAATCCGAAAGCTCTAAAAACCCAGATCATGAATTGTCAATCCAGTCTGTCATAGGCTTTCTCCATGTCGATTTTGACAGCAATGTTGCCTACCCACACTGGAAATTTCATGCAGGTGATTAACTCTTGGGCCAGCATAATATTGTCCTCGATGTTCCTTCCGTGAACAAACCCGCTTTGCTTCTCCGAGATGATCTTGGGGAGAATGTCAGCCATCCTGGTTGCGATAACCTTGGATATGATCTTCTTTGTGAAGTTACACAGACTAATGGGTCAAAAGTCGCGGAAGGACTCCGGGTTATCTTTTTTGGGGATGAGGATCAGGTTGGCAGTAAGAATCGCTTTGGGGTATATAGAACCTTCGAAGAAGGCGATCGCTGCTTTGGTGATGTCTTGCTTGATAATATCCCAGTATGTGCGAAAGAATACCCCCGAGAATCCATCCGGTCCTGGCGTACTGTGCTCGTTCAGAGCCCACAATGCATCTTTAACTTCCTGAACCGTAGGAGTGCGGTTAAACTGGGCGTTGTCGGAGTCGTTAATGAGGAGGATTTGGGCAAGGAATGATCTATCTTTGTGGACCGTCTCTTTGGAAAAAAGTTTGGAATATTAATCTGTGGCTGTCTCTTGGATGCCCTTTTGGTTGGTAATGATGTTTCCGTTCTCGTCAGCAGTCCTGTGAATCGAGAGCTTCTGTCTGCGCCCGTTAACGCAGGCGTGAAAGTACTTTGAGTTTTTGTCCCCCTCGCTGTCCCATTTCAGCCTCGCTTTCTGCTTCCAGAAATTAGTCTCCACTTTGATCCTGAATTTATGCATAGCCTTGGTGAGGCTGAGGGTTCTACTAGCCGCTAACGAGCGATCCGTGACGACCAGGGATTCAGTACGGGTGACGTCGTCCTCGGCTACTCGAACAGCTTGAAAGATATCTCCATAGGCAAGCTTGCTCCAAACGGACACGACTTTCCTAGTGGCTTTAAGCTTGTTGCTCACCCAAACGAGGGGGTTGGGGGAATCCTCACTGTTCCATGCTTCCGCGATGATACCCAAAAATTAGGGGTGCCCGGTCCAGAAGTCGAAGAATTGGAAGTTCTTTTCGGATGAGGTAGTCTTATTTTGATCTCAACCAACAGGGGGTTGTGGTCTGATTCTGTGGAGTTGAGGTGGGATAGATTGGTTGTGATCCACATTTCGTGCCAGAAGGCATTCGTGAGGGCCCTGTCAAGTCTAGATTATTGGCGACGGTCGCCCTCCTGCATGTTGCACCAGGTGAATGCATTGCCAGAGAACTGGAGAGAGGTTAAGTGGGCATTAAAGATGAAGTTGTTGAAGTCTAGCATGGCCGGGGCGGGGGGTGGGCGACCTTCGGATTTCTCAGTGCTACATGTGATTGCATTAAAGTCCCCAATGCAAAGCCAAGGGGAGTTGGTGTTGAGGCGATGGATGTCAAGGAGTTCGTTCCAGAGTTGTTTCCTCTCTGCAACATCGCAGCTGCCATGGACCGCTGAAAGGATAGCGCGCTCGGAAAGTTTAGGGTGGTCAAACCAATAAGAGAGGGCCTGCTGGGAGTCCTGGATGACTCCTAATTTGACATCCTTCATGTAGAGGATCCAAATATCTTGTCTGCCTGCAATAGCCATAGGAAGGCTCAGTTGTGGTTGGATGGATTTTAGTCTTTTGGGGGGAATTTTGGGTTCGATCATGATGAAGATGTCTATCTTGTGGATTTTTTGCATATTGGTTATTCTCCTAACCGTCGGTTTGTTCGCCAGACAGCGGACATTCCAGGATAGGATGTTGTGGGGGTGGGGGTTTTTATTCCGCTTGGCGGTGGATCTGGTTTGGATGGTGGCAGTATCAGTGGGTCCGCTGTTGGCATTGGCCTTGCTCGAGGTAGAGGGTCATGCCCCTGTTGATGGAGGGTGATCGTTACATGATTGCTCCTTCGGGGCCGATTGCTGACTGACCGATTCTCCGACGGAGTCCAAGATAGGATTCTCTGGTGGGATGATAATGGAGTCGCTGGTTGTCCCTGTTAGGAGGTTGGTTTGCTGAAGCGGAAAGCCCGTGGCTTGGATCTGGAGCCCTCTCCGAACTAGGTCTGGCCCTAGAATGGCTAGGGCCTCAACCACGGGGTCTTTGGTGGAGAGTCTACGATTATGTCGGTGAGCTATTTTACTCCTTCCAGATTGAGGAGAACCTCGGTGAGCGCCCGATCGGCTAGGGGAGAGGCTGTCTCCGCTAAGTCTTCCACGTCCTCTGAATCAAGAGCGTCGAACTGGTTGGATAGGGTGAGTACTTGGGTGTTGTGTGGGATCAATACTTTGGTGGGGGGATCACTCTTGTCAGCCGAGTCATCGCCGGAGCCGAATCGGGTGTACGAATTTGGGTGAGCTAGGATAGGTGGCAGGGGTGTTCTCCCCACTGCTGGCTCGCTATCTTATCGGGGTAGTTTCTTCTTTAGTTCTGGATGAAGTTGGTGGCAGTACTTTGGGAGATGACCTTTTAAGTGGCAGTGGTTGCAGAACATAATGTGGTTATCGTAAAGGATTTGTTGGGTGTGGGTTCTGTTGCCCAGCTCGATGTTGATAAAGTTGGGTGGTTCGGTGTGAGGTCGAGTTCCACACAGATTTTGGCGTAGTGGGCTTTGGTGAGATTGCTGGTCTCAGGGGCTGAGGCCACATACGTGCTGAAAGAGTTAGCGATTCGCCTGAGAGCCACTGGAACAAAGCAAATAAGGGGGAGATTAGGTAGAGTGATCCAGGCGATGACAGTCACTGAGTCTTCTTTAGTACTAAAGCTAGCTGACCACTTGATGATCTTCATCTGATGGAAGTCAATCCTGCACGTGCCTTTGGACCAGATTGTCCTATGGTCTAAGTCGGATGAGAGGTGAAGGAGAATGTGTTTGGGATCGAGGGGAGCTACACGGTATTCCGCTGTGAGTCTCCATCTTGCTATAGTCTCCTGTACCCGAGGTAGCTTGGGGCAACCGGATAAAAATTTGAGGATGAAGGTGTGAGAGAATGAGTTTGATAGTGAGGACATCTCCATGTCAGAGAATGGAACAAAGGGCACCGGTGATTCCTGAGGGTACTCAATGTCCGAAAGATTGATGTCAGGGATGAGAGGCGCCTTAGCTGACGCCAGATCCGGGCGAAGCTTGTCTGCGAAGGTCGGCGGAGGAGGAACAGCCGAAGAAGGGGTCGTGGAATTGCCACTGGACGGAGGGAGAGGGAGTCGAGGAGGGGGTCCGCTCGGGGCGAAGGGCGTTGACTGGAGGGCTGCATGGAGGATGCAATCTGGATGGGGGGCTACCGAAGGGGGCCTTCCAGGGGTGGTGCTCGCCTCGTTCGCTGAGGAAGGCATCACCGACAGACCAGCGGCAACTGGAGGAGGAGGAGAGAGAGCGTCCTGGGTGACCGTAACGGGGTCCCCTGGCTCGATCGAGCTGGGGATAAGAAGGTTGTGCATCGGGGTTCGTTCTGCCAAAACCAAAAGGACGGGGAAAGGGATAACAGGGGGTTCAATGGGGAGTCAGGGGCCTGAGATGGGGAGGCAGGTGCTGAGGGGATAGTGGAGGGGAGGGATGGAAGAGAGGGTGTAAAACCCCTAAAATTTTACTATTTTTTTATTATTAAATTTGGTACTGATTTAAATTTTGATATTTTACGTCGCGTAGTTGCATTGTACGTCGCGCGCAAAATTTTATTTTTCGTAATTGCTCGACGAGTGCGAATATGTGCGAGGTACATATTTTTAGAAAAATGATTTTTGATTTTATTAACGGTAATGGTTTTAAAATAATATATATAATAATTATTTTTATTAATGGCAAAGCCTATTATTTATTTATTTATAAAATGCTATCTTATTGAATAGTGGTAATTTAGAAAACTAGAAAATTATTTCATTTATATTTTCAAAATTTATTTTTATTACTTATAATAATTTATTTAGTAAGAAGGTATTTTAAAGATTTGATTATTTATGTTTAATTTCGTAATTATTTTATCTAAATTATTAAATGTAGTTTAAAACTATTCATATTAATATTTATTGTGATTTTTGAAATTTATTTAATATTAATATTTTATTATTCGAAAAAGTATTTGAAAATATTGTTTTGGTTTAAATCGAATTAAAAATGATGAAGTATATATTAAAAAGATTATTTTTATTGGCTTACATTTGAAAAGATTTTAAATAGCTTTTATTTGGAAATATAATTTATCTATATTAATTTAGATTAGATTTATCTAAAATTTGTATTGGATTTGAATTTAGATATGAATGTAATTAAAATAAATAATAAATTCTCTATTTGGGTTTTAAATCAATTATAATCCTATCCAAATGGAAATTCCCACATCCTATAAATAGGCAGGTACTCCTCCATAATTCCACAAGCCAAATTTTCTCCACAAATAATTTTCCAACCCCTCGTGTATCGTGTCCGTGTTCGTGTACAATTCTTATTCCACAAGTACATATACACTGCATAAATTCTGTGTCGGACAAACCCCGACACAATCAAAACCTAAATCTATTCTAGCTAATTCCGGCCGTCCACCACTGTCCTCGGCCTCGACTCCCTGGCCTTCCACTGTCAACCCAACTCCGTCTACCTGGCCTCGGCCGAACCCAATCACGCCACCACCATCAACCTATCATCGACACTATCCTCGTCCTCGTTTCTACACCTTGCTGCCATCTCGTCGCCCTCTTCCTCCTCAAACCCAACCTACCCGCCTCACCGACAACTCTGAACCCACCACCACCGACGTAAACCACCATCATCGTCGACATCATCATCACCACCACCACCTCCTGCGACTTCTCCAAACCCCGAGCGCAGCCTAGATATGAAATTGGATCCTCCGTCCACTCCAAGCCAGACCACCACCACGGCCACAGCCGAAAACCCTAAAATTCGTCACCACTACCAAACACCAGAAAAGAAAAGAAAAATAAAATGAAACCCGAACCTCTTACCTCCGACTGCCCTCCTCCTCGTGCCGACCTCGTCGCCCTGAGCGCTACCCACATTACCTGAGTCCCGAGTACCATCCTCTACACAGAACCCCAGCCACCTAGTGCGCAGATCTGCAAACCCCATGCCCTATACCTCGCCACGCACGGGCAGCGCTGCCCGAAGCCGACTCTTCTACCATGCTCGAGCCTCCGCTTCCTCCGATTCTGCAGCCCCGTGCCTCGTCGCATGCGTGCCGTCCTTCGTCAGCCACTACCGTCCTTCGTCGTCCGCCGAACCCAGCCCTGGCCATGCCCTGTTGAGCACCGCCGCGTGGAGTCCCTTCGACCACGCCGGGGACCTCCCTCGGCACCTCACCCACGCCTTCCTCCGCGCTCACCTCGCCACCACAGAACTGGCCGGAACTCCTCCTCTCCGCCGTGCCCTTGCCGACCCGAGCACCGAGCTCAGCCCCGATGACCGCCGTCGTAGCTCTACGTCCGCCGCCGGCGATCTTGGAGCCAGCGCCGCCGCGCTGTTCTTTTGGGGCTGGAAGGGCAGCCCCGACAGCCCGGAGCGCCGCTCTCCTCGCCGCGAGCTACGCCTGCATCCGTCGCTTCTTCCCTCTTCTTCTCCGCCGCATCTTGTGCCTGACCGCCGCGCCACAGCCGTCTCACCTCTCGGTGCCGACCACCGAGGCCGACCCATCACCGATCGCCCACTCCCCGACTCCGCCCCTTGCCACCCAACTTCGCCTCCCTTCCCTCTCTCTCCTCCTTCGCTTCCCTTTTCCTGTCTCCCTCTCGCTCTTCTCATCCACTTCCGATCTCTCTCTCTCTCTCCCATTCTCCATTCTCTCCTCTTAATTTCTTTACACTCTCTCTTTCCATTACTTTCTTTCCTTTCCCAAAGAAACGCACGGAGAAATGGAGAGTAAGGATTGGTTTATATTTTATTATTATTATTATTATTATTATTTCATTTTATATTTCTTTATAATATCTGTATGTATAATACATAAATAATAAGTATACTAGTATTATTGTGGTATTGTTGTTATTATTATTTTCAGGATTATTGTTATTTAAATTATTACTTAATTTGAGAATTTTATATTTTTATTTCTCCAAATTTATAATGTAACAAAGATATAGTCTTGTGCTTGACCTTATATATAATTACAAACTGAATTTCAAAGTTAAAGTATTGTTGTATTATTTTATGGTAATTTATATATGACTCTTGACCTAAAAATATTATTGTCATATTTTCTAAATTATAGTTTGACCTAAAAATATGATTTCTATATTTTCAAGTACCTATCTAAAAGTTATTTTTATATAGTTTTAAATATAATATTTTCTAAATAATAGTTATAATAATTTTATTTATACTATTGCCTTTGAAAATTAATTCTTGATCGTGACTATCCAATTTTTCCCTATCCTTTTGCGCCAATTTTAGACTTCTTTATATCATCCCTAACTAATTTGCCGCCCTGGACCCGATGGAACCGTCCATGCCATCATTCGAGACCGTCATGCATAGTTTTAACATCGTCGACATACTCCATGCCACATGATCATAGCACCACACCAGGCATCTCACCAGACGTCGCAACAGGCAAGTATACCTTGCTAATTTACTGTCAAATTATTTATTTTCTGTATTATTTATTTTGTTTCATATTGTTAGTTTCCTTTGTTATAATCTGTGCGTCCAAGCCACACTTGGGTGCAAGCGACTTTGTTAGTCATTTTATCTTATTATATGCATGTTAACTTAGTTGTAGTGGTCTACCCTCATATTGCGGGATATTTTTATATCTCCGCTGGCCATGATACTTACACTACACGATTTGAGATAGTTTGCTAGGGGCACGACTTATGGACTGGCCCTCTCTAAAGTCGTGTGACGGATAGATGATCGTAACTGCTATGACTAGGGTTTTAGAGACTCAAGCAGTTACAAAACTGGACGAGCCATGGACATGACTTGAACAGCGTGGAAAATATTAGGGGAGGACAGTCGCTAGTGCGTATGGGAATCCAAACAAGTAAATCACAGTCTCCGGATGGAACTGTGGCGATATATTTGCAGATGCCCTCTGACGTTTTGGACGTTACGGACGGATACAGATGACTGGATGCCAGTTATGTATACATAGCCTAAAATCCTACCCATGCGCATGAAAGTTGTCCTCTAAATTGCACAATAGGCGGTTAGAATCTCCTTTGCATATTTATGTCTAGTTTATATACTATTTTATTATTCTGACAGTTCATATTAGCTTGTTCTTCATGTATCTTGCTACGTCCGTCTGAGGACCTGGTTATTCCCCAGGTGTGTGTTCATGTCTTCCGCAGGTATCTTAGCCGGGATCTTGGTCTTCTCCATTTATTCGAAGATGACGTGACTTGGTTCCTCCTTGCTACTTCCACTTTGCCTTTTATATATCATGTACTTCTTCTTTTTTAGATAGTTGGTAGTGGACTTTGTCTCCGCCCAACGATTGTATTATAAATATTCAAGTTGATTTTTATATTATTCTTTTCATTATGGATGAGATTTAGTTTATCTTGGATTACTGCATTTTACAGCTTATGTATACATACAAGGCCCATGTACTTCGTATGTATACAGCTGGCATGTCTACGTACTTAGTCCTACGTATTTTGGGACTGGGGCGTTACATGTTTTTGTGGTGGCCCATGTAGGTCTAGATAAATTGTTTGGTTACTTTACCGTACCAAGCAAACCTGTGTATAGGATTAGAGTCTAGGATCTCATCCACGTACTTGACCGCCTTCTCGCTTGACTCCTCGAGTTGCATCTTGCTTGATTCCTCCTATCGTGATTCGTGCCCTTCTTTCGTGCTTGATAGAGATTAATAAGGTAACCCATACTAGGTGGACATGACCCATTGTCCTAACACCCTTAGTTTAACTCTTGTAAGTTGGGTAGAACGCCTTACGACCTAACCTTCCTTATGGCCTTAACCAAGCCTTAGACAAATAAACCCTAGGGCAACTGTATAGGCACCAACCTAAGACATTACTAGGTTCTTAAGAAGTTTGAACTAGTCCCACTTCTTTCAATTGTGCCTATGTTTTTACTAATTTTGACTATCCTATGCTGCTAGTTTAGCTTAAGTTTTGCAAGCTTATTCCTTAATCGAGATTGATCATGACATATTTTATTGGGTGCACACCCACTAACATATTTACTCAGAACCGGTGCATGATGGTCTGATCAACCAAGTGCACTTTGGTTCGCTTTTATTTATCATTCTACGTGGATGGGGACATAGATAAACTTGCCCTCTAGAGTCCCATCTGCGACAGCCTTGGCAACTCTTTTGAAATTATTCAGTCGCCTTTGAACCATGTGTTCGTATTCAATAAACATCTCCTTCGAACTCTTATTTGTTCTTGTCTTTCACTTAATTTGGAAGAACAGAACACTCGTACTTGATAGATAGAAACCAAGTGTTCCCCTATGACCATGATAATTATAGTTAGCCATCAACCAAGCCAGGTTTTTACAACCTCGCCTCGAGTTATTCACCCCATCCTTCGACTCTTGATCATGATCTCTAATCATTTAAAATTTAGAAATGACTAGAATTATTTTCTTAACCACCCCTAAACCTAGACGCGTAACTTCACTCTAAGGAACCATGTACCCTTGCTCTCTAATTACTTTACCTTCATTACCTAACCCTTAAATCCTTCTCTATCTTGCATTAGCTAGCAACCCTCATCCATTACCATATCCGTGCATTATTTTCGTATTTATCTAAATCACAATTCCCTAATGCATGTTTGTGTTAAATGTTGTTTCCTTGCCTCGTCCAACGATTTGACCGTACCCTTGTATCTTATCACCCCCTACTTATTCTTAATTTCGAGGACGAAATTCTTGTAAGTTGGGTAAGATGTAAAACCCCTAAAATTTTACTATTTTTTTATTATTAAATTTGGTACTGATTTAGATTTTTGTATTTTACGTCGCGTAGTTGCATTGTACGTCGCGCGCGAAATTTTATTTTTCGTAATTGCTCGACGAGTATGAATATGTGCGAGGTACATATTTTTAGAAAAATAATTTTTGATTTTATTATCGGTAATGGTTTCAAAATAATATATATAATAATTATTTTTATTAAAGGCAAAGCCTATTATTTATTTATTTATAAAATGCTATCTTATTGAATAGTGGTAATTTAGAAAACTAGAAAATTATTTCATGTATATTTTCAAAATTTATTTTTATTACTTATAATAATTTATTTAGTAAGAATGTATTTTAAAGATTTGATTATTTATGTTTAATTTCGTAATTGTCTTATCTAAATTATTAAATGTAGTTTAAAATTATTCATATTAATATTTATTGTGATTTTCAAAATTTATTTAATATTAATATTTTATTATTCGAAAAAGTATTTGAAAATATTGTTTTGGTTTCAATCGAATTAAAAATAATTAAGTATATATTGAAAAGATTATTTTTATTGGCTTACATTTGAAAAGATTTTAAATAGCTTTTATTTGGAAATGTAATTTATATATATTAATTTAGATTAGATTTATCTAAAATTTGTATTGGATTTGAATTTAGATATGAATGTAATTAAAGTAAATAATAAATTCTCTATTTGGGTTTTAAATCAATTCTAATCATATCCAAATGAAAATTTCCACATCCTATAAATAGGCAGGTACTCCTCCATAATTCCACAAGCCAAATTTTCTCCACAAATAATTTCCCAACCCCTCGTGTATCGTGTCCGTGTACATGTACAATTCTTATTCCACAAGTACATATACACTCCATAAATTCTGTGTCGGACAAACCCCGACACAATCAAAACCTAAATCTATTCTAGCTAATTCCGGTCGTCCACCACTGTCCTCGGCCTTGACTCTCCGGCCTTCCCCTATCAATCCAACTCCGTCTACCTGGCCGCGGCCTAACCCAATCACGCCACCACCATCAACCTATCATCGACACCATCCTCGTCCTCGTTCCTACACCTTGCTGCCATCTCGTCGCCCTTTTCCTCCTCAAACCCAACCTACCCACCTCACCGACAACTCCGAACCCGCCACCACCGGCGTAAACTACCATCGCCGTCGACATCCTCATCACCGCCACCACCTCATGCGACTTCTCCAAGCCCCGAGCGCTGCCCAGATATGAAATTGGATCCTCCGCCCACTCCAAGCCAGACCACCGTCACGGCCACAGCCGAAACCCTAAAATCCGTCATCGCCACCAAACATCAGAAAAGAAAAGAAAAATAAAATGAAACACGAACCTCTTACCTCCGACTGCCCTCCTCCTCGTGCCTACCTCATCGCCCTGAGCGCCACCCACATCACCTGTGTCCCGAGTACCATCCTCTACACAGAACCCCAGCCACCTCGTACGCAGATCTGCGAACGCCCTACCCTATGCCTCGCCACGCACGGGCAGCGCCGCCCGGAGCTGACTCTTCTACCATGCTCGAGCCTTCGTTTCCTCCGATTTCACAGCCCCGTGCCTCGTCGCATGTGCGCCGCCCATCGTCAGCAATCGTTGCCCTTCGCCGTCCGTCGAACCCAGCCCCGCGCTCACCTCGCCACCACAGAAATGGCCGGAACCCCTCCTCTCCGTCGCGCCCTTGCCGACCCGAGCGTAGAGCTCAGCCTCGATGACCGCCGCCGTAGCTCTACTTTCGTCGCCGGCGATCCTGAAGCCAACGCTACCGCACCGTTCTTCCGTGGCTGGAAGGGCAACCTCGACAGCCCGGAGCGCCGCTCTCCTCGCCGCGAGCTCCGCCTCCGTCCGCCGCTTCTTCTCTCTTCTCCTCCGCCGCCTCTTGTGCCTGACCGTTGTGCCACCGCCGTCTCGTCTCTTGTAATGTCTCTCCTGCGAGCCGCATGGGACCTTAGTTCCCCCGACCCGCATGAATCTCTCCCCAGCCGCATGAACCCGACTCCTTCCCCAGCCGCAGGAGATCCATACTGGCCGTATGTGCCTTAGCCGCATGGCTCTTCTATAGCCCTGTATATTAATATTTTATTAGATATTTAACGTCCATTTTATATTCTTACGCCTTTTGTCCTGAACTTGAAAATCATGAATTTATTTGATATGTTTGAAATTGATAATTGAGCATAACGTGATAGTGACCCGTAGTGGTGCACTCCTGATATAATAACCTGACATGACCTGATAGTGGCCCTTCGTGGCGCACTCCTGACTAGTACACTTGACATGATAAACCTGACATGATTATCTCGAATAGCTGTTACGACGGCTACCTGACACGACATTACCTGTATAATGACCTGGACACCGTGGGCGATTGTGCTTGTACAAATAACCAGTCCTGTCTTGCATCATGTCTAGGACAGGGACTCCTGAGTACCACGGTCAGGAGTACCTACTAAAATGGACTAAGGCTAATAACTAGATTAATACATTAGTCATGACGAGATTTCCCTACTACAGGCAATCCCGTTACCTGGGCATGCCTTGGGATCTATTGTCTGCCGTCGAGTAGGGCACATTTCCAGCACACTGTCATGTGTTGCACCCTTCAAGCTACCTAAGGGTACATTCCTTTCCTGGACGATGTACCCACCTGAATTCAACTCTAAATCCTTCAACCCGGGTAACCTGGATGATCTGCAGGGCTTATGGCTGTGGAATAATCTCACTGCATCTTGTTAGTAATTAGGCTTGTGACAACCCTAGTTAGTTAAAGTATCAAGCCGTAATTCTTGCTTGGCCGTGAAGTGATTGGATGGAGTCTAACCAGTCTAGTCTTGCCCTGATCCTGTTCCAGATTATTGAATGACCAGAATGCTTATATTTATTTTACCGATAAATGGTGAGAATTCCAAGTTCTGTTCAGACGAAGGGTTACAACCCCGGTCCTTGTTTGGTTACGGGTTGTAACCTGGTTATCTGAATAGTTCCATGGTTATCTCGTCGTATATCATCCTGATGTATTTTCTTTATTTCCAGTTCTTACTTTTATTTATATCTTATGCTGATTGCTGGTTTTAGTTCCTAAGTGAAGCTTCCTTTGTGGCACTTGCACTTTCTGGGATCTGACCTAGCTGGTTTTGTGTGGCCAAATTTCGGAGCAGCTCCAGAGGATCTACCGACTTTCCAGCCAGATGGTGGCCATTAGACGGAACCCTGGATACGAGTGGGTTTATTTTTGATCTCCCACTTTATTACAAAAATATTCTTTTGAGGCGTTTAGCCGACGAGCACCTGTTAGCTCGGTTGCACTTTACTTACTATCTGCCTACGGGCTGTAACATGATTGACAGATCCTAGGGTTGATCATGTATGACTAAACTCTTGCGAGTCCTAACATTTTGTAATGACTAGCTTCATGATCAGCTGAATATGTAATGTTTGGGATGCCTTACTATTGTATATGTAATGATCATACTTCTTGTAACCTTTTACTTACTTGCTTGTGATTGAGACACTAGGCTTGTTCGTGACCTTAGGAGACTGTTGGCTAGTAGATAAACCCTCATGTATCTAGACAGCCGTGACCGTATAGCGAGATGGATTCTATTTCATATACGTAGCTGGATATGTCTGCCCCCGCTCTCCAGTATTCTGGTTCTGGGGCGTGACATGGTTTAAGTGGTGGCCCATGCAGGTCTTGTAAATCTAGATATGTGAGATTTTACCGAATAGATGTTTCAATCAGTATTCGTCCTTGATCTCTGCTCGTATCTTCTGAATATCTGTCCTGGTCCTTCCTTATTGTTTCCTATGTCATCTTCTTCAGCGGCATTGTTCGTGGTCCTACCGACCAGCAAGGCGGAGCACCTCCCGCGGACCAGCAGCAACCCGGGGATCAAGTCCAGCATTCCGGAGTAGCCTCCAGAGTCGTGCCTTCTGACAGAGAGCCACCAGTTCAGCCAGTTCAACCTGTGAAACCTGATGATGGCACTTTAGTAGGACTCGTCAGGACCTTGATAGCTTCTCAAGATCGTCGTGGAGATGCCTTGCAACAGGCAGTGGCGGATGCTTTGACCCGGGGTGGTCATCAGGGTAACAGCGCGGCCAACAGCTTTAAGCACTTGAACCCTCCATTCTTCGACGGTAGTGAAGATGCTATCGCAGCAGATGCATGGCTTCAGGATACATAGGTGATTCTAGAAGCAACCAGGACCCCAGAGAACGAGAAGGTGGCCGTTGTGCGCCTGCAGTTGTTAGATCTTGCCCGCAACTGGTGGGCAGCACAGGCCGTTGGATTAGCAGCATCCATTGCTTGGACAGTATTCAGAGAGAGATTCCAAACCAAGTATTTCGATACCGTGGCTCGGTATGATCTACAGACGAGGTTTACCAATCTGAAGCAAGGAGGCAGAACGGTCGACGGATATGAGGCCGAGTTTTCCAGACTCAGTCGGTTTGCTCCCACTTTGGTGGCAACCGAGTATGATAGAGCCCAGCGGTTCCAGCAGGGACTTCACCTGGAGATCTTGTTGGCAATTGAGCAGTTTGAGCATCAGACTTTTGATGCAGTCTTGAGAGCAGCCCGGAGGCATGAGTATACCTCCCAAAGGATTGTGGATAGGGCCGGAGGTCGGAAGAGGTCCCACGGTCAGATGAATCAGTCTTCAGCACCAGCCCCGGCAGCCAGGGCTTTGACTATTAGAGCTCCGAGGTAGACGGCCTCAGTAACATCGGTCCAGCATTCCACTCCGACGTACCCTCAGCAGCAGAAGCAGAAGCAATCTTCCGCAGTGGGTTGTTCTCATTGTGGGAAGCCAAGCCATGTAATGGCAGAATGTCGCAGGGCACAGGGATTGTGTCTGGCTTGTGGAGCACCAGATCATAGGGTTGGATCCTGCCCGAATAGGGGTGGTTCATCATCGTCCAACCTTTTCAGCTCTTCGGTGAGAGGACCAGCTCCGGTCCAGCAGCAGCAGTATCCATTACCAAGGCCCTTGCCGCCTCAGGCCCAAGTATTCCAACAGCAGAACTCCCAGTAGTATGCACAAGTCCAAGCCCAGAGTCAGAGCAGGCAGCGAGGATTCCAGCAGAGGGGACCAGCACCCCGAGGGCATGGTCAGGCTATGGCGATGACCGTGGAGGAAGGATTGGCACCAGGAGAGGTAGTGGCAGGTACTATTCTCGTCAACTTCTTTCCAGCTTCAGCTTTAATTGATTCTGGTACGTCACATTCTTTTATGTCTGCACGATTTGCGATACGGATAGGATTGGAGCCCGAGTCATTATCAGTAGGCTCAATATACTTACTGGTAACGGACTTATGGGAGTCGATAGGGTGTTTTCCTCGTGTCGGATCGTAGTTAGCGGTAGAGAGTTTTCCGCTAGATTGATAGAATTTCCGATGGCCGATTATGATATGGTCTTAGGGATGGATTGGTTGAGGAACCAGTATGCTAGAATAGACTGCCACATTGGCAGGGTTGTTTTTAGCATTTCAGACGAGCCGGAGTTTTTCTTTTCCCGAGGTAAAGTTGAGTCTTCTCCTCCGATATTGCGGATGGCAGTAGCGACAGTTCAGTTGCCCAAGATAGTGAATGAGTTCCCAAATATTTTCCCAGAAGAGCTTCCAGGTATGCCTCCGGAGCGGAAGATCGAGTTCACTATAGACTTAATTCCCGGGACAGCCCCAGTGTCAAAGAGAGTCCACAGGATAGCGCCGTCAGAGTTAGAGATATTGTATAAGATGATTGAAGAACTTCGAGCCAAGGGATTCATTCGTGCTAGTGGATCGCCTTGGGGAGCCCCGATGCTTCTTGTGAAAAAGAAGGATGGTACGTCCAGGTTATGTGTTGATTATCGTACCTTGAACTCAGTGACAATCAAGAACAGATATCCTCTCCCGAGGATAGATGACTTGTTTGATCAACTCAATGGGGCTTCAGTTTCTCGAAGATTGATTTACGCTCAGGTTATCATCAGATCAGAGTGAGAGAGCAGGACAACCCGAAGACAGCTTTTAGATCGAGATATGGGCATTGGGAGTTCCTTGTTATGCCTTTTGGAGCAACCAATGCGCCGACAGTATTCATGGATCTCATGAATCGTATCTTCATGCCCTACATGGATCAGTTTGTGATTGTGTTTCTGGATGACATCCTAGTCTACAGCAAGAGTGAGGCGGAGCATGAGCAGCATCTCTGTGTGGTTCTTCATATTCTCAGGGAGCACCAGTTATATGCCAAGTTCAGTAAATACGAGTTCTGGCTCGATCGTATTTCGTACTTGGGTCATATCATCACTCGAGGAGGAGTAGAAGTAGATCCCCCGAAGATTGTGGCTATTGAGTCGTGGCCAGTACCCAGCACAGTTGCAGAGGTTCGTAGTTTTCTTGGATTAGCCGGCTACTACCGGCGGTTTGTTTCGGATTTTGCTCGAATTTCAGCGCCATTGACTCAGTTGACCCGCAAGGATGCGCAGTTTGCTTGGACAGCAGATTATCAGAGTTCTTTTGAGCAGTTGAAGCGAGGCCTGATAACAGCTCCTATTCTTACGCTTCCATATGGGACCGGAGGATTCTCAGTATATTGGGATGCTTCAGGCAGAGGCCTAGGATGTGTTCTGATGCAGCATGGGAAGGTAATAGCTTATGCGTCACGACAACTTCGTGATCATGAGAGGAATTACCCAACCCATGACTTGGAGCTGGCAGCAGTGGTATTTGCACTTAAGTTGTGGAGGCACTACTTATATGGAGATAAGGTGGAGATTTTTACCGACCACAAGAACTGAAGTATGTTTTTACCCAGAAGAATCTTAACATGCGTCAGAGAAGGTGGCTGGAGCTTCTTGTGGATTATGATGTCAACCTGCAGTATCATCCTGGGAAGGCCAACGTCGTTGCAAATGCATTGTACAGGAGAGCCAGAGCTTATTTCCTAACAGCGCAACCAGAGCTGTTAGCAGATCTTCAGAAGATGGGTATTGAAGTTGTTCTCCCTTCCAGTGTGGCCTTGATGGCCAGTATGCAAGTTCAGTCCACTATAGTCGAGATGATCCGGATGGCGCAGTCGGCAGATTCCAAGCTTCAGCGACTCAGAGAAGAGTGTGAGGCAGGACGAAGACCAGAGTTATGCATTCATAAGGATGGTACACTTCGACATGGTAAGCGTCTTTGTATACCCAGCGGAGATATCCGGCAGGAGATCATGTCAGAAGCGCACAGTTCGCAGTATTCCATCCATTCCGGCAGTACGAAGATGTACCGCGATATCCGTCAGCACTTTTGGTGGAATGGCATGAAGCGGAAGATAGCTCGGTTTGTCTCTCGATGTTTGGTTTGCCAACAAGTTAAGGCCGAACATCAGAGACCGGCTGGACTTCTTCAGCCCTTACCGATTCCAGAATGGAAGTGGGAGCATGTGACCATAGATTTTGTGACTGGACTACCTAGATCCCCAGCTGGTAGAGATGCTATCTGGGTTATAGTTGATCGGCTCACAAAAGTGGCTCACTTTCTTCCATTCAGAGTTGGTCAGTCGACGGCTCAGCTAGCAGAGATGTACCTCAAGCAGATTGTCAGATTGCACGGTGTACCAGTCAGTATCATCTCGGACCGAGATTCTAGATTTACGTCGCATTTTTGGCATAGCTTGCAAGAGAGTTTGGGGACTCATCTCCAGTTTAGTTCAGCTTATCACCCGCAAACAGATGGCCAGTCGGAGCGCACAATCCAGACTCTTGAAGAAATATTGCGATCATGTACACTTGACTTCGGTGGTTTATGGGAAGATCACTTACACCTGGTGGAATTCTCGTACAACAACAGTTTTCAGGCCAGTATCCAGATGGCACCGTTCGAGGCACTTTATGGCAGGAAGTACAGATCCCCGTTAGCCTGAGATGATGTTGGAGAGAGACAGATGCTTGGTCCAGAAATGATTGCCTAGACAGTTGAAGTGGTCAGGCGAGTCAGAGATCATCTTCGAGTTTCCCAAGATCGCCAGCGCCATTGGGCCAATTCTCATCGGCGCCCTCTCGAGTTTTCGGTCGGCGATCATGTATTCCTGAGAATTTTGCCTAACCGTGGCGTCATTCGTTTCGGCGTACGGAGCAAGCTTAGTCCTAGGTATATAGGACGGTTTGACATTCTGGAGCGAGTAGGAGATGTATCCTATCGTCTCGCTCTTCCGCCGTCGTTAAACGAGGTACATAACGTGTTCCATGTATCTCAATTACGACGGTATATTCCAGACCCGAGCCACATCCTGGATCATTCGAAATTGGTTGTCGGTACCAACCTTTCGTATGAGGAGAGGCCCGTGTCTATATTGGACCGGAGAGAGAAGATCCTCAAAAACAAGACTTTCAAGTTAGTCCGAGTTGTTTGGGGTCATCACTCTTTGGGAGAGTCAACGTGGGAGCGTGAGGGTGATATCCGATCGCGATATCCTGACTTGTTTGACTTATGAGGTATAATATCTTTCTTATGCCTCATGCCTTCGATTCCTTGCTTGAATGAGTGATTGTCTGCCTAGTTATAACTTGCATGTGATTAATGTAGCTTGTCATTGCTCCTCTAGCCTCTTGATTAAATTCTGAGGACAGAATTTTTTTAAGCTGGGTAGAGTTGTAATGCATCTTCTGCGAGCCGTATGGGTCCTTAGTTCCCCCGACCCGCATGAATCTCTCCCCAGCCGTATGAACCCGACTCCTTCCCCAGCCGCAGGAGATCCATCCTGGCCGCATGTGCCTTAGCCGCATGGCTCTTCTATAGCCCTGTATATTGATTTTTTATTAGATATTTAACGTCCATTTTATATCCTTACGCCTTTTGTCCTGAACTTGAAAATCATGAATTTATTTGATATATTTGGAATTGATAATTGAGCATGACGTGATAGTGACCCGTAGTGGTGCACTCCTGATATAATAACCTGACATGACCTGATAGTGGCCCGTCGTGGCGTACTCCTGACTGGTACACTTGACATGATAAACCTGACATGATTATCTCGAATAGCTGTTGCGACGGCTCTCTGACACGACATGACCTGTATAATGACCTGAACACCGCGGGCGATTGTGCTTGTACAAATAACCAGTCATGTCTTGTATCATGTCTAGGATAGAGACTCCTGAGTACCACGGTCAGGAGTACCTACTAAAATGGACTAAGGCTAATAACTAGATTAATACATTAGTCATGACGAGATTTTTTAGCTATAGGCAATCCCGTTACCTGGGCACGCCTTGGGATCTGTAGCCTGCCGTCGAGTAGGGCACATTTCCAGCATACTGTCATGTGTTGCACCCTTCAAGCTACCTAAGGGTACAATCGTTTTCTGGATGATGTACCCACCTGAATTCAACTCTAAATCCTTTAACCCGGGTAACCTGGATGGTCTGCAGGGCTTGTGGCTGTGGAATAATCTCACTGCATCTTGTTAGTAATTAGGCTTGTGACAACCCTAGTTAGTTAAAGTATCAAACCGTAATTCTTGCTTGGCCGTGAAGTGATTGGATGGAGTCTAACCAGTCTAGTCTTGCCCTGATCCTGTTCCAGATTATTGAATGACCAGAATGCTTATATTTATTTTACCGATAAATGGTGAGAATTCCAAGTTCTGTTCAGACGAAGGGTTACAACCCCGGTCCTTGTTTGGTTACGGGTTGTAACCTGGTTATCTGAATAGTTCCATGGTTATCTCGTCGTATATCATCCTGATGTATTTTCTTTATTTCCAGTTCTTACTTTTATTTATATCTTATGCTGATTGCTGGTTTTAGTTCCTAAGTGAAGCTTCCTTTTTGGCACTTGCACTTTCTGGGATCTGACCTAGCTGGTTTTGTGTGGCCAGATTTCGGAGCAGCTCCAGAGGATCTACCGACCTTCCAGCCAGATGGTGGCCATTAGACGGAACCCTGGATACGAGTGGGTTTATTTTTGATCTCCCACTTTATTATAAAAATATTCTTTTGAAGCGTTTAGCCGACGAGCACCTGTTAGCTCGGTTGCACTTTACTTACTGTCTGCCTACGGGCTGTAACATGATTGACAGATCCTAGGGTTGATCATGTATGACTAAACTCTTGCTAGTCCTAATATTTTGTAATGACTAGCTTCATGATCAGCTGAATATGTAATGTTTGGGATGCCTTACTATTGTATATTTAATGATCATACTTCTTGTAACATTTTACTTAATTATTTGTGATTGAGACACTAGGCTTGTTCGTGACCTTAAGAGACTGTTGGCTTGTAGATAAACCCTCATGTATCTAGACAGCCGTGATCGTATAGAGAGATGGATTCCATTTCATATACGTAGCTGGCTATGTCTGCCCCCGCTCTCCAGTATTCTGGTTCTGGGGCGTGACACCTCTCGGCGCCGACCACCGAGGCCGACCCCTTACCGATCGCCCACTCCCTGACTCCGCCCCTTGCCGCCCAACTCCGCCTCCCTTCCCTCTCTCTCCTCTTTCGCTTCCCTTTCCCTGTCTCCCTCATGCTCTTCTCATCCACTTCTGATCTCTCTCTCTCTCTCCCGTTCTCAATTCTCTCCTCTTAATTTCTTCACACTCTCTCTTTCCATTACTTTCTTTCCTTTCCCAAAGAAACGCACGGAGAACGAGAGAGTAAGGATTGGTTCATATTTTATTGTTATTATTATTATTATTTTATTTTATATTTCTTTATAATATCTATATGTATAATACATAAATAATAAATATACTAGTATTATTGTGGTATTGTTGTTATTATTATTTTCAGGATTATTGTTATTTAAATTATTACTTAATTTGAGAATTTTATATTTTTATTTCTCCAAATTTATAATGTAACAAAGATATAGTCTAGTGCTTGACCTTATATATAATTACAAACTGGATTTCAAAGTTAATTATTGCTGTATTATTTTATGGTAATTTATATATGACTCTTGACCTAAAAATATTATTGTCATATTTTCTAAATTATAGTTTGACCTAAAAACATGATTTCTATATTCTCAAGTACCTATCTAAAAGTTACTTTTATATAGTTTTAAATATAATATTTTTTAAATAATAGTTATAATAATTTTATTTATACTATTGCCTTTAAAAATTAATTCTTGATCGTGACTATCCAATTTTTTTCTATCCTTTTGCGCCAATTCTAGACTTCTTTATATCATCCCTAACTAATTTGACCGTCCTGGACCCGATGGAAACGTCCATGCAATCATCCGAGACCGTCACGCATAGTTGTAACATCGCCGACATACTCCATGCCACATGATCATAGCACCACACCAGGCATCTCACCAGGCGTCGCAACAGGCAAGTATACCTTGCTAATTTACTGTCAAATTATTTATTTTCTGCATTATTTATTTTGTTTCATATTGTTAGTTTTCTTTGTTATAAACTGTGCGTCCAAGCCACACTTGGGTGCAAGCAACTTTATTAGTCGTTTTATTTTATTATATGTATGTTAACTTAGTTGTAGTGGACGACCCTCCTATTGCGGGATATTGTTATATCTCCACTGGCCATGACACTTACACTACACGGTTTGAGACAGTTTGCTAGGGTCACGACTTATGGACTGGCCCTCTCTAAAGTCGTGTGACGGATAGATGATGGTAACTACTATGACTAGGGTTTTGGAGACTCAAGCAGTTACAAAACTTGACGAGCCATGGACATGACTTGAACAGTGTAGAAAATGTTTGGGGAGGACAGTCGCTAGTGCGTATGGGAATCCAAATAAGTAAACCACATTCTCCGGATGGAACTGTGGCGATATATTTACAGATGCCCTCTGACGTTTTGGACGTTACGGACGGATACAGATGACTGGATGCCAGTTACGTATACATAGACTAAAATCCCACCCATGCGCATGAAAGTTGTCCTCTAAATTGCACAATAGGCGGTTAGTATCTCCTTTGCATATTTATGTCTAGTTTATATACTATTTTATTATTCTGAAATTTCATATTAGCTTGTTCTTCATGTATCTTGCTGCGTCCGTCTGAGGACCTGGTTATTCCCCAGGTGTGTGTTCATGTCTTCTGCAGGTATCTTAGCCGGGATCGTGGTCTTCTCCATTTATTCGAAGATGACGTGACTTGTTTCCTCCTTGCTACTTCCACTTAGCCTTTTATATATCATGTACTTCTTCCTTTTTAGATAGTTGGTAGTGGACTTTTTCTCCGTCCAACGATTGTATTATAAATATTCAAGTTGATTTTTATATTATTCTTTTCATTATGGATGAGATTTAGTTTGTCTTGGATTACTGCATTTTACAGCTTATGTATACAAATAAGGTCCATGTACTTATATGTATACAGCTGGCATGTCTACGTACTTAGTCCTACGTATTTTGGGACTGGGACGTTACAGAGGGGGAGGAGAGGGCCTGGGTGTGATGAATGGGGGCGGAGTTAGAATAGTCGACAAGCGCATTGGAAGGGGCGAGGGGTGGGATGGCGAAGGGGGGGCGTAGAGCGCAGAGGATGGGGCGAGAGGAAAATAGGCGTAGATAGGGTGCTGAGTGTGGTACACGGGCAGGGGAGTTGGCCCACCAGAGGGAGAGGTATTAATGGAATAGGAGTACGCGAAGAGAGAACTGGAGCATAAAAAGCTTCGAAAGAGTCCGGGGTGGGCCTACCTGGGAGATAGGAGTTTAGGGAATGGGAATACGCGGGCTGAAATCCAGTCGCATAAGCTGCAGAGACGGGGTCATGCGCGTAAAAATCAATGGATGGGTGGGCCCCGCCTGAGTGCTGAAAAGCAACTCCAGGCATGTAGGAGTCACGTACGGAATAACAAATGGGAAGGGGGGCCACCTGAGCGGTCATGCACGTACAAAACACTGTGAGGGAGAGTCCCATCTGGGCGGTCACGCACGGAATAACCAAAGAAAGGGGGGCCCACCTGAGCGGTCATGCGCGTACAAAATACTGTGAGGGAGAGTCCCATTAGGGGGCTGGGTATCTGTGCCAGGCACGTAAAAAACACTGTGAGGGAGAGTCCCGTTAGGGGGCTGGGAGTCTACGCCAGGAGCGTAAAAACTAATATGGGAGTGGGCCCCACAGCAGGAAGCCGCTGGCATTGGACAAATATGTGTGCCAGCAATTAATGGAGGGTGGCCTGCCACGTTGAGAAGGTTAACTGAACCGTTCACATGGTGCCAGAAAGGACGGTCCCCGAAACTTGCACCGCAGGTGGGTGACCCCCCCCCCCCCCCCCCCCCCGAGGAGGGGGTTGCTTCGTTCGAATTTCGAAACGAAGTGGGAAAGAAAAAGTGGACGGTGGGAGGCTGAAGAGGATTGTTGGAGCTACGGGCGAGTGCGAGAGCTGGATGGCCTGCCACAGCGGACACAGGAGCTGCGCTCACGGGCGCAGAAAGGGGGGCGTAGAGAGCGGAAGACGGTGGAGGTTTGCGAGGGACTGGATTGGGGCCTGAGAAGGGGATAAGCAAGGGGCTACTGAGGGAGGCCTGATGATCGGACTCCTGGGAGCTGGGAAGAAAACGGGAAGGTGGCGGGGAGCAGAGGTGGAGTGGAGGGGGCTCGGGTGAGGGGGAGCTTGAGGATGGTAGAGTTGTCGGAACAACTCCACGCAGTCAGCCGGCCATGGCTGGGCCATTGGCGTGCGCAAACCACTGGGGGAGAACTGGAGAGGGGAGGCCCTAGGGGCTTCCCGGGAAGGAAGGGAGGGGGAACTCGAGAGGAAGGAGCTGAGCCATATATATATATATATATATATATATATATATATATATATATATATATTGGAAGGGAGGAAAAGGAGGGCGGGCAACCGCCGGCTTAGGCGAGGTCGGACAGAGAGGACGCAGCGGTGGGGAGCATAGAGCAGGAGCTGCGAGAGCTGGGAGGACGCCATCGATCTATCTATCTGTTGAGTCATATATATATATATATATATATATATATATATATATATATATATATATATATGTGTGTGTGTGTGTGTGTGTGTGTGTGTGTGTGTGTGTGTGTAGAAAAAGGAGGGCGGGCAACCGCCGGCTTAGGCGAGGCCGGAAGGAGAGGACGCAGCGGTGGGGGAGCATATATAGAGCAGGAGCTGCGAGAGCTGGGAGGGACGCCATCGATCTATCTATCTATTGTGTCATATATATGTGTGTGTGTGTGTGTGTGTGTGTGTGTGTGTGTGTGTGTGTGTGTGTATATATATATATATATATATATATATATATATATATATATATATGATGTCAACTTGATATTAATTAAATTTATGCCAAAATTAGAATGCAATCCATACACATATATGTACCCATTAATAAGAAAATCAATATGTGTCTATGTCGGTGTCTGATTTGTGTCCATGTCCCTATAACCTCAAATACATATTCTAAAAATTAACTAAATATAAAAATTTAACTGAAATTATTCATTGTCAGTGTAAAAAAAAGGTATGATGTCAACTTGATATTAATTAAACTTATGCAAAAAATTAGAATGCAATCCATACACATATATATGTACTCATTAATAAGAAAATCAATATGTGTCTATGTCAGTATCCGATTTGTGTCCATGTCCCTATAACCTCAAATACATATTCTAAAAATTAACTAAATATAAAAATTTAACTGAAATTATTTATTGTTAGTGTCATTGTGTGCGTGTCCCGCGTCAGTGTTATTGTGTGCATGTCCAGTGTCCAAATCTCATTGTATGTGTCCCATGCCAGCGTTTACAAGTTTCTGTGCTCGTGTCTGCCCCGTGTCAGCGTGTCTTTGTATCCTGTATTCATTGAGAGAGAGAGAGATAAGAGGTTTTATCGAGATGGGGGGTTGACTAAGGAGGGGGCCGATCGGAGAGGGGAGGAGGATAGGAGGCGTCGGAGAGCAGCCACACCATAGGGGATGAGCCGCGTCTTGCGTCGCAGGGGCGAAGAAGACGAGGGGTCACCGGGGCGAGTGGGTCGCCATGGGAATAGGGGGTCGCTGGGGGGTCGGGTGTTCGCTAGGCGCTGGGGATCGGGGTTTCGCCGGGGGAGGGGTGGGGTCGGACGGGAATTAAAAAAATAGGAACGAAATAATGAAACTCAAACCGGTGCCCTAACCCTATATTAAGTAAGTAGAGACTTTGCAAATAGACGTCGCTAAATGTCACTGTATTTTAATATATTGCGACTTATTAGGACAGTTGTCGCTCAATGTCACTATAATGGAAAATATAGAGATGTTTACCGACTAATCCGCGACGTAAACTTTCTTGATAATAAAGGTAGTCGTTTGTCACTACCACTTTTCTAGAACAAGGGTATTTTTGTCATTTCATAATTGGTATTTTTTTCTTTTAATATGACGGTTGTATTTATTAGTAGGTTAGCTTATTCATTAGTCATAGTAGACCCCATTTAGATTGACTTGACCAACTAGTTGATAAATTAGACTCTAGTCATGACCAAGTTGGATACAAGCCTTAATTAGAACCAAACCACTTAGCCCACTTAAGGACCTACCTAATAATAAGTGTAAAGAAGAGTTTAGGGTTTCTTTAATGCCAATTTAGACCCCTCTTCCCCCAAATGGCAGCCACCATCTCATTTAGGGTTTCCACCCATTTCTCTATCCAAAACTCATCCAAATTGTCTCCTCTTTCCTTCATTTGTTGGGCGAAGGCTTGAAGGAGATCAAATAGGCTTGGTGGAGGCTTTAGCAAGGATTGGAGGGCTCTTTCTTCACCCATCTCCCTCAAATTTGTGGAGCTTGTTGTAGACTGCATTCTACATAGGTATATCTCTCTAAAATTCCATTTTCATGCTTAAAACTAATGCATTCATGTAGGAGACTATACCCATGGCTAATAGGAGGTAGATTGATGTCCTAATGAGTCCTATTGTAATAGTTCTAAAGATTTTAGTGCCCACTTATAGAGGACTACGAATTGTGACACCATGTGTTTGATGAAATGACTCTTAGGGTTTTTAATGTTCAAATTCCAGTTTTACATATTGTTGTGGGTTTATTTTGCCATGAAACGTATATGTTAAAGATGTCCAGGGATATTAGAATGTTTTAGATAGATTAAATGGGTTCGGGGTAAGATTTAGGAGCTTGGCATGGAGTTTTCTACTTCTATGCAGTGGCCATGTTCTGTTTGTTAGCATGTACTATCCATTCACATGTTCTAAGTACTGTGCAGACCCCAAGGATATGTTCAGTCGACTGTAAGAGTACTGGTAGCAATATAATATGATATGTTGTATTTATATAAGCATGTATCATTTCTTGTATGTTTATTACAGTCCTTGATGTTGTACCAGTTTAGAATATGAGTGAGAGTTTTTGCTTGGATCATTGAAACCTTGTTGTCCTGCATTCATTAGCCTTAGCCATTCATTTACTGCATTGCCTATATTTTTTCAGTTTAGGTATATTGGTTCTATCCTTATCATTTACTCTAACGACCAGTTCCTCAACTGAGTTTAAACTCATTCACTAATGCATCTGACCATCCATTGATCAACCCACATAAATTCTGCCTATGTCCAGTCTCGAATGACCATTAAGAAGCATCTGTTTTGTGTCCTACCTCTGGGTTAACTTCTCAGGCATGTTGTCCAGTCACCAAACCATATCTATCTGTTCAGTCTAAATGCATATACATGTCTACTGCCTTTATTTGGTCCAGTCCTTACATTGGTTGTCCTGCTATCTTGTAATGCCCTGCATCTTAACCAATTGCAAATACTACACAACACTACACTAGATACCTGCATTCACATATACTATCCTGTAAATCCTTTTAGCCTTTACTGCCTTGCCACTTGGACAATTGTCCTGCACTAGGACATGGTTGCACCCCATTATTGCATTCACACTTGGCATTTCCTTCATTACATTTGCATTCAAATATCAGTACTACTTCATATATGTCCTGCATATCAAATACCATGCTGCCATGCCATTCATTTAGTCAACCAGTGCTTTCATCCATTCAGCCATACCCTCATGTCCTCATAATACCATATCTGCCATCTTATATATATAATTTCTGATTCACTTGGATATCAATTGAAGTACGATGTCGCATTTGAGTTATGCCCCATAGGCATTACATGTTCAGTCTCATTCCAATATATATATATATATATATATATATATATATATATATATATATATATATGCCCTCTTTATACTTTATTTGTTCAGCCCTTGAAGAGATAGGTTCACTAATATTTGGTTAGCCTTAAGTATATGTCCCTACTACCATATTGATCTTAGTCCTGTTTAGATCTTCAGACCACTTGATATATGAAATGTCCTGCCCTCTGTATTTCAGTCCAGATCAGACCAGATTAGGATTATTTGGGTACCATATTTGTTATGTCCTGCATCCTGGATTAGTGTAGTCCCTCTTTACACTTGTTCAGACCAGAAAAGGAATATGTATGAGAGGGTATGGTATCTGGAATTTGGGTGGTATCATAATACCTATATGTACTATAGATCAGATACTTTGAAGATATGTTATGCATTCAAATTTTAGGATTTATGGGACTATGGATATTAATGTAGGATTGGGTTCTAGATAAGTTAGTTTAGGTTGAGATGTGTTTGACACCAAGTTGTTGTCCATTATGAAGTCAGTTACTCTAAAGAGAATATCTTAGATTGTCCAGTTTATCCTATATGGTATCCTGTTCATCTTGATTTGTCCTGCATTGGATACATTGTATTAGTTATGAGGGAGTGAGTGAAGGTTTACTCGAGCAGAGGAAATCATGTATCAATACAGGTATAGCAGAGCATGGGAAGCATATGTAGGGAAGGGAACTTAGCTTTTTGGTTCAGTCCTATATATATATAGGTTGTATCGGATATATGATACTATATGTAGTTAATAGGAATATGTACCAGTTCTAGGGGAGTGCCAGTGGTATACCTATATGTAGATATAGCAGAAGGTGTAAAGTCAGAGATGTGTTAAAGACTGGATGGTATCTTGGTGGATATGAGCGTCAGGGCTGGGCATGTGGAAACTAATTTAGGACCTGCTTTGCAATTGCAGCAAGCTCATTGCAGCAAGCAGCAGGGCAGTTGGCTCTTTTGGCCATGTGTAGTCAAGTGTCAGAGCCTATAGGCTTGTGTGAGTGTGTGTGGGTTCATATATGTTAGTGTCATGACTGTCCTAAATAGGATTTGTGTATCAGTAGTTAGTTAGAATACATGGGGGTTTGCTAACAGGTTTGTGGGTACTTGGATACCTGTATGGACTAATGCCAATGAAAGGAAAAGAATGAGCTCGAGTTCAGTTAGAACTCAGTCACATTGGCCATAGACCAATGTTCAGGTGTGAGAGGTAGATTATAGGCAAGAGTGAGTAAAGTGAGGAAGAGGTACGAATGAGTGAATAGATGGGGAGTACAGCAGGCCATTGGCCTATGTGGCAGGGCAACAAGGGATTAACTCCCTATTGCTTTGTAAAAGAGAATTAAGGGAAACAGGCTTTGGCCCGTATTGGGGTATGTGATGAGGAGTTGTGTAGGTAATTAGAGTGGGACTAAAAATAGTGAAGAAAGGGGGGCACTTGAGTGGTTTGAGTTATAGTAGAATATAGCAGTATATATATATATATATTTTTTATAGCAGTATATATATATATATATATATATATATATATATATATATATATATATATATATATATATATATATATATAATAAATAAATGAAAAATTCCTAGTAGGATAGCAAAAATATGTGTGTATCCTATAGGTAAGAGTGTGCATGTGCATATAGGAGTTAGATAGTCCTTGTGTGTGTTTTGAGTGAGGGTCATGAGAGCAACAGTGGCTAGGATATGAGTATTAGGTAAAGTGTTGGGTTACCTATACTAAGGGAACATGATAAATACGTAGGTTGAGGAACATAAGTTTGAACTTAGACCTTAAGGACCCATTAACCCTAGATAGACCATTGACCAAGTTAAACATATCTAGGTTTGACTTACTTGAGCAGATAGTTGACCAAAGTTGACCAAGGGTTGACTTTGACCTCGATTGACCTAAAATTATGTAGATTGTATTGTAAATTTCAATTACTACATATTGAACACACTATAACCTATTTTGTTTTAAATAGAACTCAATTACTCTTATCTGGACATCTATTCTCATCAGACATACAAGATATCAGGTGAGTATATTTTCTGATCATTTTATACTTGTTAGGATTTATATTCTTGCTCTAGATTACTTTACTTGATGTTGTCACATTGTTAACACGGATTAGTACTATATGGATCTTTATATTGAGATGTTATCTCCCTCGGGAGCATCATGTACATCATGTCATATGCGTTTCACTTTCATCATATACTCCTGTGCTTTTACTATTCATGTATACTCTTGCGATTTATGTACTCTCATGTTCACAGAGCACTCATGTATACCGTCATGTGTACCCATTTATGGGCCCTCGTGTGAAATATTGTACAATAATATAACTTGTCTGGATCCTTGTGTATTGATTAGGGTATGTGGTAGTAGAAGCAGTCATGTGAACAATTCTAAAGTAGTCATTGTACAAACTCTTTAGTGTAATCATGTGCAAATTTAAGCCATTCACATGTCTATCTTGTACTCTACATCACTAGTCAATGATAGTTCTCTACTTGTAGTAGCTATTTACATTACAGTTCTCTCTCTTTTACTACATATACTTTCTTTCAGCGTTTCATGTATTTTACTCTATTGTATACTTTATATTCCTGTCTTGATATGAACTGTTGAGATTTTGTGCTTGTTCCTATCACGACTGGACATGTTAAAAATATTACAGAGGATGACGAGAACCTTTACACTACCAATTATGGAGCTGCCATAGATGACACATGCGACTTGGACCTTCAACAGGATCCATCAGCAGTAGAGGATGTTACCACTATAGTTTAGGCTAGTTACTTAGACTTCTATCTTATTTTGATGTCTTGTCTCATTTGGATACATTTATGTTTATATTTGGGATCTTGTTGTTATTCTGGAATTTTATGGAGATGTTATCGTAGACATTTATACTTCTCTCATGTTTGTATTTCATCTTGTGGATTCATATCTATTTATCTCATCGTATCTTCTACCTTAGATTGCGATTGGGATTGTACCTATCTTATTGATCCTTCGTTCGGAGAGTATATCTTGTGCAGTTATATTTCATATTGTGTTAGATGTTGAGACCTAGGACAGCGTTCTATCGCCGAAACTACGACGTAGGCTGGACGTACCCACTTCTCGTGCCCCTATACTGGGTGCGGGTCGTGACACCGTTGAATGATGCTAAATGTCGCAATCAGTGACATATTTTGAGGTTTTTTGTATACATCGCTAATATGCTGTAACACCCAGTTTTCTAAATGAGGTTAATTTTAAATTTTTATATTTATTTTTATTTAATTATTATATTTAAATAATAATATAATTTTTGGTGAATTTTAATTATTTTAAAACTATTTAAAATCATGACTTGTAATTTTGGTATTTTGCTAGTATAACACTAGAGACAGCTTGACCTAGAGCCTAGCAATGTGATTAGGGTGTTTCATTTATCATTTCCAGTTTGAGGGTATTTTTGTCATTTTGAATTTAATTGAATTTAATATATATTATTTGGATTTTAATATAATTATTGGAATGGTGTGATTTAAATATTATTTAATTAATTACCATGTGTTGTGTTTAGCCCTAACCTAAATTTGACCTAACCTAGATTAGTCACAGCTAGACTTAAGCCATGGTTAATGTTAGTTAGTATTGATTAGTCTTGGTTAAGTCATGTTAATTAGAGTTAACTAGGTTGCATTTAAGTCAAGTGTGAAACCTAGGCTTGTAGGCCATTGAATTAACTAGATGGAATGAAAGCCCTAGATCTAATCCCAACACCCTAATCCTAGGATCCTATGGTCGGCCACTAGGGCACATATCCCTATATAATGTCTCTCAAATACTTGCCTCCTTTTGTTCATCCCTTCATTTTGCAAGAACAAGGTTTGCCTCCATTGAAACTCTTTCCTATTTTAATCAATATGACCCTTTTTCATTCAAACTTCTTCCATGGTGACCTAATTTGTGTTCCCTACTGTTCATGGAGGCTAACTACAGATTTGGGACAATTTGGAGCTTGGGGCTAGCTAGGAGGAACCCCATTTTTGAAGTTTTTCCTTGAGAAGGAACACCTATAGGTAACTTCCTATTCCCTCCATAGATTTTGATTTCTTGGCATGTATGCATAGCCCTAGGTGTCCTCTCACTGTAGGAATAGGATTTGTGAAGTTTCGTGTCCTTTACGTGTCCGTATCGGACACGTATCAGTGTGGGTTTCTAAGTGTTCGACGAAATACCACAGTGGGCATTTTGATCTAGTTTTCAGAATGTATTTGAATAGAAAAATAAGTCTTTATGTTGCTTGTGGATTTCTACTCGACTGAAGTGATTTTGTGTCGAGTCTGAGTCACACTGGACTCGGGGACACAGCCCTGCGCGCGGCTAGGGCTTCCCCTGCTGCTCGAGGCCTCGTGCTCATTGCACAGGCCACGTGGCGAGCTGTGGTTGGACTCAGAGTAGGGGGCAGTGTCTGCGAACCTGTTCCCCAAGTCTTGTGTCCAAAGAAGTTGTGTCGGACGCGCGAGGTCACGTGTACTGGTCACATACGTGCGCGCGCGTACAGGCAGAATCACGTTCTGATACGCGAGTCGTGTCCACTCTGGACACGACGTGGTCGTGTCGTATTGTGTCATATGTGTAGCCTGACACGTGGGCTATACGTAGGCATGACCACGAGACCCCACGTGTCGTGTGTCATGTCCTACACGCGTGTGTACGCGTGCATGACACTGTACAACACTGGGTGCACCCCACGTGTTTGCAACGTGTTGGACACGCCTGTGTCATGTTTTCTAGACACGAGACGACCCTCAAGACACGTGTACATATGATACACTAATTACCAACCCTTGTCTGTGAATTTTTTGATGAATTTAGGGTCAAATTCCTTGATTTCCGATGTGGACTGATACCCGATTTATACTCTTGGCTGAACTATTTTTCCTGAGTTTAATTTGTATTTTCTGATTTTTGTGTTACTTAAATGGTTAATTTAGACCCACCTACATATGTAATGAGTAATGATCCTATTGGGTTGTGATGTGTGTTGGCCATTGGGTGTTCGATTTAGTTTTTAGGTTGCTAACTACTAGGTTCCTTTGAACTGTCAAATTGAATTTGTTAAATCCTGAGACTACACTCACTGTTGATGTTTTATGTTACAAGATCTAGATTGTTCACATTCCTCTCACTGTTGTGATCACACACACACCTTTGCAATTTCTCACACACATTTTCCTATCACTCACACACAGTTCACACTCACACACACATGTCAACACACAAAAACTGAAAACTGTTTTGCATTTCACCCACACACATCCCAAATCTCAGTCATTTAACACACACACACAGAGGCCACCCTCTTTCGTTTCATGTCACCATGCTTGCTGTCAATTGCTAACCTGAACACGAACTGCCTATACACCTATAAACCTGTGCACCCTCTCCTTAATTCCCTGCCACATTAATCCACACATACTGATATGTCTGTTTGTAAATTTCTATGGTTTAAACTTAGTTTTCAAAATGGGAATTTCATGTATCAATGTTCTTTATTTTCAGTTGGGTTTATATGACACTGTCAGTAAATTTATGAACCCATTTCCCTAATTTTGAATGCTAATTTAGTTTACGATTTAAGATGGTATATACATACATGTTAGTTACTTGTTAAAATTTATTTGGTTATGAGTTTGGTCAAATGTTTAGGGCTAACTGAAATTAAATAACTGAGATTGAAGGGTCAAATGAAAACTAATTTCTGTATATGTTGATTCACTGATTAGGTTTAACTGAGATGTAGTTAAAGCTGAGATTCTAATGTCTAATGTTAACTAAAATTTGGTTTCGATTCACTGATTTGATGGTGAAACTGAGATTCAGTGAAGAAATACTGAGAACCCATTTACACACACAAACATGTTAGCTATAACACTTGACACCCTTGCACATGAGCCTAAAACTGAGACATACATGCCTACACATCTATGACACATACACTCATCTTTACACATTCACACACACACACAAATCTGAAAATGGTGACACCCTTAGTGACATCTAAACACACACACAACACCCTTCTAATTTCTGTCACATGTAACATGTTCACACACACTATCTAAACTGAAAACAGATTTTACTCACACACTCTTTAGTTCCATGTACACACACACCGCTATGACACTAAGAGCTAGCTGTCACTAGACATAGAACACACCCTCACTTGTGTTGCATCTTCCATTCTCTCTCTCTATATATATATGTATGTATAAAAGTATGTGCCTATATAGAGCTTCCTATAGAGATGTCTTGGCATTTCATATATGTGAATGTGACACACACACACACACACACACACACACACACACACACACATATATATATATATATATATATATATATATATATATATATATATATATATATATATATATATATATATATATATATTTATATAATATATATATATATATATATATATATATATATATATATATATATATATATATATATATATAAAATATATATATATATATATATGTATATATATGTAAAAAAAAAATATATGTAAGTTGTGATGTTGATGTGAATGATAGGCATATTATAGCCTTGTCTATCTTCATTAGTCTATATATATACATAAAACTTGTGTATGATACCCTGACATTGTTTGTATTGGTGTGCTTAGGATTAGTAGGCTTGGTTAGGCCTAGATTGATTAGAATGACTTGTTAGTCTAGGTTTAGACTTGGAATGGTTTAGTTTGACCTAACTAGACTAGAGTTGACCTAGTTTGACTGGTAGGGTTGACTAAAGTTGACCAAAGATTGACGTTAGCCTAGATTAACCCCAAACATCATGTAGATGTATTGTAGTAGTCTATTTCATTATTTTAGAAATGTAGTGACTTGTACTGTTCTATAGGAGTCAGACACCACTCCTCGGACAGTGTATTCTCTTCAGATATTCAGGATACCAGGCGAGTACATTCTCTGATCATTTCATATCTTGTTTAGGATTATATTTCCTGCTTTAGATTACTTTACTTTATGCTGACACGTTGGTAACACGGATTGGTACTATATGGATCCCTTCATGAGATGTTACCCCCCTCGGGAGCATCAGATACTCTTGTCTTGTGTGTTTCACTTACATTATGTATCCCATGCTTCTATTTTTATGAATCTTCATGTATCAGCTTGTGATTCCTATACTCTCATGAATCACACAGCCTTCACGAATCTTCATGAATCACTCTTAAATCACCCTTTATGGGCAATATAGTATAGTCATGAATCTTAACATAACTTGACTGGATCCTTGTGTATTGATTGGGGATGGGAGAGTATAAATGATCATGTGAATAATTCCCAAGTAGAATAGTCATGAATCACCTCTTTAGTATAGTCATGAATCACCCTCCAGCTGTTCACATGTTTATCTTGTACTCTGAATCACTAGAATCACTGATTAGTTCTCTATTATATTGTAGATATTTACTTACAGAGTCTCTCTTTACATTATGTTATTCTTCAGTTTCATATATCTTACTCTCTAACATGATTATATTTCCTATCCAGTTATGATTTGTTGAGATGTATTGTGCTCGCTCCTGTCCTGACTGGACATGTTGAAAATTTTACAGTGAATGATGAGGCTCTGGTGTCTACCCATTATGGTGCAGCTTAGACAACACTTGTGACTTAGACCCAATTGCAGTAGAGGATCTACCACCAGTGGTTTAGATTGCTAGCTTAGACCCTTACCTTGTCTTTCTCATTGATACATTATTGTATATGTACTGAGAGTTTGTTTTATCTGATTTTTATGAAGATGTCATCTTAGACACTTAGACTTCTATCTGATTGTATCTCTGTGGATTCATTTTGTTCTATATCTATCTATCTATCTTTTTATCGTACTCTACCTTAGATGTGATTGAGATTGTATTGCTATGTCACCTCCATTCAGAATGTATATAATATACAGGTACCTTTATATTGTCAGATGATTGACCTATGACAGCGTTCTACCGCCGACACTGCGGCATAGGCTGGACGTTGTTACGTACTCGTACACTCACAGTAGATGCGGGTCGTGACACATGCAAAATAATTATGATGTTATCTTTCAGAGTCGCTAATGTTGTCGTTAATTTGACTTATTTTGTTAGAAATTGCAAGCCCACTTGCGTTTAACTTCCTAGTAATTACATATGAACAAAGTGCATGTTATACACAACTATAATGGTACTTTACTTGTTATACGCGACTATGATGATACTAAACATACTTAGAACCTTATAGGATCCAAAGCCTTAGGTAGAGTACAGTTCCTTTAAAAAAATTGATTTGTATGCTGGCTCAATGGAGGAAGTTGATGATAACAATCATTTTTCTTCTTTTTACATGTCACGGTTCGTGTGTATATTCAAGGCACCTGCTTAGCTCATTTTCTTACTATTTTTGATACGCAGTCTGTCTTAAAATTTTCAAAAAGTTCGTTATGAAACCAAATACATTGCTAATTCGAATTGAAGGGTGATATCAAATTGGTCTACTTTCGGCGTCATATACATAGTTAGCACATTCGTTATAGTTAGCGGCTCCGTATCAAGGTCATCATCAATATCGTCACTATCATCAATATCGATATCATCACTATCATCGATATCATCATGAGGCTTGTCATCCAGGAACCTGTTCGAAAATACCGTAATGAAAGGAAGATAGGAGTTTGTAGCTAGGTATTTGACCAAACAGGATCATCCAGTTCCTATAGAACCTATCACTAAAATACCCCTAGAGGGGGATAGGGCTAAGCGGAGCGAAAAGGGTTTTCCATGAGATACGAAATGAAAACTATTAGCCCCACACGAGGTTTGTGAATAAGTGATTATCTGATAATGAGCAAAGAATATCCGTCTTTCTGCTAAACAGGATCCATTGTCCCAGTAACAACGGCATAAAACATATGTACTACGCAAACATATGATAAACACACATTAGACAAACACTTCCTTCCGTAAGGGCGAGAGCTGTGAACCTAGTCCACGTTGGATATGGGTTGATGGTCGATATCCTTAACACACGCAATCGCTCGCACACACTCGCCATGGGGAAAGTCCAGGTTGATATCCTCCCAAAGTCGAACCTTTGCATAATATCTGCTTGGTAAGTTTTGTATGATTTCTAAAGCAATATTCATTATAGTTTTTCCAAGTAGCCTAGCAAGCAGCTTCTACCGTAATAACCCTAAGTTCCCTATATTAATTGATACTTGACCTCCAATCTTTTTGAGAAGCTGTTATTTTATATATACTGTCAATAGTATTTTATTGGTATATAGCAATGAACTAGATTTCTAACATTTCACTATTGGAGCTGGAACATTAAAAGAGAGGAAGCACAGACAGAAAGTGAAGAGAGCTTCTAGACTTTGTGTAGTTGCTACTTGTTGTTGCATTTCGTTTACTCAAAGTGCCTCTTTATATAGGCTAATAAAGAGAAAAGGTAGTAACTAAAGTATAGGAGCAATATGCTCCAGACCGCACAAATGCCAAAGACCAAACAAAGGAGTGGCTCCTCACCACACATAAGCTAAAGACTAGGACAAATAAAAATCCAACGGGATTAAGTCCAATAAATCACCCCCTAATTCTGTTGGATGGAATTCACCACGAGCTGCGCCCTGTGCTTGAGGACGCCGTCGTCCTCGTCCTTCTTGATCTTGTATACCTTCTTCAAACCGATTGGACGATGGTTGGGTGGAAGATTGACGAATTCACCAATTCTTGTGTCCTGCGGGTCTGCGCCTTGTCCATGCTCCTCGAGCTTGGCTGCCAGATCCACTGCCACTTCTTCATCCAAAAGAACATCAAAGCAAGGAGATGATTCCCACCCTTCATCAGGCTCGACACATTCCTTAGCAATCTCCTCTGACACCTGAGGAACCTCGACGCTCGAAATGCTGCGGTTATCGCCTTCGTGCAGCACGGGCACACAGACGTTGATCAGGAGAGGTTCTGCCAGATGGTGCACTCATCCGGGCTGTGGCCCAACTTCATAACCTTCTCCGTCCTGGCCGGACACACCTCCGACTGGCTGGGACGTCGCCTCACCATCGTCATCGTGGAGGTCTTCTTCTTCTTCAGCTCTCTTTTGATGGGCTTGGCCCCCGTCTACAGTGCCGAGGTGGCCCCCGCCTCCTCGAGCGGGTTCCTCACCTCCTTCCCCGAGGTCTTCATCAACTACGACATCCTTCTTGGCTACATATCCAACATTGCCTTCACCAAGCTCATGTTGCGGTTCGGCTAGCGCGTCATGCTCGGCATCGGCGTAGTCCCTTGCGTCTTCCACGACGGGGGCCTCTTCATGCCCGAGTTCTCCCGGTGGCTCGTTATGCAGGGCTGCCTCAGAGATGCCAAGAGGATCCTCGAGCGGACCTCCATCTCAAAGTTGCCGACATCAAGTACTGCATCGAGATCCCCAAAGACTGCTACATCGACAGTGTGGTCATTGCTAGGAAGAGCCACGGAGAGGGCATGCGGAAGGGGCTTCTTCTTCGCTTGCTCGAGCACGTCAGGCTGGTACATCCTAGCGTGCTCCTCCGACGGCCGCTCCTTTTTTACCTCCGAAACCTTGGAGGCATCCAAATTTTCGACAATAATTTCCACTGTCGTCGTTGCGGGTGAGCCGCTTTAAGTTGAGGCAACAGCTTGTGGTGTAGTAGGCGCTCCCTTGATGCCATTGCCGTTCCGTGCGTCATAGGTGTTGCCGCATCTCCCGTGCCCTCCGGCGTGTGTACAGCCTCGTCCACCGCTCTCTGTGGAGTGATTATTGTCTCGACAACATGATCTTCCACTGAAATATCTACCCAACCTTGTGGTCCGGTACCGTCACCATTATTCCAGTCCCATCTCCTTTCTTCCTCGAACACGACATCCCTGCTCACCTGGATCTTGCTGCGTTGAGGATTATAGAGGCGATGTGCTTTGCAGCCCTCTTCCACGCTAAGGTACACCAACGCCGTGCTTCGATCATTAAGTTTCATGTGATGAGAACCTGCAGTCTTCATGTGTGCGACGCATCCAAAAAAAACCTTAAATATTCCAGGTTCGATTTCTTACCAGTCCATGTTTCATACGGCGTGAGTGTACCGAGAGCTTTAGTTGGCAACCGGTTGAGCAGGTACACAGCATGTCTGACCGCCTCTCACCACATGCTTCCTGGAACATGCATGATCTTGAGCAAGCTCCTTGTCATGGCCATCACGTGTCACGACCCGTACCCTGTTTAGAGGCACAAAAACGTGGGTACGTCCAGCTTACACCGCAGTGTCGGCGGTAGAACGTTGTATAGGTCATCTATAACATCTAACAACAAATATATAAACCTATCATCTTCGCACGAAGGCATAATATAACATCTCAACTCTATATCTCAATCAAAAGTCTAGGGAAGATAGAGCACGATATGGAATCAGATAAAAGGAAGAAACTGAAAATAAATAGAGTTATCACACCATAAAAATATATATTCAACACAAATAAATACAACTCCTGAATATAACTAAGTCTCAACTAACAATCGGAACAATTCGATACAAACATAAAACTATAAATACTAGACTAATCTAGGCACCGTATACTGAGCTAGATGCTCCTCAGGCTCCTGAATGTCACCCTCACATGCCCCATAGAAGGTAGGGCAGTCACCATCATCATCTGTAATATTTTCAACAGGTCCAGTCAGGACAGGAGCGAGCACAATACATCTCATACATTTTATATCATGTTTGGAAATATAAAGCATGCAAAAAAGTAAGATACACGGACTGTAAAGAAATATATATGAAAAAGAGAGAGATTTGATAATTGGAAATATCTATATACCTGATAAGTAAGAACTATAAGTAACTTGTGATTTAGAGCATGAGATGGTTATATAAATGGGTTAGGACAATACAAGGGTAACTCCATCATACGTGAGTGTACAATTGACATATACATGATTTCACAAGATTTTACAAGATTTTACAAGATTTTACAAGATTTCACAAGATGGGATTTTGATCACATAACTATTTCCTACTCATCCTCCCTAATCAATACACAAGGATCCAGTCAAGTTACGTTACCTTGTACAAGAGGTTTTTATCATATTTGTTCACGTGATCATGAGAGTACAAGATTGCACAAGAGTATACATGAATAGCGGTGTACACAAAATACAAGATGTTCGTGAAAAGCACATGACAACTGTATCTGATGCACCCCGAGGGGGATAACATCGTATGACAAGATCCATATAGTACCAATCCGTGATAATAACGTGACAACATCATGTAAAGTAATCTAGAGCAAGAATATAAATCCTAATAAGTATGAAATGATCAGAGAATGTACTCGCCTGTCACCCTGAATGACTGATATGAATAGATGTCCGAATTGGTATCACAGAGTCCTATTTAGAGTAAAATAGGTTATAAAGTACTCAAATTGTAATAATGGAAATCTACAATGCAAACTACATGATTCTAAGTCAAACTAGGTCAAAGTCAACTATTGGTCAACTTTAGTCAACTGTTTAGGTGAAACTAGGTCAAAGTCAACTATTGGTCAACTTTGGTCAGCTGTCTAGGTCAAACTAGGTCAAACTCTAGTCAAGATAGTCTAGCAAGTCATTCTAGTCTAAGCACATTCCTATACCAAAGCCTATAAAGAAATGATACTATATAAACTTACCATAAGACTAAACCTATACAAGTACCTATACAACCACTTATGGCTAACAAAACCATATCAAAACCAATTCATATATATATATATATATATATATATATATATATATATATATATATATATATATATATATACATACACATAGCACAATATACATATAAACACATTTATAAAGATATAGAGAGGGGAAGGCAAAGTCAAGAGTACGTGTGTGATGTATACATACATGAGTGTTCAGATTCATGAAGTTTAGTGAGCACATTTAGTGGTCACAAGTTTTGCAAGTATGAATCTCAGAACCTATACAAGTACCTATACAACCACCCATGGCTAACAAAACCATATCAAAACCAATATATATATATATATATATATATATATATATATATATATATATATATATATATATATATATATATATATATATACATATATATATATATATATATATATATATATATATATATATATATATATATATATATATATATATATACACATAACAAAATATATATATATATATATATATATATATATATATATATATATATATATATATATATATATATATATATATATATATATATATATATATATATACATACAAACACATTTATAAAGATATAGAGAGGGGAAGGCAAAGTTAAGAGTATGTGTGTGATGTATACATATATGAGTGTTCAGATTCATGAAGTTTAGTGAGCACATTTAGTGTCCATAGGTTTTGCAAGTATGAATCTCAGTTTGTATCAGTAATCAGTGACTCAAGGATCGTAACCTATTGAAACAAAACCCAAATCAATATGTCAAACTAAATCAAACCTACTGAAATTCTTAGAAAATAAATAACTTAAAACCCAAATGAACAAACCAAATCAAACCTATACACTCAAACAACCTGAAATTAGAAAAGGGAAAAGGGAAAAGTGTGAACAATGTGTCACAAAGGGGGTGGGTGTCTCGTGTCCTCATGGTGTCAAGTGTGAAGGTGAACAGACAGGTATGTGTCCGGAAGAATGTAGTGTGTGCTCGAGCAGTGAGAGTGTCCAAAATACCAAAAAGTGTGTCGGGAAGGAGTGTCAAATTGTCAACCAAGTGTCCACGTGTCTAATTGGTCGAATAGGTCGTGTCCAAGTGAGTCAAGTAGCATGTTCTACGTGCATATCAGAAATGAAATACAGTGTGTGTGTGTGAGGCGGTTGACACTTGCGGGTTAGATTTCTCCTTGAATTCTCCATGAAATCAAACCAAACTCCGTGTGTGTCATATCAGACATTGTGCCTATACAACCACCAAGTGGCGTGTGAAATCGTGTCGTGTCCGAAGAGAACTGGACACCCAGCATCAGGGCAGTGTACCACAGCCTCGTACAGCGTATTCGAGTCAAACTGGACACGACACAGGCTACAAGACACCATGTGTTTGTATCTAGGGGTAGAGGGGGACTAGGGGTACGTGCACATGGGTCTATATCGTGTCCAAGTGAGTCGTGTCAAGAGTTATTCGTGCGTATCAGAGAAGGAAATTTTTGTACGTGCACAGTGGTCGAATTAGTTCACGGTCGATTTCGTGTCCGACACAACACGAACTTGCCCCAAACTTTAGGGGTGGCCTGTCAGTGTCGGCCCTACCCTTCTGCCAAGTGGCATGAGTCCACATGTCCAATTCGTGGAGAAACAGTATGTGTCATCAGGGCACTGTGCCGGAGTGTCATACACAGGTTCGTGTCCAAATTTGGACACGAAATTGTGCTCAATCCCTAGGGGATTCAAAGTACACATATAGGGCTACACAATCATGAAATTAGTTTTTAAATTAATGAACAAAACATTGGTTTAGACATTTCATCAAACACTTATTCCTACACACCGATACGTGTCCGATTCGGACAATAAATGGACATGGGTTCCTACCAAACTCACCCTACAGCTAGGGTATACCTAAATGAATGCAACTATGAAGAAAAATTATGAATTCATTAGGGTTTGATAGATTTTACCTATTGAGAGTGAATCCTCAATGCAAGGGTTAAAATGAGAGTCCTCCTTTGAACTCATATTGCCCAAAGCTCTTCAAATCCTTCCTAGCAAGCCTCCACTAGCTTCCACTATGGTAGAGGGTGATGATGCAATTGATTAGACTTAATTTGGATTTAATTTGGATATTAGGGGAAGAATTTGGGGAAGAACAATTAGGATTCTATGTAGAGGTAAAAAGAGGCAATTGTTTTCTTAATGATTCTTTATAGGAAGGGGGGGCACTTGACGGCAGGTCATTAGATAAATTAGGGTTAGTTTTATATGTAGATGAGTGGCTAGGGCTTGTCCACCCAATTCCAAACCTTCCTATTGGTTCAATTAGTCATGAGGTTTTCTTTTTCACAAATATCCTAAGGGTAAATATCCTACTATAAAATATCTACATATTGTTAATCTTGTCATTACTAGGTTATCCTAATCAAGACTTTAAGCTCAAGGCTAATCTAGATTAGGCTAAGATTCTAGGTCAAGTCTCAAATAATTAACTAACACATATTTAATTAATACAATTTACAATTTTACAAAATTGTCAAAATGATCGAAATATCCCTAGGTTAAAAAGTAGTAATATGACATTCTAATCACATGACTAGGCTCCCATGGTCATGGTTAGTCTCTAGGTTGTGAAAGTTTGTGTATATAAATGCATGGTTATGTGCTGTATGAGAATGACGTGGTTGACTAGCATGAGTGGTGTTGTGCCCATGTGATTGGGTTTGAGGTTGAACAACCTGTTTACCCAATTTGGTTTCTAATCTTTTAGAAACAGCTTGCAGTTCATCAACCTTAATATTTAAGCCATATATCTTAGTCATGGAAATCTTGTGTCTACTCTTTTCTTCAGCAAGCAACGTGTTGAGTGTAGTGATTTCTTGAGTTTGTTGCTCAATACGTGCTTCAGCATCATGTAAGCTTAATTTAAGCTTGGATACTTCATCAGTGTCATTAGTGGGTGTAGTGTTTCTAATATTATCAAGAAGTAAAGAAATTCTTTGTATCTCATCTTTAAGACTTTTGATTTTGTCCTTGGCATGTTTGTATTTACCGATGACCTTTTTGTGATCATCGAGTAAATCAGTAAAAGCATCGCCAAGTTCATCAAAAGAGAAGTCATCTAGAGTTTCGTTAGATACCTTGTTGGAAGTTGCCATTAGGCACACATTTGCTGTATCTTGAGGAGAGTCCTTTTCTTCCTCGGAGTCACTCGCTTCACTTTCATGCCAAATGCCTGTGTTGGCATATTTCTTTGATGAGTTCCTTTTGTATGGCTTCTCATAGCGGTTGCCCTTCTTCAGGAATGGGCAGTCTTTTCGGACATGTCCAGTTTTCTTGCAACCGTAACAAGTTGGCTCTTCTTCATCGTCTTCTTGAGATTCCTTCTTCCTTCGATTGAAGCGAAGGAATTTCCTGAAGTTGCGAACCATGAGAGCTTGGTCTTCATCATCCGAATTATCTTCTTCGGTCTCATCATGATTAGCCCTTCGTTGATGAGCTTTGAGTGCGATCTCCCTGGTCTTCGGAGCAGGCTCTTCGAAGTCCTTGAGGTCAAGCTCGTGAGTCATGAGCTTACCCATCAAGGTCTCCATTGACATTGTTGTGAGATCGTTTCCTTCTATGATGGCTGTCACCTTAGGGTTCCAAATCTTTGGTAGCCCTCTGAGCAACTTACGAATCTTCTCGTGGTTTGAGTACTGCTTTCCAAGCGAGGATAGAGGATTTATGATGTCGAGGAATCTTGTGAACATTTGAGTGATCGTCTCACTTGGCTTCATCTTGAAAGCTTCGTATTCTTGAGTGAGACGGCTTATTTTGGATTCCTTGACCTGTGTGGTTCCTTCATGCGTCACTTCTAGAAGTCTCTATACTTCATGAGCAGTGGTGCATGTAGAGACCCTGTTGAACTCATTCCTGTCTATAGCACAGAATAAAGCATTAATAGCCCTAGCATCTAGACTTGCCTGTTTCTTCTCCTCGACAGAATATTTGTCGTGTGATTTCTCAATGAGGTCACCATCGACAACTATCCTGACGGGCTTTTTGTAACCATCAGTGACGACAGTCCACAGGTCAAAGTCTGGAGACTTAAGATAGAAGCTCATCCTTGTTTTCCAATATGTGTAGTTAGTCCCATCAAATAGGGGAGGCCTATGAGTGGACTGACCTTCACCATGATTGGAAATCAAAGATTGTGTGGTTGCCATGGATCAGCTCTTAGGATGTAAGTCCTTATAAAGAGAACAGAGCTCTGATACCAATTGAAGAACAGTTTGACAACTCTAGAGGGAGGTGAATAGAGTATTTGTAGAAAAATAGCCAATTAAAAATAACTCTTTCACCAATAATAAATAATCAGAGTAAAGTGTGAAAAATAAATGGAGAGTAGAAGAGCATACGCAAACACAGCAATTTTAACATGGTTTCCCTCGTGGAGGACTAGTCCAGGCCTGAGAACTCTAGCTCAGGATTAAATCCACTATTTATGAAATAGTAGTTTACAACCCGTGCCTTTACTTCAGAAGAGCACGTCAACTTCTAACAGAGGATCGCAGTGGCGATTTGCTTGGAATTGTCCAAGCGACTTCTTCAACTCTTGTACAAGAATCCTGACTGAGAGATGCTGAGCACTCGAGACTTAGGAGGCTTGTGGCTTGTAGATGGGAAGGGTATGGCTTACTTTGAGCTTATAAGAGAGAAGAGAAAAGAAGATTGGATGAATTGAAATGAGAGAATTCATGCCCTATTTATAGTGTTTTTATAGGCAGAATTCGGCCAGAATTCGGGTAGAAAAATTCAAAAATTTGGCCGTTGGACAACTAGCAACCAGCTAACTCTAAAATTAGGGTTCCTGATTTCTAGGGGACAGAGTTCGGCTCGAACTCTGTGTAGAGGCAAAGTTCGGCCCGAACTCTGTCTCCAGAGCACAGAGTGGTTCTAAGGGGATTTTTGGGCAATGTTTGGTTCAGTGGAGCTTGGGATTTTGGGTAGGCTGTAGACTAAGTGTCAAGAGCTCAGCATGACTCAGAGTACACAAGTCTAGACTCAATGAAAATATAAAATACAGACTCGAAAACACACTGAGAGCCGGAGACTGAGCTGTCGTCTGTCTTGAACTGAATGCAGACGTCGTATGTCGTATTGAATTAATACAAATATTATTTAGTCAATGTAGTCAATATTTGGTTGACTGTGACTTTGTGTCAACAATCTCCCCCATATTGATAATTGACAAAATAATATATATATATTTCAATATTCATACCTGGACACAGTTGATTGTAACACAGCTCCCCCTTAAACGATGCCGAGCTAAAAGAAGATAGCTCCCCCGTAATCAGTGAACGGTGCCGAGCTAGAAGCAACGTAAATAATGCATAGAACCTGTGGCCTGATAGATAATATCCTCCAAAAGCGAAAACAAGCACAGATATACAAAAATATACACAGTTCTCCCCTTTTTGGTAGTTAGCAATATATACTGCATATGAAGGAAAGACCATATAAACTGCAGTAGATACAATTAATAGTGATGCAACCACACCAAGCAGAGAAGAAACAGTGTATGACTAAACAAAATGAGTCACGAGCATAAAGTAAAACTACGATAATGAGCATAAAATGTCATCCACAAAATCAAGTGTCAAGCACACAACCAGAGTTTAACTACATAAATCCAAGTACATAATAAACTAAATAACTGAAATAAAAAAGCATCAACTAAGATCATCATCAGTAGCAGCAGCATATCGAGCCAATCTCCATCATGGAGCATGAGAAGGTCCTGGAGTGTCTGAAGGACCAGGGAAGGAGCGACGGGGGTCCAGAAATGCAGCATCCGGATCCATGTAACGCATAACCCACGGATCATCAATGCGATGGCCCGCACGCGCTGGATCCCTCTCCAAGGGAATATGCAGATGCTGAGACAGGGAATACCGTATATCATGCAGAGAGTTGCCGAGAGCACTCATCTGCAGAGTAGTACGATAGTCCAGCTGTGTCCAGCGATCGTCCTCAAGAGTAAAACGATCCCGGAGCATGGTCTGAATAGACTCAAGAGTGGCAGGTAGAGGAGGTGCATCCTGACCGAAAGGAGGGGAGTCAGGCTCCGCATCATCATAATGCTCAGAAGCCTCAGGAGAGGCGACAACTGCCTGAGTACGTCGTGCCTTGGACAGGAAAGCAGGAGCAGGCGAGAACGGACAGGTATCAAGTGGTATGTTAAATGCACGAAAGATCATAGGAAGGTACAAAGGATAAACCAGAGCTCGTGGTTTCTTTCTACAGTGAATCATCCAGTCCATCATTGTACGTGGAAGATTGAAAGAAATTCCAAAGTGAAGATGATAAAGAGCAGATATTTCAAGATAAGTGATGTCATCAGAAGAACCTGTTTTGGGTAGAATGGTGTTAGAGATTATCCAATGAAGGTCAGAAAAATATGGGTTAAGATATTTAGCCATGAGTTTGCGAGGACGTGTGTATGGAGTACACAAATCGTCCTTGAAGCTCTCAAGGGAAAGTCCGTCAGGAAAACGGAACGAGGGAGCGTCAACTAGCTTTTCCCAAGAATTGGGCTCTTGAAGATCAAGATATTCGGCTAAGTCAAAGTCATCAAAAGATATATTAATACCTGTAACTCGTGAATAAATATGGAGATCATCAAAGGTCATGTTGCAGTAGAACATTTGGACAGCATGACGATAGATAGCAGAAGTGGTAGTGACAAGCTCATCAAAACAGAGGTCATGAAATAAAGAATCATATTGAGAGAAGATAGAAAAATTAATAGGATGTCCTGCGAATACCTGACAATTCCGATAGTCATTAAACCAGTTGTTTGAGGCATCTAGTGAAACAAATAATCTGTTGTCATAGGTAGAAGGATTTCAAGGACGAGGTGGGTTGAACAAAGGATGAGGGGGTTGAAGTTGTTCAATGATTTGTTCATTTGACGGAGGAGAATCCGAAGAGGAAACACTCTCAGTTCGAATCCTCTTTCCACGATTGAACAAGAGAGGAGCCATAAAAACTTGATAGTGTGAAGTATAGAAGACAAGAATGATACCTCAAATGATCAATAAACAGTGGAAGAGAATGATGAGAAATCCTTTTCCCTTGATTTTGAGGAGCAATGGAGCACTCTAGATCAAAAACTAGGGTTAGGGTTTGAAGGAAAGAGTTTGGAGAGGTGAGGAAGGAGGCAATGGTGAAGGAGAGAGAAGAAAACCTGAAATATAAGAGGGGGTTTTCTTTGGTCGGAAGAAATTCTGACCGTATGATCTAAAATGATCCAACGGCAGAGGCTGATCCCGACTCTGGAACAATGGGACCGAACTCGGCCCGAACTTTGTTTGGGGCAGAGTTCGGCCCGAGTTCTGGATTAGTGGTCCAAAACTAAAAACAGGCTGAAAAGATAAAAAATTGTTAAGTGTTGAATAAAAGTGATAGTTGAGGATAAAAGTTTGATGAAATCAACGAAGTACATAGAGAGGTACACAAAAGTCAGAATGAACTTTAGAATGTATTAATTAGGCAATATTAAATCAAAACAAACCATATAATAAACAAGGAAATATATTGTAATTCAATATTTCAAATTTGCCATGGGTTAGCTGCAGTAGTCCAGAGGACTAGTGCACCGTATCGCTTAGGCTTTTACGCCTTGTTGTCAGAAGGACCCTTTCGGCTTGTACCCATACCAAATTCGTCGTAAAAGAATCAAAATATACTCGATATTTATGCAGGTGAGTCTCAACTTATAACTGCTTCATCCAAAATTCCGAGTTCACGACAAAGGAAATTGAAGCGCTCTTCGGATAATGGCTTAGTAAAGAAATCTGCTAGCTGATGATCAGTGTCGATAAATTCTAAGTTAATCGTGCCATTTTGCTGATGATCACGCAAAAAGTGGTGTCTGATCTCAATGTGTTTAGTGCGTGAGTGGCAGACAGGGTTCTTAGTCAAATTGATGGCACTAGTATTGTCACAGAATATAGGAATATGCATGAAAGATAACTTATAGTCTTCAAGGGTTTGCTTCATCCACAGAATTTGTGCACAACAATGCCCAGCTGCTATGTATTCAGCTTCTGTTATGGATAGTACGACAGAGTTCTGCTTCTTGCTAAACCAGGAGACTAAAGCCTTTCCTAATAAATGACACGTGCCGCTCGTACTTTTACGGTCGACCTTGTATCCAGCGAAGTCAGCATCAGAGTAACCAATAAGGTCAAATGATGTTGACTTGGGATACCATAGACCCACTGTAACCGTACCCTTAAGGTATCGAAAGATACACTTAACCGCGGTCATGTGTGATTCCTTAGGATTAGCTTGATATCTAGCACATAGGCAAACACTAAACATGATATCGGGACGACTAGCAGTTAAATAAAGTAAGTTGCCTATCATACCTCGATACTTACGTTGATCAACAGGTTTGCCGCTCTCATCTGGTTCGAGTTTGGTTGAAGTAGCCATTGGAGTGCTGATTGGTTTGACGTTGTCAAGATCGAACTTCTTCAGCATGTCCTTGGTATACTTCGATTGACAGATGAAAGTTCCATTAGCCATTTGTTTCACTTGCAGACCAAGAAAGTAGTTAAGCTCTCCCATCATGCTCATCTCAAATTTTATCTGCATACTCTTGGCAAATTCTTGACAGAGGGTTTCATCAGTAGAACCAAAAATGATATCATCAACATAAATTTGAATCAACAGAATAGTGTCTTTAAAAGATTTTATAAACAGTGTCGTGTCAATTTTCCCTTTTGAAAAACCTTTCTCAAGTAAGAAGCTACTTAGCCTTTCATACTAAGCTCTGGGGGCTTGTTTGAGGCCATAAAGCGCTTTCTTTAGCTTGAACACATGGTCGGGAAATTTGTGATTTTCAAAGCCAGGAGGTTGTTTCACATAAACTTCCTCCTTAATAAAACTATTCAAGAAAGCACTTTTCACATCCATTTGAAATAATTTAAAGTTTTGAAAATTAGCAAAAGCACAAAGCATCCGAATGGATTCTAATCTAGCAACAGGAGCATACGTCTCATCGTAGTCGATACCTTCCTCTTGGTTGTATCCTTGAGCTACTAGACGAGCTTTGTTACGTGTGACTGAACCATCTTCATTTACTTTGTTTCTAAAAATCCATTTAGTACCAATTATCGAGTGATTAACCGGTCTAGGAACGAGTTCCCATACTTGGCTTCTCTCGAATTGGTTGAGTTTTTCTTGCATAGCAGAAATCCAAAATTCATCATTAAAAGCTTCAGAAATGTTTTTAGGCTCTACTTGTGAAATGAAGGCAGTGCTAGCAACGGAGTCTATTAGTGATGATCTAGTAGTTACTCCACGTAAAACTTCTCCTATAACAAAATTTTTTGGATGAGAAGGTTTGAAAGAGAATTTCTTAGGCAAACCCTCCAGAGAATCAGTTTCGATTGAAGTATTCATTGGAGTAGAAGTTGATGGCTCAACGTCATCATCAAGAGTACTTACTGCACTGTTGTCTTCATCAAAAGTCACATTTGTTGACTCTTCCACAATAAGTGAGCGTTTATTAAAAACTCTATATCCTTTACTCTTGGCGGCATAACCAAGAAAGATACCATCGTCAGCTTTGGCATCAAATTTGCCTAAGTTGTCTTTGGTGTTAAGGATAAAACATCTACAACCAAAAACTTTAAAATAAGAAACATTGGGGGTTCTCCCAAACCAAAGCTCATAGGGTGTTTTCTTCGTAATGGGACGAATCAGCACCCTATTCAAAATGTGGCATGCTGTACTGACAGCTTCTGCCCAAAAGTATTTCGGAAGAGAAAATTTATTCAACATGACTCTGGCCATATCGTCGAGAGTTCTATTCTTCCGCTCCACAACACCATTTTGTTGAGGAGTTCTAGGACAAGAAAATTCATGATCAAAACCATTTGCATTACAAAAATTTTCAAAATCATAATTTACGAATTCGCCTCCATGATCACTTTGGATTCGAGTAATCATGTAGCCTTTTTCGTTTTGAACTTTCTTTACAAAAACTTTGAAAACAGAAATAGCATCGCTCTTATTAGCGAGAAAGAAAACCCAAGTAAATCTCAAAAAATTATCAACAATAACAAATGCATAAAGTTTGCCACCAAGGCTAGCTATTCTACTAGGACCAAATAAATCCATATGAAGTAATTGCAAGGGTCTAGTAGTACTTACAGAGTTAATGGAATGAAATGAGGATTTAGTTGCCTTGTTTAGTTCACATTCGGCACATACCGTGTCCTTTTTGAATGTGATGTCAGGCAATCCTCTCACTGGCTTCTTGGTAGAAAGCCTGGATATAGCATCCATGTTGGCATGACCAAGACGCTGGTGCCAAAGTAGTCGTTCGTCTTTGTGGGTATATAGACATCTACCTGCATTGTTAGTATTTATAGAAAGATAGAAAATATAGATGTTGTTCTCTCTTTTCCCTTCAAAAGTAATGTCTCCTGTTGACCTATCATAGATGTAGCAACTGTTTTGTCCAAAGTTAATATCATATCCATGATCAGCAAGATGACTAATGCTGAGCAGGTTATGCTTTAACTCGGTCACTAGGCAGACATCCTTTATTACAGGAGAAGAAGGATGACCAATAATACCATTACCTATAATGTGCCCTTTGAGATTGTTACCAAAGGATACGTATCCTTCTCTCTTCATCGATAGTGATGTAAAAAGATTTGCGTCTCCCGTCATATGTCGCGAGCATCCACTATCGAGAATCCACTTACTTTCAGTTTAGGAGGAAAGGTCCACCTACATCAAGAGTAGATGTGACCTTTGGTATCCGGGTTCTTGAGTGTCCTGAAAAGTTAGTCTTTGGGAACCAAGCATATATCTTTTTATCTACAAGTCTTCTAACTCTGCACCGTGGTGAGATGTGTCCATGTGATCCACAATAAGTACAAATAGCATTCTTATTTATACTAGGAGCATGAGAATAATATCTATAAGCAACAGGATGAGGATGGTCATGATGTGAAGATTTAGCATGGTGAAGATGATTATGCATAGAATGAGTGGCATGGTGATGGTGTCTATGAGGCATAGAATGATGGTATTGTCTATGATGTGTGACATGCTGATATTGTCTATATGGTATGGCATGATGATTTTGTCTATATGGTATATGAAGATCTTGTCTATATGGCATTGCATGATGATCTTGTCTATATGGCATGGCATGATGATTCCTATGTGTGGAGTGATGTTGATTGTGTCTTTGTGCATGATGATTGTGTACTGAGTGAGAATTATTCTTACGTGCACGTGGTTTGTGAAAGTTTGTGTATATAAATGCATGGTTATGTGCTGCATGAGAATGACGTGGTTGACTAGCATGAGTGGTGTTGTGTCCATGTGATTGGGTTTGAGGTTGAACAACCTGTTTACCCAATTTGGTTTCTAATCTTTTAGAAACAGCTTGCAGTTCATCAACCTTAATATTTAAGCCATATATCTTAGTCATGGAAATCTTGTGTCTACTCTTTTCTTCAGCAAGCAACGTGTTGAGTATAGTGATTTCTTGAGTTTGTTGCTCAATACGTGCTTCAGCATCATGTAAGCTTAATTTAAGCTTGGATACTTCATCAGTGTCATTAGTGGGTGTAGTGTTTCTAACATTATCAAGAAGTAAAGAAATTCTTTGTATCTCATCTTCAAGACTTTTGATTTTGTCCTTGGCAGGTTTGTATTTAACGATGACCTTTTTGTGATCATCGAGTAAATCAGTAAAAGCATCACCAAGTTCATCAAAAGAGAAGTCATCTAGAGTTTCGTTAGATACCTTGTTGGAAGTTGCCATTAGGCACACATTTGCTATATCTTGAGGAGAGTCCTTTTCTTCCTCGGAGTCACTCGCTTCACTTTCATGCCAAATACCTGTGTTGGCATATTTCTTTGATGAGTTCCTTTTGTATGGCTTCTCATAGCGGTTGCCCTTCTTCAGGAATGGGCAGTCTTTTCGGACATGTCCAGTTTTCTTGCAACCGTAACAAGTTGGCTCTTCTTCATCGTCTTCTTGAGATTCCTTCTTCCTTCGATTGAAGCGAAGGAATTTCCTGAAGTTGCGAACCATGAGAGCTTGGTCTTCATCATCCGAATTATCTTCTTCGGTCTCATCATGATTAGCCCTTCGTTGATGAGCTTTGAGTGCGATCTCCCTGGTCTTCGGAGCAGGCTCTTCGAAGTCCTTGAGGTCAAGCTCGTGAGTCATGAGCTTACCCATCAAGGTCTCCATTGACATTGTTGTGAGATCGTTTCCTTCTATGATGGCTGTCACCTTAGGGTTCCAAATCTTTGGTAGCCCTCTGAGCAACTTACGAATCTTCTCGTGGTTTGAGTACTGCTTTCCAAGCGAGGATAGAGGATTTATGATGTCGAGGAATCTTGTGAACATTTGAGTGATCGTCTCACTTGGCTTCATCTTGAAAGCTTCGTATTCTTGAGTGAGACGGCTTATTTTGGATTCCTTGACCTGTGTGGTTCCTTCATGCGTCACTTCTAGAAGTCTCCATACTTCATGAGCAGTGGTGCATGTAGAGACCCTGTTGAACTTATTCCTGTCTATAGCACAGAATAAAGCATTAATAGCCCTAGCATCTAGACTTGCCTGTTTCTTCTCCTCGACAGAATATTTGTCGTGTGATTTCTCAATGAGGTCACCATCGACAACTATCCTGGCGGGCTTTTTGTAACCGTCAGTGACGACAGTCCACAGGTCAAAGTCTAGAGACTTAAGATAGAAGCTCATCCTTGTTTTTCAATATGTGTAGTTAGTCCCATCAAATAGGGGAGGCCTATGAGTGGACTGACCTTCACCATGATTGAAAATCAAGGATTGTGTGGTTGCCATGGATCAGCTCTTAGGATGTAAGTCCTTATAAAGAGAACAGAGCTCTGATACCAATTGAAGAACAGTTTGGCAACTCTAGAGGGGGTGAATAGAGTATTTGTAGAAAAATAGCCAATTAAAAATAACTCTTTCACCAATAATAAATAATCAGAGTAAAGTGCAGAAAATAAATAGAAAGTAAAAGAGCATACGCAAACACAGCAATTTTAACCTGGTTTCCCTCGTGGAGGACTAGTCCAGGCCTGAGAACTCTAGCTCAGGATTAAATCCACTATTTGTGAAATAGTAGTTTACAACCCGTGCCTTTACTTCAGAAGAGCACGTCAACTTCTAACAGAGGATCGCAGTGGGGATTTGCTTGGAATTGTCCAAGCGACTTCTTCGACTCTTGCACAAGAATCCTAACTGAGAGATGCTGCGCCCTCGAGACTTAGGAGGCTTGTGGCTAGTAGATGGGAAGGGTATGGCTTACTTTGAGCTTATAAGAGAGAAGAGAAAAGAAGATTGGATGAATTGAAATGAGAGAATTCATGCCCTATTTATAGTATTTTTATAGGCATAATTCGGCCAAAATTCGGGTAGGAAAATTCAAAAATTTGGCCGTTGGACAACTAGCAACCAGCTAACCCTAAAATTAGGGTTCCTGATTTCTAGGGGACAGAGTTCGGCCCGAACTCTGTGTGGAGGCAGAGTTCGGCCCGAACTCTGTCTCCAGAGCACAGAGTGGTTCTAAGGGGATTTTTGGGCAGTGTTTGGTTCAGTGGAGCTTGGGATTTTGGGTAGGCTGTAGACTAAGTGTCAAGAGCTCAGCATAACTCAGAGTACACAAGTCTAGACTCAATGAAAATATAAAATACAGACTCGAAAACACACTAAGAGCTGGAGACTGAGCTGTCGTCTGTCTTGAACTGAATGCAAACGTCGTGTGTCGTATTGAATTAATACATATATTATTTAGTCAATGTAGTCAATATTTGGTTGACTGTGACTTTGTGTCAACAAAAATCACAATTCAACATTTTAAATAATTTTAAATTAAATTAAAATTACCAAAAATCATAACATGGTTTAAATATCATTATTAAATGATTATAATTACAAAATTTTAAAATTACCCTCATTTTAGAAACTGGGTGCTACATTACGGTGCGATTCCGGCGCTCCACTACGCCGTTTGTTGTGACGTATATGGTGCGGTGAGGTTCCATTGTATGCCTTCGCCTTTACAGAAGCTTGTGAATTCCTTGGACATGAACTCACTTCCTCGATCAGTTCTGAGTGTCTTCATCTTGCAGTCACACTCATTCTCTACAAGAGACTTGAATTGCTTGAAGGCATCAAAGGTATCTTTTTTTTCTTTGAGCATATACACCCACATCATGCGACTGAAGTCATTAACAAGTAGAAGAAAATACTTATTACCTACAAGTGTAGTGGGTATAATTGGGCCACAAATGTCGGCGTGCACAAGTTGCGGTGTCTTCTCAGCTCTGAAGCTTGCCTACAGTGGGAACGGTAGTCGTGCTTTTTTGGTGATGAGGCACCCATAACAGAGCTGGTTTGGGTGAGAAACCTTCGGCAGCCCGGTGGCTATTCCCTTCTCTGCCATCATCTTGAGTGTGAAGAAATTCACATGCCCGAGCCTTGTATGCCACAACCAGGCTGCATCTTGTACTTTGGCCATTAAACATATCGGCCTACAAGATTCAAGAGCTATCTTGTATAGGCGGTTAGACGATCTCCTCATCTTCATCAGTAGGATGTCGTTCCTATCGAACACCCTCAAGTAGGAGCCGACAATCTCCACCTTACTTCTTAAGCTTGGAATGAAGTATACCTCCGACAGAAGTCGTTGTTCCCCATTCTTGAATTGGAGCAGGATTGATCCCTTGCCCTCAATCCGTACGGTTGAGCCATCGCCAAACTTGACATGGCCGGTGATATTCTGATCAAGGTCCTTGAACTTTCTCCGGTGGCCTGTCATGTGGTTGCTATCGTCGTTGTCAAGGTACCAAATGTCGGTGTCGGCCTGCGCTTTTCCAGCTCCGCGCAAGTCTTGTTCTATCTTCTCTTCATTGAGCATGACGAGGTCAGGCGTCTCCTCCTGAGTCTCTCTCAGCAGAAATACGGCCTCCTCGTCTTGTGCTCGTGCAAGGTTCGCCTCCTCAACACGACGCTTGTTGCGACACTCCGACGCATAGTGCCCAAAGTTTTTATAATTGAAGTACTTGATTTTTGATTTGTCGCTGTCGGAGCCTGAGTCGCGAGTCCCCTCACCCTCCTGGTGTTGTGCTATTTGGTCGCCACGGCCACCCCCGCCGTATCTGCGACCACGGCCACGGGGCTTGCTACGGCCCCGATCGTCGGTAAAGTGCCCCTCTTCTCTCGATGAAGAATCGGCGTCGTCTTTCATCGACCGCGCCTTCCACTCAGCGCGAGTAAGCAAGAGTTGTCCGTTGTTGCTCTCGCCTCAACCGCATATGCGTTCTTCGTACGCTTTGAGGTGGCCGATCGCTTCCTCGACCGGCATGGTCTCCATATTTGCAAACTGCTCGATCACAGCAACGATATGTAGGTACTTGCCTGGGACGGAGACGAGCAGCTTCTTGACAATGACGACGTCCTCCATCTCGTCTCCCAATCCACGAATCTTGTTTGTGAGGGTCGTCAATTTTCCCGCAAACTCATCGATGGAGTCTGTCTCCTTCATTCGAAGAGCCTCGAACTCACTCTTCAAGGTTTGAACCCTTGCCTTCTTCACCCGATAAGCGCCTAGGTACCTTATCTTCAGGCTTTCCCAAGCTTCCTTAGCCATTTTGTGCTTGGCCAGCTATAGTAGGGTTTTCTCGGGGATAGCTTAAAAAATGCACGCCAACGCCATCTTGTCCTTCTTCTTTTCTACGGCCACCCCGGCTGCGGGTACAATGGCATCCCAAACTCCTCGAGCCTCCATGAAGACCTCCGTCTTAATCGCCCAAGTGGAGTAATTATAAGATGTGAGCATCGGGTAGTGCAGGGCTATGCTCCCCTCCTTTGTTGTTGGCGCCGACGAGTGCTCGATGATTGACATCTTGTCGAGTCGAAGATACTTTGGCATACAACCTGGAGCTCTGATACCAAATATTGGAGTTGGAACTTTAAAAGAGAGGAAGCACAACAGGAAGTGAAGAGAGCTTCTAGACTTTGTGTAATTGCTACTTGCTGTTGCATTTCGTTTATTCAAAGTGCCTCTTTATATAGGCTAACAATGACAAAAGGTAGTAACTAAAGTATAGGAGCAATTTGCTCCAGACCGCACAAATGCCAAAGACCAAACAAAGGACTGGCTCCTCACCACACATAAGCTAAAGACTAGGGCAAATAAAAATCCAACGGGATTAAGTCCAATATTCACTACTGGTTTTTAGGTGCGATCAGATTGGAATATAGATCTAGAATCCTACTAATTGGATAGTTTCTTCCAGGTAAGAGATGAACTTGAGCAGCTGATTTGAGTGTTAAAATGTAGATTTTTAACATACTTTTAACCTTTCCATTCCTTTTATGAGCAGGCTTATGAAACATGACCAGCGTTTCTTTTGTTGATTAGTTTCATAAAGTTTCTTTAGTTTTATGTTTGTAAGTAAATGTTACATTTTCTTGCATTGGGGAGTAGAACGGAAGGTCCTTGCATGCCCCATGTAATATATTTTCATGTTACTGGTGTGCTGTCGTAGACACCCAAAAATAAAACCTGTACACTTAGAAATGTAGAAGTGTGAGTAAGGATCGTTTCCACAGAGAGAGTCACGACCCACACCCACTGTGAGGGTACGAGAACGTAACAACGCCCAGCCTACACCGCAGTGTCGGCGGTAGAACACTGTCCTAGGTCAATCATCTAACAATATAAAGGTACCTGTACGGTATATACACTCCGAATGGAGGTGACATAACAATATACAGTCTCAATCACATCTAAGGCAGAATGATGAAAATAAAAGATAGATAGATACTGGAATAAAAAGATCCACAGGATACAATCAGAGAGAGAGTCTAAGTATCCACTGCCATACAAAACAGAACATCCAACTCAATACATGTCTCTAAAACTAAAAATGAAAGAATATATACAATCAGATCTCAGAAGACAGAAATAGTAAAACCTAGAATAGGGAGCCTCAGTCTCTAAGCTAGTAGATCAGGCTGGAAATCTGAGTCACACATGTCATCTACAGCTGTCCCATAGTAAGTGTCTACGCAGGCCTCATCCTCATCCTCTGTAATATTTTCAACTGGTCCAGTCAGGACGGAAGAGAGCACAAAACATCTCACGCAGTTCATATCGAGTTAGGAAATATAAAGCATACAATAGAGTAAAGTACATGAAACGCTGAAAGAAGAAGATATATGAAAAACAGTAGAGATTTGATAACCGAAAATATCTAAATATAATAAGTAAGAACTGTAAGGAACATGTGATTTTAGAGTACAATCTGGTTATGTAAACGGGCTAGGAAAATGCAATGGTAACTCCATTGTACGTGGGTGTACAATAGACATATACAATAGTTATACAATGTTGTACAATAGGATTTGAGTACATAACCAATTCTACTCCCCCTCCCCAATAAATACACAAGGATCTACTCCAGTTACGTTACCTTATACAATAGTGTATAATGATATACAATAGTTGTATAATGTTATACAATAGTGTACAATGGTCTATCCCTGGGGCTCATGTGATAATGAGAGTACAATATGCACAATGAGTATACAAGGATATGGGTATTCAATAAATACAATATGGAAGTGAAACGCACGTCACAATATGTATTTAGTGAATACAAGGAGATAACATCTCAAAAGAAGATCCATATAGTACCAATCCGTGATAACAGTCATGTCAGCATCAAGTACAGTAATCTAGAGCAAGAATGTAAATCCATACAAGTATGAAACGGTCAGAGAATGTACTCGCCTGATCTTCCGAGTATCTGAAGAGAATATACTGTCCGAGGAGTGGTGTCGGTCTCCTATAGAACAGTACAAGTCACAACAAGTCTAAAATGGTAAAATAAAGTTCTACTATGCACTCTACATGAGTCTAGGTCAATCTAGGCCAACATCAACTTTTGGTCAACTCTGGTCAACCCTAGAAGTCAAACTAGGTCAACTATGGTCCAACTAGGTCTAACAAGTCTAAACTAGGTCAAACTTGCCTATACTAGTCTAACTAGTCTATACTAGGCTAACAAGGCTATTCTAAGTCTAACAAGACTACACAGGTCTAAACCAAGCTCACTAACAAAGCAAACACAATCATAGGCCATAGACTAAGAGACTAGGACATGGGCCAATAGGCTAAGGCAATACCATGCCTATACAACCTACAAAACATCTAAACACATAACACATATATACATATATCTAATATATAGTACACATGGGTATAATTATATACTCTAATATAGGAATACACATATAGATCCATTTAGATAATATAACTAGAATATATCCTATAGGCTAATGTGTATACCATACAACATTATAGGACAATACATATATATATGCATAGGTATAGAGAGGGGACACATAAACATGTGTCTAAGTGTATGTGTGTGTGTTAAGCTAGAGTGTCAAGAGTGTGATGATACATGAGTGAAGAGTGAGGGTGTGTGTGAGTGTTAGGCTAGAGTGTGTGATATAAGTGAAGAGTGAGGGGAAACATATCATGTGTGTGGGTGTGGGAAGAAGAGTGATGATGTGAAACATGTGTGGATTTGTGTGTGTGGGGAAAGAGTGGACTGTATAGGAATATAAAATTTGGACACAAAAACAGTTAACATTTGAATCCCAAGCAGTTGACAGTTTACCATAAACAGTGGGCTAATACATGATCATTTAATCTAAATCCCTAAAACAGTGCACAACAACCTATGTGTGTGTACAATGGAGTGAAGGATGTGTGTGTAGTGACTGTGAGGGAGTATTAGGGAGTGAGGGTGTCATAGGTATATAAACAGTGTCATGGGAACATGCAAAACAGTGAACTAATGACATAAAGAAATCTGAATTTAAACAACAGTAAAAAATGGAATGGGATCAATTCCTGTTCAGGTTTCAGTCTTATACAAATTTCCCCAGATTTCAGTCTATAGGACTAATCAAAATCAAAATACTCCAGCTCAGTTTTAATCAGTAAAGGAAAGTGAAACAATCTCATAATATTCAGAAATCTGAATATTCACTAGCCTACACATAACCAACCCATTTGAAGGCAATAACCCACCAATCAATACCAAATTCGACACATAGGTAGTTAACATATAGGAGAATAGATTTAGGGACTTAAACCTACAGGTTAACAGTATTAAATGGGTTTAAAAAAAGACAAAGTTTGTGTATCAAAAACTGGAAAATTAAGAAATTGATACACTGTTCAGAATTTTGTGAATTGATAAATACCTAAAGAAAATATATTAAAATATAATATAAATGGTTGATAATGTGAGGACACATTGCATACGTGTTACGTGATGTGTTTGTGTCCACAAAAGTAGACACAAACGTGTTCAATCACTTTAAAACCAAAAACAGTAAAAACTGAACTCAACAGTGCACAATCATCGTGCACGTGTGCACGCGTGTCGTGCACACGACACAGGACACTTCGTGTCTCGTGGTCACCAACCTAGGTTCGCCTAGGATAGGTCCTCGTGTCTAGGGGTCTGGACTGAGTCAAAGTGTCCACGTGTCCTAGATACAACTGCGTATCAGTGCACTAAAATAACTGAACCCAGTTCAGTACAAAAACAATGCACGTGCTCGTGTGTGTCCGACACGACACGTGGGGGTCTGAGACTCGACACACATCGTATCAGTCATGAGGACGTCCCATGTGTCAAGTGTCAAGTGATGATGTGGCGTGTCCTGGCAACTGTGGCCCCCGATCAGCAGGGGATCCAATTCCGAGCGCGTGCGCACGCACAGCGCGTGTCCACACGTCAAAATCGACACAAGCCGACACGAAAATCCCCTCAGAAGAACAGGAATGCACAAGCAATATCAAAAACAAATTTCCTATTCAAAAACATCCTAATAATTAGGTCAAAAAGTTCTTTCAGGCATTTCGACAAACAGTACTGGACAGGTCCTGATACGTGTCCAAAACGGACACGAAACCTATGGGACTCGACACTAAACCAATGCAACCACTTAGGGGACTCCTAGGGCTTCCTGAATATGAAAACAAATCAAAAATATATGGAGGGATGAGGAAGTTACCTATACTTGAACCTTCAATAAAAACCCCCTTTCAATAACTCTTCTCCTTGATGTCCCAATCAAATCAAACCACCACAAACTGAAATAAAACTTCAATAGCAGCAAGAGTGGGTGTATTAGAACCAAATGGAGAAGATTTGAATGAAAAAGGAAGAGGAATGGATTTGTAGGGATTAAAAGAAATAGAAACAAACATTTCCTCAAACTTGAGCTTTCCTAAGAAAGAGGCAACCCTAAATTTTAGGAGGGATTATATAGGGTGTTGTTCCCAATGATGATATGGTGGCTGGCCACTTAGTCTAGGGCTTAGGTTTTTGAAATTTGTCTTGGGCTTTGGGCCAAACTACAAGGCTATGAGCTAAATGATTTAATAAAGGTTCTAAAATCACAAACCATGACTTATGACTTTCTAATTCTTATTGTTAACTAGAGCCTAATGACCACACCAAAGATTAGCTTAGGCTAGACTAGAGTCATATATCCTAACCAAGCCCATACTAACTAGGGTTAGCTTCTAGGTTGGTCTACAAAGGTCAAAACTAGTCAAAGTCAACCTAGTCTAAACAATTCCAAAATAATCCCTAAAAATTTCCATAAATTCAAATAAATTATAATAAATCCAAATGATCCTAAAATATGTCAAAAATACCTTAATCACATGGCTAGGCCCTAGGGTAGGCAGTCTCTACTGTTCACTAACAAAACACTAAAATCACAAGTCATGAATTTAAATAGTTTAAAAATAATTAAAAATCACTAAAAATCATAATATGAAATAAATACCATTAAATAATAATTATAATTACAAAATTTTCAAAATTACCTACTTTTTAGAAAACTGGGTGTTACAAGTCTACCCACCTTAGAAAAATTTCGTCCTCGAAATTTAAAATGGTCGTAGTCCTTCTAGGTCAACACCCCACAATCAGAGTCTCAAACATACCGTCAGATAATCATATGCGTCTGTCCAAAACCATAATACTCAGAATCTCTGTTATGTCAGTGAGCAAGGCTACGATAATCACAGAGTTCTCAACTATGGTACATACCTCTAGAATTGTGGTATTTAAAATTTTTGCATTGCCGCGCGCTTGGCAGCGAAAACCTTAAATTTCCACACCCGAGAAATACATCCATAGTTCGACTATATGTCCTCACTATGCCTGCTAGCATGACCCTAGAGGATTCTAAAATCTCATAATCGAGGCGACCTAGTCTATACGATTTATCTCAGAAGAAAATTAAATCATACTGAAACACCAGATCAAACTTATCAACAATAAAGAAATAGATAGGAATAGATGGAACTGAATTTAAAGATAGGAATTTCAGAATTGAATCAAAAGAACGGAACCTGTAACTAGATCTCCAACGGCCTGAGCATCCTCGGCTGTCATGGCGAAAGCTCGCCCTGGCTGGCCTCCCCTGGCCTGTTGCTGATGCTGAACAAACCTTTGCTGCTGAGTCTGCAATGGTGGTCCCCTCTGCTGCCCTGCCGGAGCTCTAGCTCCTGGTATTATCTGAGCCAAAGGTGTCGGGTTCTTGGGACACTCTCTACACTGATGCTCTACTGATCCGTAAAGCAAACACATGCCCAGCCTCTTCCTACAGTCGTCCCACCCATGGCCTTGCTTCTTGCAGAAGTTGTATACAGTGTTGTGCTGCTGCCTGGGTGCCTGCTGATACTGCACCTGTCTCTGTCCCTGATACTGAACAGGCCTCTGCTGCTGCTGCTGGAAATGGGCCATCGGCTGTTGATACTGCTGCTGAAACTCATGCTGAACGTGCGGCCTCTTGGCCGGTCCTCCGTTGCTGCTGCCCCCAACTGGGTCTCGTCCCCTCTTGAGCTTAAGCTCAAGACCATCCTCCACCAATAAGGCTCCCGTCAAAATCTCCTCAAAAGTAGCATCTCCGTTCCCCTTGGTCAGGGACTTGACCTCCTTGACCAGACCCTTCCGGAACCTCTGGGCCTTCGTCGTCTCGCTCAACCCCTCAACAAACCTGCCAAGACGGCCAAACTCTCCCGCATACTCCTCTACTGAGAGGCTCCCCTGGACCAAGCTCTCAAACTGCGTCTCCAAGGCTCTGACTGCTGAATCTGGGAAGAACTTCTTCTTGAAGAAGCCCCTGAACTGCTCCCAAGTCTGCCCTGGTACCCCCACCCTGGGGTCCGACTGATACCAGGTGTGAGCAAGATCTCGTATCCGGCTAGCTGCTGCCTCGATCTGAAGGTCTGCAGGAATCCTGGCCAAGCGGAAGATCTCCTCCATATGCTCGATCCACTCGTTGGCATACAGGATCCCTTCTGTCCCCATGAAGTCTTTGGGCTCATCTTCTGAAACTGCTCAATCTTCGGTGTCTTCGGCTGCTGAACCACTGGTCGAGCTGCGGCTGTCGTGACGGCCAACTCCATGCCTCTGTCCTGTCGAGCCTGCTGTCGGTCCATGAACTGCTGGAAATATGCGAACATCTGAGCTGCGTCCACATGTCCTGGAGGCAGTGGCGGCTGGAAAGGATCCTCTGGAATGACTGGGTCCTGCCTCCGAACTGGTGAAGGCATACCCTCAGCTACTGCTGCTGCTGAAGTCCCAATATGAGCAGAGGTGGCAGGAGCTGTAGCCTCCCGACCCTGCTGAACTGGCTGAAAGGTAGCAGTCCCCTCTACAGTATCTCCATGAATGGCACGCTGTAATCGCGTCTCCACCATCCTAAAGACAGATCAAACAAACAATTGCTGAGAATGAGTCGAAATAGCAAAGGAGGACAGTTATATTCAAGGAGAACAATATCAGCAAGAACTGAGATGGTATGAATTTGATATGAGTTTTTCCTAGTGTGATTGAGTACCTTCAAAATATCCTAATCCTATTGCAGGCTGTAGTGATACTCTAGTTCGAATACCACTACATAAACTCGACCTGCATGGGCCACCACTAAAAACGTATCACGACCCGCACCCACTGTGAGGGTACGAGAACGTAACAACGCCCAGCCTACGCTGCAGTGTCGGCGATAGAGCGCTGTCCTAGGTCAATCATCTAACAATGTAAAGGTACCTGTACGGTATATACACTCCGAATGGAGGTGACATAACAATATACAGTCTCAATCACATCTAAGGCAGAATGTTGAAAATAAAAGATAGATAGATACTGGAATAAAAAGATCCACAGGATACAATCAGAGAGAGTCTAAGTATCCACTGCCATACAAAACAGAACATCCAACTCAATACATGTCTCTAAAACTGAAAATGAAAGAATATATACAATCAGATCTCAGAAGACAGAAATAGTAAAACCTAGACTAGGGAGCCTCAGTCTCTAAGCTAGTGGATCAGGCTAGAAATCTGAGTCACCAATGTCATCTACAGCTGTCCCATAGTAAGTGTCTACGCAGGCCTCATCCTCATCCTCTGTAATATTTTCAACAGGTCCAGTCAGGACGGGAGCGAGCACAAAACATCTCACGCAGTTCATATCGAGTTAGGAAATATAAAGCATGCAATAGAGTAAAGTACATGAAACGCTGAAAGAAGAAGATATATAAAAAATAGTAGAGATTTGATAACAGGAAATATCTAAATATGATAAGTAAGAACTGTAAGGAACATATGATTTTAGAGTACAATCTGGTTATGTAAACGGGCTAAGAAAATGCAATGGTAACTCCATTGTACGTGGGTGTACAATAGACATATACAATAGTTATACAATGTTGTACAATAGGATTTGAGTACATAACCAATTCTACTCCCCCTCCCCAATCAATACACAAGGATCTACTCCAGTTACGTTACCTTATACAATAGTATACAATATTATACAATAGTTGTACAATGTTATACAATAGTGTACAATGGTCTATCCCTGGGGCTCATGTGATAATGAGAGTACAATATGCACAATGAGTATACAAGGATATGGGTATTCAATAAATATAATATGGAAGTGAAACGCACGTCACAATATGTATTTAGTGAATACAAGGAGATAACATCTCCAAAGAAGATCCATATAGTACCAATCCGTGATAACAGTCGTGTCAGCATCAAGTACAGTAATCTAGAGCAAGAATGTAAATCCATACAAGTATGAAACGGTCAGAGAATGTACTCGCCTGATCTCCCGAGTGTCTGAAGAGAATATACTGTCCGAGGAGTGGTGTCTGTCTCCTATAGAACAGTACAAGTCACAACAAGTCTAAAATGGTAAAATAAAGTTCTACTATGCACTCTACATGAGTCTAGGTCAATCTAGGCCAACGTCAACTTTTGGTCAACTCTGGTCAACCCTAGAAGTCAAACTAGATGAACTATTGTCCAACTAGGTCTAACAAGTCTAAACTATGTCAAACTTGCCTATACTAGTCTAACTAGTCTACACTAGGCTAACAAGGCTATTCTAAGTCTAATAAGACTACACAGGTCTAAACCAAGCTCACTAGCTAAGCAAACACAATTATAGGCCATAGACTAAGAGACTAGGCCATGGGCCAATAGGCTAAGGCAATACCATGCCTATACAACCTACAAAACATCTAAACACATAACACATATATACATATATCTAATATATAGTACACATGGGTATAATTATATACTCTAATATAGGAATATACATATAGATCCATTTAAATAATATAACTAGAATATACCCTATAGGCTAATGTGTATACCATACAACATTATAGGACAATACATATATATATGCATAGGTATAGAGAGGGGACACATAAACATGTGTCCAAGTGTATGTATGTGTGTGTTAAGCTAGAGTGTCAAGAGTGTGATGATACATGAGTGAAGAGTGAGGGTGTGTGTGAGTGTTAGGCTAGAGTGTGTGATATAAGTGAAGAGTGAGGGAAAACATATCATGTATGTGGGTGTGGGAAGAAGAGTGATGATGTGAAACATGCGTGGCTTTGTGTGTGTGGGGAAAGAGTGGACTGTACAGGAATATAAAATTTAGAGGCAAAAACAGTTAACATTTGAATCCCAAGCAGTTGACATTTTACCATAAACAGTGGGCTAATACATGATCATTTAATCTAAATCCCTAAAACAGTGCACAACAACCTATGTGTGTGTACAATGGAGTGAAGGATGTGTGTGTAGTGACTGTGAGGGAGTATTAGGGAGTGAGGGTGTCATAGGTATATAAACAGTGTCATGGGAACATGCAAAACAGTAAACTAATGACATAAAGAAATCTGAATTTAAACAACAGTAAAAAATGGAATGGGATCAATTCCTGTTCAGGTTTCAGTCTTATACAAATTTCCCTAGATTTCAGTCTATAGGACTAATCAAAATCAAAATACTCCAGCTCAATTTTAATCAGTAAAGGAAAGGGAAACAATCCCATAATATTCAGAAATCTGAATATTCACTAGCCTACACATAACCAACCCATTTGAAGGCAATAACCCACCAATCACTACCAAATTCGACACATAGGTAGTTAACATATAGGAGAATAGATTTAGGGACTTAAACCTACAGGTTAACAGTATTAAATGGGTTTAAAAAATGACAAAGTTTGTGTATCAAAAACTGGAAAATTAAGAAATTAATACACTGTTCAGAATTTTGTGAATTGATAAATACCTAAAGAAAATATATTAAAATATAATATAAAAGGTTGGTAATGTGAGGACACATTGCATACGTGTTACGTGATGTGTTTGTGTCCACAAAAGTGGACACAAACGTGTCCAATCACTTTAAAACCAAAAACAGTAAAAACTGAACTCAGCAGTGCACAATCATCGTGCACGTGTGCACGCGTGTCGTGCACACGACACAGGACACTTCGTGTCTCGTGGTCACCAACCTAGGTTCGCTTAGGATAGGTCCTCGTGTCTAGGGGTCTGCACTGAGTCAAAGTGTCCACGTGTCCTAGATACAACTATGTATCAGTGCACTAAAATAACTGAACCCAGTTCAGTACAAAAACAATACAAGTGCTCGTGCGTGTCCGACACGACACGTGGGGGTCTGAGACTCGACACACGTCGTGTCTGTCACGAGGACGTCCCATGTGTCAAGTGTCAAGTGTCAAGTGATGAAGTGGCGTGTCCTGGCAACTGTGGCCCCCGATCAGCAGGGGATCCAATTTCGAGCGCGCGCGCACGCACAGCGCGTGTCCACACGTCGAAATCGACACAAGCCGACACAAAAATCCCTTCAGAAGAACAGGAATGCACAAGCAATATCAAAAACAAATTTTCTATTCAAAAACATCCTAATAATTTGGTCGAAAAGTTCTTTCAGGCATTTCGACAAACAGTACTAGACAGGTCCTGATACGTGTCCAGAACGGACACGAAACCTATAGGACACGACACTAAACCAATGCAATCACTTAGGGGACTCCTAGGGCTTCCTGAATATGAAAATAAATCGAAAATACATGGAGGGATGAGGAAGTTACCTATACTTGAACCTTCAATAAAAACCCACTTTCAATGACTCTTCTCCTTGATGTCCCAATCAAATCAAACCACCACAAACTGAAATAAAACTTCAATAGCAGCAAGAGTGGGTGTATTAGAACCTAATGGAGAAGATTTGAATGAAAAGGAAAGAGGAGTGGATTTGTAGGGATTAAAAGAAATAGAAACAAACCTTTCCTCAAACTTGAGCTTTCCTAAAAAAGAGGCAACCCTAAATTTTAGGAGGGATTATATAGGGTGTTGTTCCCAATGATGATATGGTGGCTGGCCACTTAGTCTAGGGCTTAGGTTTTTGGAATTTGTCTTGGGCTTTGGGCCAAACTACAAGGCTATGAGCTAAATAATTTAATAAAGGTTCTAAAATCACAAACCATGACTTATGACTTTCTAATTCTTATTGTTAACTAGAGCCTAATGAACACACCAAAGATTAGCTTAGGCTAGACTAGAGTCATATATCCTAACCAAGCCCATACTAACTAGGGTTAGCTTTTAGGTTGGTCTACAAAGGTCAAAACTAGTCAAAGTCAACCTAGTCTAAACAATTCCAAAATAATCCCTAAAAATTTCCATAAATTCAAATAAATTATAATAAATCCAAATAATCCTAAAATATGTCAAAAATACCCTAATCACATGGCTAGGCCCTAGGGTAGGCAGTCTCTACTGTTCACTAGCAAAACACTAAAATCACAAGTCATGAATTTAAATAGTTTAAAAATAATTAAAAATCACTAAAAATAATAATATGAAATAAATACCATTAAATAATAATTATAATTACAAAATTTTCAAAATTACCCTCTTTTTAGAAAACTGGGTGTTACAGAGAGTAATTAGTTTAGATTTGTGCTACGTGAATAATGAAAGGGGGGATTGAATAAAATGAAAGTCAATAAAAAAAGAGCAAGTAGAATATGAAAATAAATTTAAATAACAAATGTTGCTCTAAGTCTATGTCTATCATCGGAATCTTGAAACTGATCATAGATGCAACCAAATATTGATATGTATTATGAATATTCATCGTTGGAATTATTTTTTTATCTCCTTTAGCCACAGTTAATTAGAAACAAGCGACCTAATTAACCTTAACTACTAAACAACCCCCAAACAAGCGCTACAGGTTTAATCAAGTAGCGTTTTAAACTCAATGAGATCGACGAAACAAAATAACACAAGCACAACAGTTGCATTTAATTTAGTCGAATGTTTTCTTCCAAAGATTTAATAATACAAAGAAGTAATTTATTAAATTTTGGTTACTTCACAAATTAGATGGATCGAACAATTCTGGATTCGATATCTAACTTAGTAGTAGATTATCAAGAATAATAAACTAGTATGCATCCTAGTAATTAAACAAGATAATCATGAAATATACATAAGAAAATATTTGATACTCAAAGAACAAATCAAACATATAAATACAAATTAGATTTCACAAGTTTTTATTGATTCCGAGGCTTCCGTACACTTCGACCAACAAGACTTAGCCAAATATGTTCATCAAAACTTCAAAAGAAAAGTTGGAGAAGAAGAGAAGAGTTGTGTTGTGTGGTTTGTTCTCTTGATTTCTACTCCCTTTTATACACCATAATTTAGTTGCTTCAAGCCCACAATATCTTCCCACATATCCTCTATAAGTTACAACTTCTCAAACCAAAAAAACTAAGTCATAAAAAAACTAGGAGAATAGTTATTTTGGTTCCTAATTCTGTTCACAGCATCTTTGACCGAACTTCAAGCCTAATTTCGTCCATGATGTATACAGAATCTCGAAAATCACAAAATATGAAAGTTGTAGCCCTCTGTCTTAGCTTTCCGAATCATTTTGAAGGACCTCAATTGCACTTCAGATGAGAAAGTTATGTCCATTTTGGTGAAAGGTGTCAAAATTGTCCAGAATTGTATTTTAGCTCCATTTTGCACATAGTGTCTCCAAATTCATCCTACAGCAAAATATAAATATAATGAGTACCTTTAGTCATAAAATGAGCATAAAATGATGAAAACTAAGGGATAAAAATATAACATTTTATGTTCTCATCAGTTACATCAAGGATCTTTCCCTTCATTGTCTTATACTAGACTAAAAGATTGATGATTGATGCAGGTTTGCTTCAACATCGAAGTTCTTGTTACAAGTTTACAACATTGTTCTCCCTACGCTTCAGGTTATATGATTTAGAGCCCATTTCCCTTATGCATAGCCGAACTTGATATGAGGCCCATGATGCAGGTGCCTCAGGTCTAAATTTTTATAGGATACCAAATTTTTATACATACTATTTAATTATGTAAGTCCAATTAGAGTAAAAGTCTAAAAGTCTCATTCTAAATCTTTTAGTCCATGTAAAAAAAAATTATTATAGCATATTTTAATGTCATATAGTAGAACACCAAAAGACCAGTCGATTAGTCGGAATAAAAAAATAAATTGGTGCAGTTATTGTTAAAATTAAATGATCTCCCCTTTCGTCCCTTTAACAGTCTGACACTCCCAATCTCCTTCTACCCTTCTATCATTGCCAATCTCCTTTACTCGTCTGTCGTTTTCAATATAATGAACAATAAAATAAGTTACAATTTTTTCTTCTTTTATTATTATCATATGAACTACCCCAATCGTTTTTTTTATTTGAATGAAACATCAAAAAAATTTTTTAAAATATCTTCAATTTTATTGCTATTTCATTATGACATATATTATTTTGAATATATATATATATATATATATATATATATATATATATATATATATATATATATATATATATATATATATATATATATATATATATTAATTTGTTATTTTACTTCTTGAATTTTGTGTTGATAATACTATTGCATCGTCGTCCATAAAAAGAATTACAGAAAATTTTATACAGAGGGATGAACTTTGTCGTATTTACGCAAAAAATGATAAGTTTGAAAAAATTACGAAGAAGAGGAAGGGGTGACATCAGTAATGACGTCCAAAAAAATTAAACCAAATGATCCATCCGACGACATTTGTGATGGTGCCAAACTAGTGGCCTTCCACTCGACGATATTAGTGATGGCGTCCTCTCCCGACATCATCATTGATGTCGTCCTACTTCATTCCCCCATCACTACGATGCCATTCCAAATGTTGCTAACTCCAAAGAGCACCCGGGTGCCATTTCAAATGTTGCCAACCCCAAATAGCACATATTCCAAATATTTGGTTATGATATCCGAGTCACCTCTTTGAAAGAGCATATTTCTTATGCTTGGTAGGTGGAACTGGAGACTAGGCGAGAAGAGGACTAGCAACAGTGCCGATGATTTATTGAGGGTGAACAATAGGAGGAATGACAAAGTGACCATTCATAGATTATGTACTTCAAAATAGTGATAGTTAGCATCTTCTCTGCATCAAATTTATCATTAATGTCCCCTGGGGTTGGCAATATTTAGAATGTCGCCTAGGATTGGGGACATTTTGAATGGCGTCCGGTGGAGGAGGGTGGGAGATAAAGTGGGATGACATCAATGGAGAAGTTTCCCCTCCAGTTTGACGTCATTACTAATATCGTCGGATGGATCTTTTGATTTAATTTTTTTGGACGTCATTACTGATATCATTCCTTTTTTCCTTCGTAATTTTTCAAACTTATCACTTTTTGTATAAATACAATAAAGTTTATCCCTTTTGTGAATTTTTTTCCGAAAGAATTATATGAGCATTAAGCTACGAGGACACCACTTTTAGAATTTGTCTCGAATTTCAAAATTTAAAGTCCGATACTACCCTTAATGCAAAAATTGTTTTTATCGGACTTGATTTTGATTAATTTGCAATCATGACCCATAGACGCTTGTACTTGATTTCTTTCTGCAAATAGACAGGGGTACTAAAGGCATTCTATAACTAAAGTAGACCATAGTGCTACTGTAAGAACATTAATTCTTATAGGCGCATAACCTCCATCCATGAAATCAATATATTATCAGTCTATTATTTTACCAGTATTATATTATTAGTCTACCAGCACTATAACAACCTGATACCATACTTTATCTGTTGTCAGGACGCTTCTCTCAACGAACATTGGGTAGGGCAGTTGCAGTTTTTGCCTGTTAAGTAACAAAGATTCTAGCACAGATTGCATGAATCTTAGTGTTAATATATGTAAGTCATGTTTTTTGATTTTACAGAATTTATGTTACATCTATATATACAAGTATACAACAATTTGAAAGGAACTCAAACTGCTCATATAAAATCTTGTCTTTAGAATGAAATCTTACCCTGATCCTAAAATGGCCCCGCCAAGAAACAGCCAATGTAAGCTATCATTGATCATCAGCCTTTTTGTAAGGCAAATTCTATAGGTACTTCGTTTTTTACTTCAGAACAGTCTTTATTTCATGACCGTCTAACTTGGTATAATTTTTACGCAGAAGAGCCCCACTTTTACTTTGGACTGTCCAACCCTCTTTAGGACTCCTAACATAAAGTAGGACTGTCCACGAAGGTGACAGTCCTACTTTATATTAGGAGTGCCAACTTTGTTGACTGTCCAAATCCAATCTCGTCAAATCCTTTAGGACTACCAACAACATAAAGTATGACTGCAACAATGTTGGCAGTCCTACCTTATGTTAAGACTGTCAACTTTGTTGGCAGTCCAAATCCAAATATGTGGGCTGCCCTCAAGTAAGATTTTGGAGTGTCAAACATGTAAATAAATTAAAATAATTGGGCTTCCTCAGGTAAATCTTGAGTTGTCAATAGAATTTGCCTTTTGTAATGCTCCATCGACTGTGTCCGAATATATATACTAATTTTAGGATTGTTGTGACACTGATATGTTATTTCTCTGCCTATCCTGAAAGCATTAGGAGCACTTCTTTCCTTTTTGGTGATTGTATATAGAGTTATTTGTATTTACACTCCAAAATTCTATCTTCAATTTTTATTTTAATTAGTGCTAGTCTCATTCCGTAGTTACCCAAAAAAAGAGTCTAATTGTTTAGAATTGGAGATAGCACTAATTAAAATAGAAAGGGAGGGAGGGAGGGAGGGAATGGTTTTGGGGGGGGGGGGGGGGGGGGGGGGGGGGGGGGTTGCGTTTGTCAACTACTGGGCTTCCTTATCTTTCGTCACATTTGTTCTTCATTGTTATCTAGTTATCGAACTGAGAGACTGACTATGAAGAAGGCCGATAATTAGTGCGTTTGTTGGATTTCACATTTTGGTAAGCATAATATAAAAACTATGTGTATTTATATTTTATTACTTTATTAATTTTCATGAACTAATATATTTGCTGATTTATTTTTATAAATTATTGTCTTCCTAATTGGGTGGTAATTAGAAATTAACAAAAATTAGAAAAAGAAATAAATATATGGGATGGAAGTAATCTCACCTTATTCAAAATTGGAATCCATGTCACTTCTTTAATATCATTTCATACAACAACCAAACATCGAAACTAGAAAAGGTTATATTTTTCAAATCACTTCAACAACATCCATCCAAATGCCAAATTTTAGAATTTTGTGCTTCAAATCTCCACTTTTTCTTAACATTTAAACAAAAGAATTGAAAAAAACATGCATATTCAATGCATACGCAAAATACTGATTTCTGAATTTTTAACTTGGGCTCACTTCCTCGAACCAAACATTGCAGGCCCATGCTCATATAGTGTGGTTAACTGTCAAAATTCAAAAGTAACGTTAGATGTACGCACTGAGAAAAATTGTCAAACTTGTGCAACATAATGCTGTCAGTCACGTTCTCTGACTCTTAAGGGGACGTTTGGTATGCGGAATACTATATAGCCGGGAATTCTATATTCCCGGGAATCAAATTCCAAGGAATTAAATCCCTGAAAAATTGCTATTCCCATGTTTGGTGACAATATAAATATTTCCCGGGAAAAAATAAAAATAATAATAACGAAAAAAATGAACAAATATAAAAAAACCGGTAAAAACGACAAAAAATCGATTAAAACGACAAAAAACGATGAAAAATAACAAAAAATCGGTTTTTAAAATGACAAAAAATGACCAAAATACGACAAAAAAATGTAATAACGACAAAAAATAACAAAAAAGGGTAAAAACGACAAAAATAACCCAAAACACGACAAAAACGACATAAAATCGGTTAAAACGACAAAAAAATCTAAATGCGGCAAAAACGACAACAAAACAAAAAAAAATTCGGTTTTTAAAACGACAAAAAATGACAAAAAATCGGTTAAAAACAATAAAAATCGGTTTTATTAAACGACAAAAATAACAAAAAAGTGATAAAAACGAAAAATAATCGATTAAAACGACAAAAAATGACAAAAAATCGGTTTTAAACGACGAAAAATCGGTTTTTTTTTTAAAACGACAAAAAATAACAAAAAAAACGACAAAAACGACAAAAAAATCGGTTAAAAGCGACAAAAATGACAAAAAAGCCATAAAATCAGTAAAAATGACAAAAAAACGATAAAAAACGATTAAAATCGATAAAAACAACAAAAAAAAAGCTACAAAAACGACAAAAAATCACTTAAAACGAAAAAAATTGACAAAAAAGCGACAAAAAGGACAAAAATTGGGTAAAAACGACAACAAATAATTAAAAAGTGACAAAAAAGACAAACTGGGTAAAAAACGACCAAAAAATTGCTTAAAACGACAAAAAATTGGTAAAGACGACAAAAAATGACCAAAAAAACGATTAAAAACCGAGAACAAATAATCAAAAAGTGACCCCAACAAAAGAAAAAAAATGGGTAAAACGACAAAAATCGCTTTAAAACAAACACAAAATTGGTTTAAAAACGAAAAAAAAATAACAAAAAAGCCGATTTAAAACGTCAAAAAATAATCAAAAAGTGCACAAAAAAGACAAAAATGGGTATAAAACGAAAAAAAAAAACGCTTAAACCGACAAAAAATATGGTACAAACTGACAAAAATGACAAAAAAACGATTAAAACGACAAAAAATAATCAAAAAGTGACAAAAAGACAAAAAATGGGTTAAAAGCGACAAAAAATCGCTTAAAACGACAAAAAATTGGTAATATAAAACGACAAAAAAAATTACAAAAAGCGATAAAATGACAAAAAAAAGAAAAAAATGTTCAAAACTAATCAAAATTGATCAAAAAAGAAGAAAAAATTTAGATAATTTTTTTTCCCCGGGCAAAAAAAAAATACCCACCTATTCTCCAGGGATATAATTCCCTGTTTTGTGGGTAAACTATTTACCCGGGTATTTATAATTCCCGGGTATAAATTTTTTATAAGCCAAACAAACGTGGTAATAGATTTCCATCTTAAATTTTCCCGGGAATAAAAAAAATACCGCGTACCAAACGCCCCCTAAGGGTGAATTTCTTTCAGTTTGAACTGAATTATGTAACCATGCACATTTAGGTATGAACCAGGAGGGGTCCAGGGGAAAGTCATACAAGATTTCGGACAGCAACCTCTCTTGCTTATGACAACCCACAGGTTCAGCGTGATCCCAATAAAAGTCTGGATCGCATGTGGCCCTTCAGGATTAACCAACAATAAGGGATAAGGGAAAACCAATACTAGCTTCCGATAGGACAACCAAACTCCTTGGGCCGGCCCTGGAACGGAGTGGGGCTCAAAGAGTTTAAAACTTGATTTTATCAGACTTATTTGAAGCATTGACGAAGACTTATTTGATGCATTTGTGCTGTCTTTCTCATAATTCAATCGTAATAGAAGAATTATACGCTCAGGTCTTTAGCTTGCCATTAGGAAGATGATGACTTATTTCATGCATTCGTGCCGTGTAGTAGACGCATTATATGCTCAGGTCTTTAGCTTGCCATTATGTATGAAGACTATGAGTAGCTTATTTGACCCCCTCCCAAAAAAATAAAAAAAAATGTTGGACCTTATTTTAGCCTCTCCACTTTGCAATTTGTCTCGAGGTTATATTTCTTGCTCCCATTTGCTGTCTCCTGAAGTAGATGTTTCTTTCTGCCGTTCTTACTTGTAGACCCCGTCCTGAAGCAGATGCTGTTGGAAAATGTGAATGTATATTTGTTATAATAATAATATTATTTTTTTCTATCAACGAATCTATGAAAAGGTGTACGAATCTTTTCATTAAAAAAGGTGCACGAATCTATTTATTGGAAAGGTGTCCCCTTTCCATCGTGTCTCTTTATTTCTATAAATACAAATATGTTTGGAGCATTCAAAAATTCATTCAATTAATCCATATTGCATTAGTTAGTCTAAAAGAGAGAGACAACCAACATTGCTTCGACGAGTTCCTACGGTATGAAGTGCTACTACCGAAGGAAAGAACCGTTGTATCATGGGAGACTAATCGTCATTAAACCGTAAGCACCAGTGCGGGACGAATATTGTCTTAAGGACATTGAACCAAGTTCAAGCCTCGGTATCATTTATTTATTTATATTTATATTTTGATTTCAGAGTCTGAATACAGAGTTGGAAATATTTCTAATAACAGATGCTCAACTTCTTGTGAGAATTCGTTTCTTCAGTTTCATGACCTTCAATATTCCGGCACCTGGACATTTGGATTTCGTTGTTATATACTTTTCTTCTTCTTCTTCTTCCCTTTTCTTTTTCCGAAAAGCGTAACCATCTTTATTCAATTTAAAACATATTGGTAAAACCTGTATCTTGCAGTAGTTGATCATGAATACAAAGAGAGAATTCTGAGCTTGCTATTTTGGACGTCTGCATGGTCCTGTAGTAGTTGCCAAGATCTTGCAGTTGCACTCTGAGCTTCCATGGGAACCCTTTTGACTTTTCATTTGCCGCATCAATTATCATTTCAGATTCAACTTCAATTAGAATTTGATATGGGGAGAAGGTCGAGCAAAGGTCCATTGCGAATTTGAAACCCATTGCCTTCATGGAAGGTGGGACCTTCCCGTCTCCTTGGCCACTATAGCCCACAGAAAAGTCCATACGTCCACACAAAGGAACAATCAAAATTTAATATAATCATGTTCTGGTGCTTGCCCCTCACACGGTTGAACTCTATTGGGTTAACCCTAATGTCCTCGTTACTATGCTACTTTTCATAAACTATTAACTTATTTCTATTAAGGTTCTAGCCTCAATTGGAGGTACATGGAAGGAGAGTCTGGACGTCGGAAAGCGTCAACAAGACCATGGAGGATCGGTGGCTGAACCGGTGCACAAAATAAGCCAAAACTACCGCAACAACATACTGGCGGTATACCGACAATATGTTGATTTTTTGGTGATTCATTCCAGAACATATTCTGAGGGTCTGACAATACACTATAGTGTACTGGCGATATATTTCCCGTCGGTATTTAGTTCAAACGTGGACCTTAAGTCTAGATATAATATCACTATTAGAATTACTAGTATTAAAACGGATAACGACGTCGCTAGCTATTAAAATATGTCGCTAATTTAAATCAGTGACGTTATTAGCGATGTTTTAGCGTAGTCGTATTTAACCTTGTTGCAGACAAGCAAAACATCGCTAAAGCGATGTATTTAACGACGTAATATTGCATCGTGCCATTTTGCGATATTTAGTGACTCACGTTACAACATTAGCGACGCAAATGTAGTCACCATGTGTCGCCAAAAAAGTGACATAATTATCGACTTTTTTGTTCACTTTTACGACGTCTATTTTCTAAATTTCAGCAACGTAGTTTACGAAATACCAGCAATTGTTAGCGAAATACCAACAATGTTTAGCGACGTTCAGATACATTTAGCGATTTCTTGATAAAATTTAGCAACATTATCATGCATCGCTAAGCGTCGCTAAATATCTCGAAACGTCGCTAAATAATAATAAAAATTGAAAAATTATTTTTGATACAGAGAATAAACAATACATTATATCTGATAGATCAATACAACATTTTTAGTAGACAAAATATTTGATACAGAGACAATAAAGAATATGTTGATATAGAAACAATTGAAACAAAATGTTTAATCGAGATTTTCATTTTTATAACATTTTTTGTACAATGGTAGATTGGTACAACATTCAAATACAACATTGAACTCGACCTATTAAACAATAGAAATATTCCAACCGAAAAAATCGAATTGATTATTCGATTCGATTCGGTTTTGAATTTGGCTAATTGATTCAAATTTGGATTTTGATTTTTAAAATTATTATTTATTCGATTTTTGACTATTTTGACTTGATTGGAATCGACAATAAAATCGGAAAACGCTAGCTCACCCGTAAGTGTTGCTGTGTTCCATCATGTTAGCAGAAGATTCCTTTCAACACTATTGTCTTTAAAATGTGTCCCAAAATAAAAGAAATATGATGAATTACACCGTACATATCGACATCTTGCAAGACAGTTTTTGCCCATGATATGTATAACATATTCAATGCTTAATTAATTACTCCCTTTTTTTTAACGATTAATTGTGATAGTGAGATAGATATGTATACAAAAAAATCTCTTCTACATTATATTACGGATATACTGCTTACACATTCAACAATAAGCTTAGCATTCCATGATATAACTTTCCTATTATTCAACCACTTAATTATTTAAAACTAAGTCAACTTTCGCTCGGATTACTCAAAATTTAATTTATATGTTTTATGTAACAAGATGCTATTTGTCACTTATTCTCTTCGCTTGTGTGGTCATGTGTAAATCATGAAGTAACTCATGTTTAACGCCGAAGTGTAGTAGACATCGGTCTTTGATTCAGTGTTTGTTCTTGCATGTTGGACTAATTTTTCGGGTATGTGATTGCATCTGTTATTTATTTTCATTATTCAACTATATCCTAAATTTCCATATGCATATTTTTCCACGGAAGTACGTGTTGTGTTCCATGTAGACTGCCAAGTTCGTGGAAGAGGGAAACATCACACACAGCCTCCTTAGAAGACCATCACATCCCAAGATTATGATAGATAGCTGTAGCGCTGATCAATTTGTGGTTTGAGTTCATTAGAAGACCTTGAAGTTTCCAAGTCAAGGTTGACACGGTCATGTTGTGTCCCATCTAAACTCTGTCAGGTTATTGGAAGAGGAAAACATCACACAGCTTCCTTAGAAGACCATCACATCCCAAGATTATGATATGAAGGAAAATGGCTAAAAATAGGTCCATAATTTTTTTGACTTTAACCATATATATGATAATCCTAGGTAAGATTGGATTTAAACCTATATAGGATTGGATTTCTATACTATATAACGGGGTTTATAGGTTCTCCTTGAGATATCTCATTGTGCTCAATAAAAGTTGTTGAATAAGTTAACACAGAGAACTAAAGTTGTTGAATAAGTCAACACAAAAAATTTGAGAGTTTTTTTTTTCTTTCTTTATCTTTGTGATAGAGAGTTTTTGAGAACAAGGAGAGAAGCGTTGAAAGAGTCATTGTAATTACTTTTCTTCTTTATAGTGGAACTGAATCACCATGTCCGTGGAAGTAAGCATCTTGACCGAACCACGTAAATCATTATATTTGCGATTGTAAATTTTCTCTTAGGTGTTCTTTGATTTCTTGGATTTATTTCCACTATGCCTCCAACAAATTGGTATCAGAACTTTGGGATTCTAGCAAACTATCCAACAAAGTTCTCAGAGAAAGTTAATTGGGTAGATTCTTGAGATGGCTTCGTCAAGTAAGGTTGCAAAGTACGAAATTGAGTAGTTCAATGGGAAGAATAATTTTAGATTTTGGAAAAGCCAGAACAATGACGTTCTCATATCTCTTAGGCTTCGCAAGACTTTACGGGAAAAATTTAAGAAGTCCGATGACATGATCGATGATGACATGGATCTCGAAGCATGTGCTGCTATTCACATGTGTTTAGAAATTAATATCGTGTACTCTGTGAAGGACGAAATCATCGTCGCTAAACTCTGGTTGAAGTTGGAATCACTCTACATGACGAAGATTCTTACCAACTGACTTTTCACTCTACAGGCACTACAATAAAAGTATCCTTTTATAATGCTTACAAAATATTATTAGAACGGTATATATTTAAGCGTTATAAAATTTTAGAACCCCTCCATAATATGACGATTTTGAATAGTTTTTGACCTATTATATCATTTTTATATATATATATATATATATATATATATATATATATATATATATATATATATATATATATATATAAACATTATATATAGTTTATACATTTATAACGATTCTAAATACGAGCTTTGTAAAAGATCCAAAAAATCTGGCATCCGCCTGCTCTCTCCCTTTTTTTTTTTACTTTCCCGCTCTCCTTTTCATTTCCCGAACACACGCAAAAACCCCTTTCAGGTCCTATCTTTTCGTGCCCATCTCCCCTTCTCCACATTCTCTACATCAACCTTTACTACGTCATCTTCACGCATATAGACGAGCAAGGCTCGGTCGTGACCGTGTCCAACGCAGTATTCCATATCCTTCCCACGAGCATCTCCGCCTTTGACATCCTCAGCATCGCGACGTTCATCTTCCTCTACCGCTGCGCCCCCATCCCGTGGTCGGCAGGCTGAGGGAGGATCTCAGGGGGTTGACTGAGCTGCAGCGTACGGAGATCGACCTCGCCACTTTGGTTCCGTCGATTGTCTTCAGGTTTGCATTTTATTTTGTTTCTATTCTTCTCTCTCTATTCTAATTTAGGATTTTGTGGTATTGGATTATTTTCTTCCAATTTCATGAAATTAGGGTTTTATAAAATTAGGGTTTTTATTTTTTATTTTTACAGGTCTGAGAAAGAAATCAAAGGATCTTTAACTTAAGAGAAATTTTGAGTGGCACCCCACTTTTGTTTACCATATTTATAGTGCACCCCACAAGTTTACAATAATGTAAGGTACCTCCCGCTTTTGACGGTTTTCGTCCCCAACTTACGGTCAACCCCTTTGACCATTTTTTTGACCAAAATACCCATGTCTTATTTCCCGTATCCCCCTATATTTTCAGTGTCTGCCCCCTCCCCGTCGTCAACGTGCCTCCGCCGCCCCCCCTTTGTCGGGCCCTAGCGCTGTCCCCTTTCGCCGGGCCCTAGCGCCGCCCCCCTCCCCGCCCCCTCCCCGACCTCGCCGCTCCCCCTCCCCGACCTCGCCACCCAGACCCGTCCCCCACCTCCCTCTACCTCCGTCCTCTCTTCCAGCTCAAGAGCGACTCCGCTGAGAACCGCTCCCGCGTCTACGACTTCCTCCACAGCCTCGGCATCCTCCCGGACGAGCTCGACGGCCTGGAGCTCCACGTCACCGTCGAGGTCATACGCGAGCGCGTTGACTTCCTCCACTCCTTCGGCCTCACCGTCGATGACATCAACTCCTACCCCCTCGTCCTCGGCTGCAGTGTTGCCCGGAGGGAGCTCGACGCCGTGCTCATGCGCTACCCGGAGGTCCTGGGGCGTGCTCGCCATCAGCATCGCCCGGAGGAAGCTCGACGTCGTCGCGGGGCTGCTGGAGAAGAGCCCCACATCCTCGGCTTTGGGCTGGAGGATCGCGTGAAGCCGAACGTAGAGTCGCTCATCGAGATTGGCATCAGGAGGGAGGCGCTGGTGGAGGCGAGGTCGAAAAGGGGGCGGCAAGGTCGGGGAGGGTGGTCGGCAAGGTCGGGGAGGTCGGGGAGGTCGGGGAGGGGGGGCGGCAAGGTCGGGGAGGTCGGGGACGGGGGCGGCGAGGTCGGGGAGGGGGGGCGACAGCGGCGAGGGGGGCGCGAGAGACATGGTGGAGAAGACAAGAGGTCGGGGGTATTTTTGTCAAAAAAATTGGGTCAACCCAGTTGACCGTCCATATTGGACGGAAACCGTCAAAAGTGGGGGTATCTTACATTATTGGAAATTTGTGGGGTGCACTGTAAATATGGAAAGTGGGGTGCCACTCAAAATTTCTCTTAACTTAATTACCTTCTTTTTTTTAATTTTTTTTATTTTTATAGCTGTGGAGGAAGGGGGCATATATACTGGTGCTCGTCATTGCGGTCGAGGTCGGGACACACATGGAGTAGGAGATTGTCGCCACCACGATGTTGGTCATATGCAAGGAGAGTGCCACGTACTGCACCATGGTCCGGGCGCCATCCCCTCGCTAGTCGTTCTGTCGCAGTCCTGCACCTCCCGGTCCAAGAAGAAGGTAGTACTTCAAAACTGGAGAAATAAAAAAAAATAGATTTAGCTTGATATTCTTTTATACGCATTGAACACAATCTCGACTATATGCTCCAAAATACACTAGTACACACAAAAATAGATGGTGTCACAGTATCCTTACCCTGTCTTGTTGTTGTTGTGTCTATACGAAGTTACTTCTGACTTTTGCTAAAATATTTTATTATTTTGTTTCCAAGTTGACATTTTTATTGTTTTTCTAATACATAAATTTGTATGTCATTGTTTGAGAAACCTAAAAGTAGCAAATTTTCAATTAGTAATAGTAGAAAGTAGACTTTTTGTGGAACAAGTTATAAACTAAATCACTAGATCAACTAATGCAAATTAAGCCACATTCAATTTGCTTTTGCATTACTAAATATTACTTGAAATGCCTGTGCGAAATATCGATGCCCTTGACTTGGAGTTAGCCTAGGAAGCATGCACTTACACTTCAAAATAAGTCGGTTGTGACATTCTGAATGTATTGAGCGCTACCCCGTGCCAAATGTCAATGCCCTTGATTTTGACTTGTATATGTTTCGATAAGAATTTGAATTTGAATTAGTTTTTCGTTGATTGTTTCTTGACATAAACAGTTGCTTTTGTCTCAAAATGGTTGAAACTTCTTAAGGAGGCTTATTCTGACATAGTTTTATGCTTGAAATATTTTTCATTTTCTCTCTTACACCTAATAAGTTTGTATCTTTTCAATAACTCATGTAAAGTTTGATTATGTATATCTCTATACATCGTAGAATAAGTACTAATACCATCTTCATGACTTGTGCTAGTTGGCGATATAATTTTTGTAGAAGTACGAGAGTATTAGTAGAAGTACGAGAGTATTAAACTTGTTCGGATCCTTGGTGGAATATTCTTGCTTCAATGATCTATAATGTTTGGCAAAGATAATGGTTGAGCTATAAGTAGGCTCATGGTGTGTGCTCACTATGCCAATCAGCGCACCTGCCAAGTCCCATGCAACCCATCCCTCTCAAGTTGTAGAGAAAACTAATATGTGATACTTGGCCCTTATCAATCCATAACAACGTCACCCTCCACTCTCCGGTAATATACATACAATATGGTCCTTAATTGTGGTCATTCTTTTTTCCTACATGAATCTTTAATATAATTATTTTTTTATTGGTTGTTTTTTTTCTAGCACATAGATGTTCCATTAGCAAGAAAACACCAAAGTGAGAGTATTTGAAACATTTCAAAAACATTCCAATGTCTGACATGGAGTTTGTTTTGGTGAGTGATCTACCTCTGATGTAGTACACATTCAATTTTGTAGGATATTTTTTTATTACTTCTACATTGTGTTGGTCTGTGTGACTGGTTTTTTGCATATGGATCCTTTGTTCTTAACTAACAAAGTATCTTGTGGATGCTTATTGCGGCCAACCACGACGTAAATTCAACAAAAGTTGATTTTTTTTTTAGTTTTTAATGTCAATATGGTTATTAAACTCTCAAGAGGTTATCTATACTTTTGTTAATCTAATATTGTTGAATATTTAGTACTGTTATTCTCGAGGCGTAATTTCGATAGAAAATAGAGAAACGAAACAGTTTTCTCAATAGCAACAACGTTTCGTAGAAACACTTAAAAGAAGGTGCACACAGAGATCCTTAGAGGATTCTAGGTAACAAAAATCTAAAGAGATTTTGTTACAACAACAAATGAAAGTAGAGCTTCTTTTAAGAAGGTACAAATCTAGTTGCTAGCAGCAGCGATAAAAGCCCACAAGAAGTATCTGATTAGATCAGAGAAGAAGATAAGGAAAGAAGAAAGAGAGGCAACTTTGCTGGGGTGATAAGATCACCGTTGCTCAAAGCAAGATTCGCCTACATACAATCCGCTTCCAGGAACCAACAAGTTCTAGAGAACTTATGGAATGCTCGTCAGTCAATATTTGAGACTTGAACGAGCTTCCTGGACTTTACGGACTCCTTTAACTCTTTTTTGGTGCATCTTTCAAAGGAGGCCAAGGGGAGTGGAGTGAGACTTTACCTCTTCTCCTATCCGATGTGGGACTGAAATACTAATACTCAAAAATAGAGTTTGATATGTTAGATCATCCCACAATCAGCATAGAAGTATGCCAGTCCACGCCTACCCTCCGAACACTCCCGTGCATGCACGAGACATCCTTGAGTCCGTTTCCGAGTCCGAGTCCGCACAAAAAAAAATTAACTTACATCTTTGTTGGAATTAATCCTTTTTTCTTCTAGGAAAATACTCCCACATGACACACACTGGTGCCCTACCACACCTCATGTGCACACCTCAACACAAGCAATATATTATATTGAGATACTCACCATTTGGTTGTAGCCGATGTGGGACTATCTTTCCTAGTCCAAAGGCAAAACAACCAACAATCCCCTATATATCTCAATATATGGGTTGAGCGTTCCCCACAGTGACTGCCCATCATGCATTAGGAGAGATGTCGCTACGACTTGAATCTTCCCGCATAGGTTAAATAACATCATGATACAAGAATAGACTAAGCCTTGAATTATGTACCATAACTGCAATTTTTTTTTGCAATTTTTTTACTCACATAATGACATCAACTGTGCTTCTGGCTGCCCATTAAAGGTCTTGTTCCAGCCTGATTTCAGTATATAATTTTTGGGCGTCTACAAGTTTACCCTTAAGAGACGGCCTGATATCTCTGTCCATACACTATAGGTGAGTTCTTTATAAAGAGTCATGGCATGAAGCATTGCGCTTCTTTGCGGTGCTATGCCGCTATGATGTGGCTTAATGTCATGACCCGCACCCATCGTGAGGGTACGAGTAAGTAACATCACCCAGCCTATGCCGCAGTGTCGGCGATAGAACGCTGTTCTAGGTCATGAACTATAACTAACATAATATGAATACTCTCCAAAAGGAGGCCAATCACAGAAGGTACAACTAAATCACAATCTAAATGTAGAATATAGCACGATGGAATAGATAGAAAAATCCTCAACTGAGGTACAACAGAAATGAAATAAACATAAGTTTCAACATCTCCAAAATATACAACTCTGAAATCAAAGATAATTACTAACTAAAAAGAAAAACAATCTAGACTATCTAAACTATGTACGAATATCATCCTCAGCAGCTGCCTAAACCTCCCCAGGGGTCCAGGTCGCGAGTGTCATCTAGGGAAGCTCCATAGTAAGGGGTGCAGGGTTCCTCATCATCCTCAGTAAAATTTTCAACAGGTCCAATCAGGACGGGAGCGAGCACAATATATCTCACGCAGATCATAACAGGATAGAAAATATAAACATGCAAGAGAGTACGATACATGAAACTGAAAGAAAGTACATGATGTAAATAGAGAGAGAACTATAATAGAAATATCTACTATAAGTAGAGAGCTACCAGGGACTAGTGATTTAGAGTACAAAATCGATATGTGAACGGCTAGATTTGCACACGAATATACTAAAGAGGCACACATGGTTATACTACTTTGGAATTGTTCACATGACTATTTATACTTCCAATCAATACACAAGGATCCAGACAAGTTATGTTATGTACATGAATTTCACATGAAAGCCCATATATGGGTGTACATGAAATATATATGAGGGCTTATAAACTGATTGCACATAAATTCCACATGAAGGCCCATGAAGGGTACACATGAAGTATAGGTTATACATGAAATACACGAGAAACATGACCGAACATGATAGCACATGAGAGTACACGAGCGAGCATGAACGAGCATGAAGCACATGAGAAACATGAATAACATGAGAGCGAGGAATACACGATGTACATTAAACGTACGACATGATGTATCCGATGCTCCCGAGGGGGATAACATCTCAATATAGGTATCCATATAGTACCAAACCGTGATAATATCGTGGCAGCATCAAATAAGGCAAACTAGAGCAGGAATATAATTCTAAGCAAATTATGAAATGATCAGAGAATGTACTCGTCTGATATCTGAATATATGAAGTAAATGTACTGTCCGAGATGAGGTACCAGACTCCTAGTTAGAGCAACACAAGTCAAGACATATACAGTGGATGGTAGATGAAATGTACAATGCATCTGCATGCTGTCTAGGTCAAACTAGACTATAGTCAACTCCTGGTCAACTCTAGTCAACCATACTAGTCAAACTAGGTCAAGTCCTAGCCTAAACAAGTCTCACTAAGCCTAACCAAGTCTAGCCTAGCATGTACACACCATACACAAGTCACACTAGACTGGCACAACCCAACACCATGTGTATATATTCCATATACACAAGGCTGTACATTAGAACACCCATAAGCTACACTATAAGGCCATATGCCATAGTGTAAGCCCCTAATTTTCAAAAAATTTTAAACTAGTGTTAATTAATTATTAAATATCATTATTGGTTTTAAAATAATTTAATATGATTTTAGGAATTTTCTAGAATTTTTAAATGAATTTTAAATGAGTTTTAAATGAGTTTTATATATTAAAAATATTATTTTGTAATTTATTTAAATGTTTTAATATTAATTTGTAATTATTAGAATTGTTTTAATGCAGTTTTGTAATTATTTAAATTGATTATTATAGCAGTTTGTAATTTAGGAATTGTTTTAATTCAGTTATGCAAATTAATATTTGCATTTAGTTATAGAGCGGACCTAATTGTAAAAACCTAAAGTCTAGGGACCTAAACACAAACCCTAACTCTACCCACTCCCCCCCACGATCGATCGGCCATCTGGCCGACGACCCGCCGCCTTTCCCGGCCGACCAACCGCCTCGACCGACCTATAAAACCCCCCTCCTTCCTCCCCAGACCAAGCCCTAACCCACCACGACCACCACGACAGCCCCCAACCACCGCAGTCTTTCTTCCCCGACGAAAACCCTAGACAAAACCCTAACTCCGACGGACCCCAGTGCCGCCTCCACAGCCGTCGTCGTCACCAACCACCACCACCATTCGACGCGCCCGGCCGAGACGACCCCAGCGCCACCGGAGCGCCACCGTCCCGACGCCCCTAGCCGCCGTCTCCACCTTCGAAAATTTCCCTCGAAGTCGGACACGTATGTAGCACTGTTTTCTCGTGTCGTGCGTGTCTCGTGTTGAGACTCTATTGTTCGCCGTGTCCTGACGAACATGATGGTGAAACTGGACACGCGAGAATCGACTCGTACGTGTCGTGCTAGCCCAGACACGTTAATACCTGTGTCCCTAACTGTCCGGACACAGGCTCGTGTATATTTTTTTTATAATGTTTATGTTAATCAAAACCTAATAAAATTAACCTAAGCCCTATCTTTAACACTGAGCTCGGGCTGACCCCCTGGCCAGCCCGACCCAACTCAAACCTGACACCCCGCTGGGTCGAGTTCGAGCCCCCCCCTTCACCCTTCTGTTGTTTTTTTTTTTTTTTTTTTTTTCTTTTCTTTTCTGTTTTATTTTATATATTTATATATATATGTATATATGTATATATTAGTATATATATACATATGTATATATACTGTATATTATCTATAATTTTGTATATGTATATATATCTTTATAACTAGTAAATTTATGTATATATTAGTTAGTGTTTATATACATATGTGTATATATGTATATATTTTTAGATGTATATATATTATTATATATATACAAATATATATATGTATACAATATTTTGTATATGTATATATACTTTATAAATTAAGTATTTTTCCTTATATATATATATATATACTTTTAAAACCTATGTATATGTATTTTCACTATGCATAATTTTACCATATTAAAATAATAATATTTATTTTGCACTATTACCAAATTGTATTTTTAGTATATTTAAATTACTGCAACCATTTGGTGTCCAAGCCTAGCATGGGTTTTTGGGCACAAATATGTTTTCACACATTCAAGACCTGTACAAGTCATATTGGACTTGATTCATGGCCTTGGGTCCTGTATTTGAACTTTGGTTCAAATTATATACATGGACAAAATACGCAGATAATTAATTATTGTGTGCAATGCTGTTTTTAATTTTCTAAAAATACTCAAAGTATTGCTAAAATTATGGAAAAATAGTTTTTAGATACTATGTTAAGTTGGCTAATTTAGTATAATTTTTTGTAGTATTTAATTTACTGTTTTGCCACTAGTTTGGCATATGAAACCAAAACTCATTTTCTGTATACTTAGGAAAATTGATTTTTATAAAATACTTGTACTGGTTAATAAATTCCAGAAAAATTATAATAAATTTCTATGATTAACAAGGATCACTTTGATACTTTACTTTAAGAAAAACTGGGCTTTTTGCCTATCTCTAAAATTGTTAGAACACAATGATCTTTTGATTTATTTATTGATTAATTACGACTTGTAGCTTTTTGTGTTATTTGGAGTTTTAGTCGTGATGAACCCCATCCCTCACTAGTATAAAGACCCTAGAAAGTTAGTTGACATAGTGTGTCATCCCATATTGGTCTCCTATGCCAAGTCATCATTTTGGCTAGGTGCCCAGTCACAAGTCGTGTCGTACCAGTTAGTGTCATAGTGTTTTAGCTTAGTGTAAAAACTAAGTTGTTGTATTTACTTCTACAGTGACGAGCTACCAGGCATCCATAGCATTGTTATCGCAGCTTGTTTTGTTTTGCTTTGCTAGAGACAAGTACCTTCTACAAACTTTACATATTGTCACATAAATGAACTACAAAACCCACCATGTTAAATGCTGATCCTTGGGGTAGTAAGCTAAAACATCACATGTTGTACCTTCCATTACTACCATGCTTAGACAGTTTCTTTGTATCTCTCACATGATTAGAGTATGGGTTATGGGAAAACTGATAGTAGAGTACGTGATCATGCCCCCCCTATATAGTACCGAGCAAAGTTTTATTTTATATGTTACAGCGCCGTAGGCCTTACTTACCAAGGCAGATTTGTACGTATGTACATCTCTTGCCCTATCACTTGTACGAAAGTACATTTTATTTACATGTGCCTCAGTACATTGTACACCTATTGACCGATCACGTACCTGCTACAGTTTTAAACATTACATATACATCTGTCTTTATGACATATGTATCCTTGCCATGATAGATTGTGTGATGCCATATTTTCAGTTATTTTTTCTATGTTCATTGCCATGTTTCATATGCTAGTTTGCTAGATTCAGTACTTGCTCCCGTCCTGACAAGATAACGTTGTAGGTATACTTACTGAGGAGGAGTTGCTCTGTGATTCGTATTATGGAGTCACTGCCAAGGACCCGGCTCTGCTTTATGAGGATGTTCCTGCGGGGAACCTCGCCTAGTTGTCTTTTGTTTACTTAGACTTTTGGGAGTATTCATGTATTTAGACTCTATCATTTTGTAACTGGACATGTATCCAGTTTTACATTTCAGACTTGTACTTTGGACTTATTTCTATATATGAGACGACTTTTGTGTTTGGAGCATTTATGATTCTTCTTCACTTATAGAATTGTTAGCACATTTAGTCTTATCTTGTTATCTCTAGAACAGCTTACTGCGCTTTATCTTAAGCGTAGGCTGGACATGGCTCGGCCCGGCCCAACAATTTGGGTAACGGGTCGTGACATGTTTTTTTGGCGGCCCATGCAAGGTCCTGACTAAACTGTTTGGTTACGTTATTGTACCAAACATGCCTGCAATTAGGAACTTAAGGTAATTAGACAACATTAGGAAAGACGCTTAGAACACCTAGAGGAATGCTAGGATTGCAACAATAGGAAACACATCACATGTTTGCTATTATAATTAGATTTTCTTGCATATGATTGCTTGCTTTAAACAAGTCCTTATAAGTCTTTTTATGTGTAATTTAGATGGTGCTTACTCGTTCATCCCAGTATGTTACCCCCGAGAATGGGGCCCTCCATATCCAGTCAGCTGACCAGTTGACTGATACATCTCTACCTACCACATTCCCCCACCCCACAGATCCACAGACCCAGATACCACCTTCCACATCCCAGGCCCGGCAGGAACAAATACCTCCACCACCCCCTATCACTATACCCACCCAGGCTTCCGTCACACTCGACAGGACCCAGCTGCTCACACTGATCCAGGGGTTCCTAACAACCCATCAGGAGCAGACTACCCTACTCCGCCAGAGCATAGAGCGTTCTGAGGGACGTCCCGTGGTTCCACCACCTGTAGAGCCATGGCAGAAAGCGGGGACGACCAAGGACTTCATGGGTCTGAATCCCAAGGAGTTCTCAGGGACTGAGGGCATAGTAGTAGCTGATGACTGGCTAGATTCTGTAGAGAGGAAGCTTCTGGGAGTTAGGATGCCGGATGACCTTTAGGTCGAGGCAGCAGGATTTCTGCTGATAGACTTAGCCGGAGTCTGGTTCAGGAATGAGCCGTTGTTCGCGAGAGGTAGAGCCACCTGGGACCAGTTCAAGACCCAGTTCAAGAAGAAATTCTTCTCGACCACTGCTAGAGTAGCCATGGGGCTACGATTCCAGAACATCCAGCAGGGGAACCGTTCTGTTGATGACTATGCGGGAGAGTTTAGTCGCCTGAGCCGTTTTGTTCCTAGTCTGGTTGCTGATCCAGAGGAGATGACCCGCAGGTTTTGCCACGGTCTAGTTCCAGACATTGGCATTCTTATAGTGGCAAACGGTACGACTGACTACTACCAGAGCCTAGAGTTGGCCCGGAGTATTGAGGAGCGTCTAGCAAGAGGCCGGCTTCTGTACACCATGAGGGACCGTCCAAGCGTCAGGCTTTCCAGCAGAGAGCGCCGACGCCACCCCCGCAGACTTACCATCCCCCTACACCGCCTCGTCAGACCCCGCCAGTTAGAGCCCCGGGACCCCGATATCAGCAGCAGCAGCAGAAGGGAGCTATATGTTCTTTCTGCGGAAGACCAGGGCATGAATTCGTCGTCTGCAGGAAGAGGTTAGGGCAGTGTTTAGCTTGTGGATCTGCCATCCATCAGATTCGGGACTGCCCAGTAGCCAAGGGACCCCAGGGGAAGACTTATAGCCTAGTCCTTGAGCCGGAGCCGGAACAGGTTTCGGGAGGTTAGTTTTGATCGTAGCCTTAGTCATTTTGTTGTGTTGCTTGCTATGCTAGAATATTGTAGGGTCTTCAATCCCTGTGAATTTCGAGGACGAAATTTTTCAAGGAGGAAAGATTTGTAAGCCCCTGATTTTCAAAATTTTTTAAACTAGTGTTAATTAATTATTAAATATCATTATTGGTTTTAAAATAATTTAATATGATTTTAGGAATTTTCTAGAATTTTTAAATGAATTTTAAATGAGTTTTATATATTAAAAATATCATTTTGTAATTTATTTAAATGTTTTAATATTAATTTGCAATTATTAGAATTGTTTTAATGCAGTTTTATAATTATTTAAATTGATTATTATAGCAGTTTGTAATTTAGGAATTGTTTTAATTCAGTTATGCAAATTAATATTTGCATTTAGTTATAGAGCGGACCTAATTGTAAAAACCTAAAGTCTAGGGACCTAAACACAAACCCTAACTCTACCCACTCCCCCCCACGACCGATCGGCCATCTGGCCCGACGACCCGCCGCCTTTTCCGGCCGACCAACCGCCTCGACCGACCTATAAAACCCCCCTCCTTCCTCCCCAGACCAAGCCCTAACCCACCACGACCACCACGACAGCCCCCAACCACCGCAGTCTTTCTTCCCCGACGAAAACCCTAGACAAAACCCTAACTCCGGCGGACCCCAGTGCTGCCTCCACAGCCGTCGTCGTCACCAACCACCACCACCATTCGACGCGCCCGGCCGAGACGACCCCAGCGCCACCGGAGCGCCACCGTCCCGATGCCCCTAGCCGCCGTCTCCACCTTCGAAAATTTCCCCCGAAGTCGGACACGTATGTAGCACTGTTTTCTCGTGTCGTGCGTGTCTCGTATTGAGACTCTATTGTTCGCCGTGTCCTGACGAACATGATGGTGAAACTGGACACGCGAGAATCGACTCGTACGTGTCGTGCTAGCCCAGACACGTTAATACCTGTGTCCCTAACTGTCCGGACACAGGCTCATGTTTATTATTTTTTTTTAATGTTTATGTTAATCAAAACCTAATAAAATTAACCTAAGCCCTATCTCTAACACTGAGCTCGGGCTGACCCCCTGGCCAGCCCGACCCAACTCAAACCCGACCCCCCGCTGGGTTGAGTTCGAGCCCCCCCCCCTTCACCCTTCTGTTGTTTTTCTTTTTCTTTTTCTTTTTCTTTTCTTTTCTGTTTTATTTTATATATTTATATATATATGTATATATGTATATATTAGTATATATATACATATGTATATATACTGTATATTATCTATAATTTTGTATATGTATATATATCTTTATAACTAGTAAATTTATGTATATATTAGTTAGTGTTTATATACATATGTGTATATATGTATATATTTTTAGATGTATATGTATTATTATATATATACAAATATATATATGTATACAATATTTTGTATATGTATATATACTTTATAAATTAAGTATTTTTCCTTATATATATATATATATATATATATATATATATATATATATATATATATATATATATATATATATATACTTTTAAAACCTATGTATATGTATTTTCACTATGCATAATTTTACCATATTAAAATAATAATATTTATTTTGCACTATTACCAAATTGTATTTTTAGTATATTTAAATTACTGCAACCATTTGGTGTCCAAGCCTAGCATAGATTTTTTGGGCCCAAATGTGTTTTCACACATTCAAGACCTGTACAAGTCATATTGGACTTGATTCATGGCCTTGGGTCCTGTATTTGAACTTTGGTTCAAATTATATACATGGACAAAATACGCAGATAATTAATTATTGTGTGCAATGCTGTTTTTGATTTTCTAAAAATACTCAAAGTATTGCTAAAATTATGGAAAAATAGTTTTTAGATACTATATTAAGTTGGCTAATTTAGTATAATTTTTGTAGTATTTAATTTACTGTTTTGCCACTAGTTTGGCATATGAAACCAAAACTCATTTTCTGTATACTTAGGAAAACTGATTTTTATAAAATACTTGTACTGGTTAATAAATTCCAGAAAAATTATAATAAATTTCTATGATTAACAAGGATCACTTTGATACTTTACTTTAAGAAAAACTGGGTTTTTTGTCTATCTCTAAAATTGTTAGAACACAATGATCTTTTTATTTATTTATTGATTAATTACGACTTGTAGCTTTTTGTGTTATTTGGAGTTTTAGTCGAGTTGAACCCCATCCCTCACTAGTATAAAGACCCTAGAAAGTTAGTTGACATAGTGTGTCACCCCATATTGGTCTCCTATGCAAAGTCATCATTTTGGCTAGGTGTCCAGTCACAAGTCGTGTCGCACCAGTTAGTGTCCTAGTGTTTTAGCTTAGTGTAAAAATTAAGTTGTTGTATTTACTTCTACAGTGACGAGCTACCAGGCATCCATAGCATTGTTATCACAGCTTGTTTTGTTTTGCTTTGCTAGAGGTAAGTACTTTCTACAAACTTTATATATTGTCACATAAATGAACTACAAAACCCACCATGTTAAATGCTGATCCTTGGGGTAGCAAGTTAAAACATCACATGTTGTACTTTCCATTACTACCATGCTTAGACAGTTTCTTTGAATCTCTCACATGTTTAGAGTATGTGTTATGGGAAAACTGATAGTAGAGTACGTGATCATGCCCCCCCTATATAGTACCGAGCAAAGTTTTATTTTATATGTTACAGCGCCGTAGGCCTTACTTACCAAGGCAGATTTGTACGTATGTACATCTCTCGCCCTATCACTTGTACGGAAGTACATTTTATTTACATGTGCCTCAGTACATTGTACACCTATTGACCGATCACGTACCTGCTACAGTTTTAAACATTACATATACATCTGTCTTTATGACATATGTATCCTTGCCATAATAGATTGTGTGATGCCATGTTTCTAGTTATTTCTTCTATGTTCATTGCCATGTTTCATATGCTAGTTTGCTAGATTCAGTACTTGCTCCCGTCCTGACAGGATAACGTTGTAGGTATACTTACTGAGGAGGAGTTGCTCTGTGATTCGTATTATGGAGTCACTGCCAAGGACCCGGCTCTGCTTTATGAGGATGTTCCTGCGGGGAACCTCGCCTAGTTGTCTTTTGTTTACTTAGACTTTTGGGAGTAGTCATGTATTTAGACTCTATCATTTTGTAACTGGACATGTATCCAGTTTTACATTTCAGATTTGTACTTTGGACTTATTTCTATATATGAGACGACTTTTGTGTTTGGAGCATTTATGATTCTTCTTCACTTATAGAATTGTTAGCACATTTAGTCTTATCTTGTTATCTCTAGAACAGCTTACTGCGCTTTATCTTAAGCGTAGGCTGGACATGGCTCGGCCCGGCCCAACAATTTGGGTAACGGGTCGGACACATAGGCTATGCCACCTAGGCCATGAGT